>JAYKKT010000089.1:38555000-38960000 GCA_036023115.1 Brasenia schreberi | reverse complement strand
TTCTTTCTTTCATAGATTCCTTAGGCAAGAAGGAAAGGGGATTTTCCCTTTATGAAGGAAAGGAGATAAAGCTAATAATGCACATAATTAAGTGGTCTGGTTGCATATAATTAAGCTACTAATTAGGGGGAGTGAACATTTTATCACAATTTAGTACTAAATTTTAAAGGTATATGTATAGAGCTCTGGATATGGAAAAACTTTTAGTGGGAATGAACCTTTTATAGGCCTGGTATGACCGTGGGCTATGTATTTTAAGCCCATGGATTTGGCTATTGTTTCCACATTTCCAACTTTTGGCTGGAAAACTTTTCTCAAACGTAGCAAGATAGGCTTTGAATGGTAGGTGAGGTTTGTATTATATCACATGGATTCTGTGGGCAATATGTTTTTTCGACTATTGGATGGAAAAAAAATTCAGGGTGGGGCGAGCACCGGCATTCTGGCTAAGAAAGGAGCCACAACCATGGTGGATTCGACGATTTCTTAGCTCCCTTAAGAGAGTTGCCACTGTTAATGGTGGACGCTGGTGGTGCTATGGACACAAGATGCTAGCCTAAACAATCCTGTTTCTTTTTGTTGCAACTCGGCAGTATAGCCTACAGATTTAACCGTGGGCTTTTCCCCCCTTTTTTGAAATTTGGTGAATGGATACCCTACCATTAGAAAATGACATGGATCAACAAGTTTATAAAAAATCACATTCAATTTGTGGATGAGAAGGTACCTAAACAAGAATCTGCATTATACTGCATCTATACATTAGTAATCACCCTTGCAATATAAGATACGACACGGAAACCCAAAACATACACGACCCGAAAGTTTGTATTCTGAAAATGTGGACTTATGTTCATGTCTGACCTGCTTTTGACTTGATACAAGATTACACAACACGAGCATGACCTGCAACACGAAATTGCTGCCCTTACTCAATGTCCATCTTCAACCCTTGAGCTTGACGGGTACCTAAGACATCTTCATGTTAGATTACCAATGACGGATCAATCATATTTAACATGGCCAGTTCCGGTCGCACCAAACCTAGAACCGGAACCAAATTGGACCCCTTTTGGTTCGGTTCCACTTTCAGGTCAGTTTATCTTCCCATCTGGTTCTAATTTCATTTGAAAATTTCATGAAACAAAGGTGGATTTTTAAAATAAGAATGAAAACTCAGAGCATTAGCTCACTGGTAGGGCTCTCTGACGGTCACTTGCAGATGGAGAGTTCAGGGGTGTGTGTGTTTTTGTGTGTTAGGCTTCAGGCTCCCATTGTAACAAAAAAAAAAGTGTCTTGAACCCAAGTTCAGGACCATCATCTCCGATCCTAGTTCCGATTTGGTTTCCTTGATAGGTGGAACTGAAACCAACATGGGGCTCCCTAGTTCCTGTTATGGTTCCTCCAGTTTTGGTTCCAAAGGTGGTCCTGGTCCTCGTCAACCCGCCAAGCCCAGTCCAAAATGGGCCACCTCTACATGACATTATCACTCAATGGGTACCTCCATTGAGTTTGAATTTGAAAAAGAAAGAAGCAAAGTTGGATCCTTCCTTAGTAACTTTATGCGCTGTTTCTTAGCTGTATGTTCACAAAGCTACCAATAAAAAATAAAAAGTCACAAAATCAACCAGCTAAATGCAATAATTCAGATACTGGATATTTTGTAAATCACAACAGCTCGCCGATGGGTATGGCCATCGGGTTGCTGGTCTGGCGGTTCGAACCGGAACTAAACTATTCATGAAACCGGTGGTAACTGGAACCGGCCAAAACCCTCCGATTTGATTATGGTTCATGATCTCCAGAAACCGGGTTCCAAACCACCGCAAACTATGTTTTAAATATCACAAGTATACTGTATATCAGTGTTCTCTACCATTACGTTGGTGGGGAGTTCGACTCCTGGAGGGCACATTGTGTTGCTCCCTACTATATTGCATTGGTGGAGAGTTCTCCTCTTAGAGGGTGCATTGCCCTTGTTTAAAAAAAAATGAATGGTTTCAAAACTGGAACCGGTTCCGATGCAGTTTAGTTCCGGTTTTAGGTTTCAGGCAAACCAAAACGGGTAGTTTGAAACTGCTGATTCCGATTACTTGAAACCGAACGTCTTAACTATACTCATGCCTATACCTGAACCCAAATTTTGTGATTCCTACCCATCCCATTACCCAGATAGATAAGTATTGGGTTGGTCTATTTTCCCCGCACGTAATTGCTGCCCCCATGTGATCGTGCCTCAATTTGATCTCAACAACATTGTTAAAAATAATACAAATTTTTTTTATTAAGATCCAGTCATTCATAAATCAAATCCAAATAATTCAAACCCGATCAAAGATATTTGGGTTTACAGTTAAAACGGGTAATTCCTGCCCCATTCTGGTCAGTTGGGTCGGGTCCATATTGCCACCCTTACCCGTCAAGTTTGATGCCCGTGGTGCAACCTTATATTCAAGCAGATTCTATTATAATAATGAAACATATAAATATAGGATAAATATTTCTAAGGGGTTTTGTGCATGCATACCAAACTTAGGGGAAGACGATATCAAACTAAGAAATGGCCCTACCACAAACTCGATCATCTAAAGTCTATCAAATAAATCAAATTATTGACTAGAGAATTCGAAAGATTGGCTGTCACTTTCAGTTTTGAATGAATTTAAGTCAATTGAAAAAGCTATTAAAATTGCTAAGAGGGAAGACAATACATTGATTTAATATTAACGGCGGAAAAACCTATATATATATATAGAGAGAGAAATTTGTATCGGCTAACACCCTTAGGTGCTAACAAATTCAAACAAATTTCAATCACTCTTTTTGACGATGGATGTTGGAGATTTGAATCTATAAAGTAAAAAGTACATTGTACTTTTTGCTGTTACATTTCATTCATATGGACATTTTTGCTTTTAAAATTTCAATTTTCAATCATATCAAAATGATTAAGATTTATTTGAATTTACTAACACCTAAGGGTGCTAGCTTATACTAGTTTCTCATATATATATATATATATATATATATATATATATATATATATATATATATATATTACCAGCCAAAAGCATATAGATATCAAATTGGTTCTCGATGCAAGTCCAAGTGGAATAACTAATGCATTCAATGCCCAAAGACATTGACTAAGGATGGTAAATGAACCGGGTCGCTCGTTGTTCCACTCGCTTTGGCTCGTTAGGACCTCATTTATGTTTGGTTTATGACTTTCATGAGCCCAACATGAGCTGCTTCACAGATGTACCCAATAATAGAAATCCTTCTAATTGTCAATTGGCACAGAGCATAACAAGTAAACCAATTATGCAAGGATGGAAATCACCAAAAACCAAATATAACCATGTCACTCTCTGTCCCTCCATATCTAACTCACAGATGCCCACCAACCAACACCTAAACACACGCACGCACACGCACACACACATTTTCATTGGAAGTATGCATAGTATGTCAACGGGTTGGATTTGGGTTGGATCCTGTTACATCATTTATTCGGGTTGGATCTTATTACATGATTTATTCTTATCTTACACAATTGAATTTGGATTTGGACTTGGATTCCAATTGCAAAAGCATATGAGTGAGATGAGTGAGTTTAGAAGATGGGAACAAGCTATTTTACCCATGGATTGATTCGTGATACGAGACTTGCTAATGGAGCTGCTCCTTGTGTACGTCACCTATACATGGCAGGGTTCTTCATGACAGGAGACTTTGCTCATAGAGGACAAGCGCATTAAAGGATGTTATATTTATATGACTTTTCTTCTTCTTCTTTCTTCTTTTTATTTTGTCTCCTCCTGAAAAAGGATTAAAGAAAAAGTTCTCTCATGGTTTCCTTGGTTCACAAGTTTTGAACTCGAGACCTTGTAAGAGTGCTTTTCTCATCTTATTGCTTTGTTTCTTAATTAATTTGTGTTTTTGTTGACTAAATGATTATTATTTTCGTCTAAGATTTTCATTTTTTTTCTTCTTTCAATATTTTCACATATGGTAATGGTGAAATACGTGCCCCATGTATCGAACTCATGACTATCATATTGTGAATCGACCCCCTAACAGGTGAGCTATTGCGCTTAGTTGTCTTATTTTATTGATAAGATTGGATTGGATACCAAACCAAAACGAGGAAAATATGGATTGGAATTTAAATCCGAAAGCCATTAAAATTCTTGGAAAAATCTGAACTTACTGCGAGAATCCTGTTTTCTGTAACATCCTCTATTTTCCTTCAGAACCTTTAAAAAAAGAAAACGTGGCGGCTCAGCTTCACACCACGAACGACTCCATTAAAACAAGATTTGTTAATAACGCATTCCACACAACATACCCCATTATTCTATTGCCGGAGGACCGAAAGGAGAGCAAGGCAGACGCCTCTGTGTGTGTGTGTTTCGATTGTGCGGATTAGAAATGGGATGAAGCTCGATTGTTGGGAGGGTTTTGATGAGATTCCGAGTCGGTTAATGGCAGCGTTCAGAGATCAGTTGGTCGTCTTCGCCATTCTTTTCCTCTCGTTCCTTTTCCTGAACCCTAGACTTGCTGCTTCGATCGATTCCTTTTCGATTGTCGAGAGTGCTTCGTGCTCGGGCGACCTCAACGGCACCGGCTCTTTCGATTCGATCTGCTTGCTCACCACGAGCTTAACCTTCGCCGAGGATCTCTACATCCGAGGCGAAGGTAGCGTGGCGGTCGCTCCGGGAGTTTCCCTGAGTTGCGCTATCGCCGGGTGCATAATTGACGTCAATCTCTCTGGGGTTTTTGAATTAGGGAAAAATTCGTCGATCGTTGCAGGCACCGTCGTCGTCGGCGCCGCCAATGTGAGCTTGCAGGACGGGGCAGTGATCAATTGCACAGGTTGGGGGGGGAAGCCTCCCGATCAGACGAGCGGAGCGCCGCTCGGGATCGACGGCGCTGGCGGCGGCCATGGCGGGAGGGGCGCATGCTGCGTTAGGGACAAAGAGAAGGTGCAGGAGGATGTGTGGGGAGGGGACCCGTACGCGTGGTCGACGCTTTCGCAACCGTGGAGCTACGGGAGCAAGGGCGGGACGATGAGTCGCGAGGAGGATACCGGCGGCGGCGGAGGCGGGAGGGTTAAGATCGTTGTGCAAGACGTTTTGGATGTGAATGGAACGATATCTACCGATGGGGGGGATGCCGGCGTTAGGGGCGGTGGAGGCTCTGGCGGGAGCATCATTCTCAGAGCCTACAAAATGTACTCTCTCTCTCTCTCTCTCGTGTGTGTGTACCATTCTGATAATTTCTAATTGTCGGGGTACATATGGTATCTACATATGTAATTTTGAAGTATCTGAATGCGGTACAGTTTCATCTATCTACCACTCTCTATTTGAGGAATATATATTTGGAAACATTATCATTAATCGAAAAAACGCTGTCATTTATTCGCATGCTAATAGCTTTGCTTGACGTGAAAATGCTGTTGCTTTTTCACATTTCAACGTTTTTGGGATGTTATATATAATATAATTTTGTATTTGGAAGGAATACCCTACGCAGAGTTCTTATTGTCGGCGTACATATGGTATCTAGGAATGTAATTTTGAAGTATTTGAATACGGTACAGTTTCATCTATCTACCACTCTCTATTCTAGGAATGTATATTTGGAAATTTTATCATTAAACGAAAAACGCTTTCATTAATTCGCATGCTAATAGCTTTTCTTGTCGTAAAAAGGGTCTTGCTTTTTCATATTTTTTTTGGATGTTATATATCATATGATTTTGCATTTGGAAGGAATAAGTGCTCACTGAGGAAGTTGTTAGTTGGTGGAGTATTTCTCAGATGGTAACACTGCCCATAGGGAAGAATGGTGCTTATCCATCTGTTTCAGCTCGTCTTTTGGATTTCCTATAGGGGTGTGGGCTACTTGTATGTGTATTAGTTTAGAGTAGTTAAAAGGACTTCCTATGAGATACGTGAAATTGCGCACTGCAGCCATTCGTCTGTTACTACCAAGGAATCTTTTTATTTATTTTGAAAACCAGTACATAATGTGATTTACCAATGTCGTGGATTTTCTGGTTGTCCTTTTCTGTTGTTATTTATTAGAAAGCTGGTACGTTCTGTTTGTACAGAGACTAATTGGAGTGCAATCTGAAGCACAAGTTAAATGATAAGAGGCTCCTTCTTGTGTCAGAAATGAG
This sequence comes from Brasenia schreberi, assembly GCA_036023115.1. Classification (NCBI taxonomy): domain Eukaryota; kingdom Viridiplantae; phylum Streptophyta; class Magnoliopsida; order Nymphaeales; family Cabombaceae; genus Brasenia; species Brasenia schreberi. The sequence continues at coordinate 38,953,810 of JAYKKT010000089.1, read as the reverse complement.
TCATCGATAACCTGAACCTTTTGTTAGAATTAGAATCTTGGGTGGTTGCACTAACTGGATTTAGGTGGCTGTGAAGAATATTATGTTATATTTGCACAAAAGTGTTGGAAAGGCTTAAAAGAAGTAGAGGACGACCACAAAAGTGTTGGAAAGAAACAATAAAGAATGATCTAGCTTATGTTGAGTTAACTGCTAACATGGCACATGATAGGGCTGTGTGGAAACAAAGAATCCATGTAGCCGACCCCGTCTAGTATGGGAAAAGGCTTAGTTGTTGTTGTATTTGTGCAAAGGTATTTTGTTAAAAGAGAAAAGCATGCTTCAGTTGATAAATCAGCACATTGTAAATTGAAAGATGCCAGAATGTTTCCAAGTATAGCCAAGTAGATTCTTCTAACGCTATCCTTGTGGGAACAGGATATGAGATGTGCTCTTCAAAAATGGGACAGTGAGTAGCATCTCACAGTTCCTAAGTAAATGCATGCTTAATTCTTGAAATGTGCATGATGTGTTTTTTTATAGGATTATCAATGGCAGTGGGCATTTTCTTGTTAGTTACAGACAATTGGGTAAATGGTTTATTTCTGTACTTAGTATGATCTTATTTCTGTCCTATGCCTTGATTTGAAGAGTAGTGGAGTTGAACAATGTATCAAATTCCTGATCTGAAATTGAGTTATTTTTTGTTGGGCTCCATGAAAAGGATGAAATGTTGTGGTACAGGCCCAAAAGGTGTGCCTTTGTCATTATTTTACTAGGATCACATAGGCTTATACAGAGCTGGTTTTTGCACTACTATCTGTTAGATGCATATAGTGCATTTCTGTGTGGTATGTAATTTGGAAGACTGCCTAATTCTTCATTGTTATGGAATTTTCACGTTTAAGATAGCTTTTAGAGAGAGAAACTGGTTCCAGAGTGGAAGTTGTGCATTTATTGTGTTTTTCAGAAACTGCAATTGAATGTGAATTTTATTTCAGGCAGAGAGGAACAAGCTTGTGTCTAGGAAAGTTATCTGTAGATAAGTAGGAACATGGTCAGGTCTTGAAGAATCAAGTTTAGGAGTTAAGTATAGTTAGCAGCAAGTTGTGCATCAATACCTCTTTATTTATGAGTGAGTTGGTGATAGTGGAAAGTGGAAGGTTGTCACTTACAGATTGCAATTGGAGCTTTAGTCTTTTCACACATGAAAATGAATATGGAGATTTAATTTAGATGTTTTTCTCATGGAAACCTGAAACGTAAGGATTTCTTAAGGCTATGTTTTCTTGTCTTGAACTTGATATATGGGAAGATGACATTGATCTCCAAAGCAGGAAAATGCATATGTTGTATTATGGAGGGTATTATTCTTAGTGGTAAGCCCTATGAAAAGTTAATTGCTACAATATGCTCTTTGGGATGTGAAGTGGGGGAGTGCTTGGAGTGGATGATCTGAAAGGAATTGGAGGATCAAATAACTTTATAATGCCTTCTTGTTAGACTGCATGATCGTCCATTTTTATAGCATCTTTTTGGTGAAAAATCATTATTAAATTGATATATCAGTTAAAATTGTGTTTTCAGTTGTAATGTCGTGCATATCTAGGTGTCTCTTTTCTTAGTTTTACTGTTGGTCCCTCTTTATAATCTCTTGCTGAACTTTTCTTTATTGTGGTTTTTGCCTTTTATGATGAGAAGGAAAGGAACCGGAAAGATAAGTGCCTCTGGGGGTAATGGTTGGGCTGGGGGAGGAGGTGGCAGAATTGCTATTGACATCTTTAGTCGGCATGAAGATCCAGAAATTCTGGTTCATGGTGAGTTTGATAACCTCTTAGATGGTCCTGTTACACGTGGATGGCTATTGTTTTGCACATTGGATGCTTGTGCATGGGATCTCTTAGCTTGCTCCTTTTCCCTTGATTTTCTTTTGTACCTTTCTGTTTGCGTACTTGCATGAAAGAAGTCATTAGCTTTGTTGTTTTTCTGTACATAAAGTTTCTCTGTACTATTAAGAACAAGTGGTGCTATGCTGATGTAATGGTTTTGCATAATTCGCTAAGTTGCTCATCTCTCTATTTTGTACTATTCTTGTCTGTGTTGATTGTGGATTAAATGAGCAGTCTTTTGCAGCCTTCTATTAGTTAGATTTACAATCATATAAACATGCCTGATATATTCATGCTAGCCATGCCAACTGGTCAGATTTGTGTTGAATCCTGGCATTACTGGAACCGACTTCAAAGGAATTCTGCATTATTAGATTCAAATTCCAATCCAGGTTAGGATGCAAAATCCTACTACTGCATCTCAGTCATTCAGCTTTCCCGAACCGAGGTGAGGATGATCACAGACTGTTCATATTCTGCCAAGGATAAACCCTGCTCACTGCAATGCAAGCTCAAGAGATTTGAACCTTTCCTGGCTGTAAGCATCTGGCTTTCACTTCGACACTTGCTCATACATGATCTTTTATTGCCTATGCCCATGCTCACGAAAGACAAAGTCACTCAAGATCCATTTTCATGCTTCTAGCTTAGGAATGCCTGCCTGAAAATATTATCACTCATGCAGGGTCCTTCTCCTACTTAATGAGAGTTCTGGACCTTACTGTTGGCTTTGAGCTTTCTTGTTATGCTCATGATCTAAGAACAAACTAGCTGGAGACATGCACCTAGCCAATGCACTAGCAGCTTGGTTCATTCCCTCCGCTATATCAATTTGGACAGTGTAAGATTGATCTATTTGCCTGGATCAATATATGGAGAGTTATCATTGTGCGAAATGTAACATGTATTAGTTGAAACAGTGGCTGGCTTGACGCTTTTGTTGCTTTACACGCAGGTCGTGGCTTATGATAATGCTCTTGAAACTCGGAACTTAGAACTATGCTGACCTACAATATCTTATCCAGAAATCCGGAGTTCATTTGCAGCTATTTTGCATAAAAGAGAAAACAAAAACTGAAGCATTCTTTTGGGGAAACATGCATTGTCTCTGTGGCAATATTCTATTATTCATCATTTATCGATTCTTCACATCCGGGAGAATAAAAGATTCCTATTTATGACATATGGGGCCAATGATGTATCTTTTCTTCTTTGAAGGTGGAAGGAGCTATGGCTGTCCAGAAAATTGTGGTGCTGCTGGTACACTTTTTGACTCTGTTCCTCGAAGCCTTATAGTGAGCAATCACAACCTGACAACTGAGACAGATACTCTTCTTTTGGAGTTGCCCAATCAGCCTCTTTGGGCAAATGTTCTGATAAGAAATCATGCAAAAGTCATTGTTCCTTTGTTGTGGAGTCGTGTTCAGGTGATCCAGCCGCCTGCTGCTCTTGTATTTCCTCCATATTGTCTTCTTCTTCTGTATTATTTTTGGCGTTGTTTGCTCATTCTCATCTCTTATGGTATTGGCTATTCACGTAAGATGTACATATTTTTGGGCCGTGCAACCTTCTATAGTTTTACTGAATGAGCAAGTTTGATGTTTGTGCATGTTGTTTCATCCACTGATTGTGGTGGAATTGCATGCTTGGTAATATTCTATAGTCATTTTTATGAACTTTGGTGAACTGTTTCTTTGAGATATATAATGCATTCAGGGATTTGGTGACAGAATTTGAAAATATTATTCCAGCATTGCGTAAATATGACACTAATTTTTCCATTGTTTCTGGTTTTTGATGAGATTTACATGTAGTACTCTTCATCTAGTTTCTCATTGTGGTTATTCTTCTGACAGATAAGAGGACAACTTAGTCTATTGTGCGGTGGGGATCTTACCTTTGGGCTTAGCCACTATCCCTATTCTGAGTTTGAGCTCATGTCTGAGGAGCTTCTCATGAGTGATTCAGTCATGAAGGTAAGGTGGATCCGATATCTGTTCTACTTGAAAATTTGTCATCAGTATGCGGGCGTTTATCTGTTAATTGGCATATTATTGGTGGGATTGACCTGAGGATTGTTCACATGCTGTCCATCCTTATCGGAGAATGATAAGGAAAACCATGTTATCAAGACAAAAAGGGTGTAAATGGAATGAATGTGGCCGTCTAAGGCATGGCCACTTGGCTGTGTGGCAAAAAAAAAAGGTTAGATCTTATGAGTCGTCATGTTTATTTCAGGTATTAACATGATCTCTGCTGGAGATTAGTTTGACCTTGTAAAAGCAATACTATTCCGTTTGATACGGTATCACATATGATAAAGTTCACAGATGCAACAATTCTTGGGAGATTTGTAAAAAAATGTGTCAATCTCAGACAAGATAAAAACAACTAAGCCTTTTCCCATACTAGATGGGGTCGGCTAGATGAATTCTTTGTTTCTATAGAGCTTGATCATGTGCCATGCTAACATTTAACATAAGCTAAATCATTCTTTATTGTTTCCTTCCAATACTTTTGTGGTCTTTTTCTTTTAACATTTTCACTCATACCTTCTTATCGGAGCTTCCTTTGATCGCCTTTCTACTTGTCCAAACCATCTTAAATGATTTCCTCTCATTTTGTCCTCTATTTGTTTCACTCCGAATTTGTTTCTAATAACCTCATTACATATACAGAATCTCTGCCAAGATATTGGTGATACATAATATTACCAAAATGAAAAAATAAAGTAAATACAAAACAAACCATGACATTTGTAATTTCTAAAGTTAAGAATGCTTGTATGGTTTTAGTCGGTGTTATCCGTATCACACTGACTAAAAAGAACAAATAAAATAAATATGATACGGTGCGATATGTATCGTACGGGCGATACGCCCCAAAAAAATCAAAATTTTTTTGCAGGTTTCTGGCCTCTCTTCACTTCTCTCCAAGACATCCTCCGATATGCTTGTTTGGGATTACAAGCTGTGTGTACGTAACATGTAAATTCAGGTTTATAATTTCATTTATTGAATAAGAATAATTTATGAACAAATAAAACAACAACAACAACTAAGCCTTTTCCCATACTAGACGGGGTCGGCTACATGGATTCTTTGTTTCCACAGATCCCTATCGTGTGCCATGTTAGCAGTTAACTCCCAATAAGCTAGATCATTCTTTATTGTTTCTTTCCAACACTTTTGTGGTCGTCCTCTACCTCTTTTAATACTTTCCAAATTTAGTTTTTCTAACCTTCTTATAGGTCCTTCTTTTGATCTTCTTTCTATATGTCCAAACCATCTTAAACGATACAAACAACAACAACAACTAAGCCTTTTCCCATACTAGACGGGGTGAGCTACATGGATTCTTTGTTTCCACAGATCCCTATCGTGTGCCATGTTAGCAGTTAACTCCCAATAAGCTAGATCATTCTTTATTGTTTCTTTCCAACACTTTTGTGGTCGTCCTCTACCTCTTTTAATACTTTCCAAATTTAGTTTTTCTAACCTTCTTATAGGTTCTTCTTTTGATCTTCTTTCTATATGTCCAAACCATCTTAAACGATACAAACAACAACAACAACTAAGCCTTTTCCCATACTAGACGGGGTCTGCTACTTGGATTCTTTGTTTCCACAGAGCCCTATCATATGCCATGTTAGCAGTTAACTCCCAATAAGCTAGATCATTCTTTATTGTTTCTTTCCAACACTTTTGTGGTCGTCCTCTACCTCTTTTAATACTTTCCAAATTTAGTTTTTCTAACCTTCTTACAGGTTCTTCTTTTGATCTTCTTTCTATATGTCCAAACCATCTTAAACGATGTTCTCTCATTTTATCCTCTATTGGTGCCACTCCTAATTTGTTTCTAATAACCTCATTATGTATACGGTCTTTTCTTGTATGACCACTCATCCATCTCAACATTTTAATTTCTGTTACAGACATCTTTTGTACATGTTGATGATTAACTGCCCAACACTCAGAATCATAAAACATGGTAGGCCTAACAAATAAAAATTGTGATAAAATCATTTTCCTTTCTGTTGCCAACTTTTAGGTATATTTCTGCTACCAGTTTCTAATTTCATGAAATCGCAAACAATGGAACAATTTGGTTGTCTCGGTTCATTGAGTGGGCATTTTACAACTTCACTATTTTAGGGTTCACCTTACATGACTTCCATTGAGTTGAACATGATTAGCGTGTGTGAGGCTTAACTCAATCTGTGAAGTGAGAAATGAAACTCAAGTATTAGTTAAAAAGCTAGTCTTCAGGAAGAGAAAAAGGGGATATCATCAAGTAACAATATCACATTATTGAGGTGTTATAGACTCAATAATCAAAGAAATGGAGCTCATCGTTTTGCACACATATGAAAATTAGCAAATATGACAACTACATATACAAAGATAGCAGTTTGTTAATTTTGATATATTAGATGAGTGGATTATGAAAGATAACAAAGAAAATGCACTTCTAACCGAAGAAAACATTGCATGGATTAATTTGAAAGGAGTGCAACAACATCATTAAGGAGATGAAGATTTTGATTTTGAAGCAGAAGGTGATGAGAAACTTTGAATCTTCATCAAGGAGAAGATGAAGATTATTTAATTAATGATCCTGATACAAATTTACAATATGTAAAATGTAAATGTATTTCATTTTTTGCTTTAAAATATGTAAATTTGGATGCAATTGTTTAATGTTGAATGCTCAATATGTACTAAACTTTGCATTATATGAATTCAAAGCAATTACCAGATTTTTCCTGATTTTCCTGATTTTTACTAATTTTTTCTGATTTTTAAAATATTTTCTATTTTTTAATATTAAAGTAGGATACGATACGATATGCCCGTATCGTGGAGCCCAGTGATACGCGATACGATATGCGTCAGACAACACTGGTTTTAGTAGAAGGTTTATTTTTTAAACTGAGTTCTTAAGCAGCTGCCTTCTCCAATCATTAAGCAAACTGCCGAAGTCAATAGTGCTGAATGGTATCTATGTTTCCTGTGGAAATTGTCATTTAAAGAAGTTGGTGGCGATGGAGTTCGCTTGTGCTACCATGTCAGGCCATTGTTATGGACTATTGGAAAAATAATCTCACGACTGATCAGGAGCAATGACCAATATTTACTTATACAAGAATTCCATACAATCCATTTTTCCCTATTTGAAATGGCCAAAACAATGTGCCATCATATAACAGTTCATTGGCATTCTTCCCCCTTTTGTGAAAAGGCGAGAAAACTTTAAATTTAGGCGACTTTATCTGAGTATTGCAATTAGTCCTGAACATTCTTCCCCGTTTTATTCTTGAAAAGGCAAGAAAACCTTAAATTTAGGTGACCTTTTCTCAGTATTGCAATTAGTCCTGAATTTCAATGGATATGAATTCAGCTTCTCTTTCTGATAGGAAATTGGGCAGTGGTTATTGGTATTAAAGAGCACCGGATTTAGAACTTTCATATCATGCCATATTGTATCGTACTACAACTACTTTTCCACGTACTTGCTTAAAGCGTTTGGATAAACCTTTTCCACAGTTAACAAGACCATACCGAAGGCAAAAGAGACTAGACACAGGAGGAAATAATTGTTGGAGAGAGACCAAGTGTTTCTATAGTAATAATAAGAAAGTAGAAAACCTCCTCTTCCCATGGATTATTTATAAATATTATGCTGTCAGTTGGAATATATTGATGTTTGGTTATATTGCATGGACACTTCTACTAGGGTCGTGCACCTGTCTCCTGCACTTCGACGCCCAATCCTGTACTTCTTCCATGCCCCACTAAGTCTAATCTATGTTAACTATTTTTAGTGTTAAGGCATGATTATAATCTGTTCTTACTTAAATGGTGGAATTAATCTTGAAAATAACCAATCTTGTTTTGGTTTTATAATATATACAAACTATACTTATATATAGCCATCGCTCCGCACCTCTTTTATCAACTACATACATGTGTAGCATTTACCTGTACATTATATCTAAATTAATATTCTTTACCTGTCTCCACAGCTTCTGTCTTTTAGGAAATGTCTTCCTGAAACTATTCCTACATGTTGTAGGAATGCACAAATGGTTGTTCACTGTCACATTTTAAACATGCAGTCCTGCACATACTTGAGAGAGCAAGAGTTCATCTCGCAAGTTAGGTGTTTGGAATTGGCTGTTTCTGGCCATTCACCCAAGGAACTCCTGTTGTAACATATTGGTCTTTTGAGTCAGAAGTCAGATGGCTTGATGTGAGATCGTGTTCAGATTTAGAGAGGTGATGGTTAATCTGTCAAAATACTAGAACTTTTGGAGGCTTTGCACTGTTCAGGAATAAGACTTTAAAGTTTAAACTTGTTTTAAAGCGGGCATAAGTCATTGTGGAATTTGGAAATGAAGGATTTGGCAGTTCTTGCAGATACTTCTGGACGACAGGTGTGACTGCCGCTGTTGTTCTGTTAAGATAAGATCATTTGTTTGATATTCATATAGCATTGGTTCATATGTGAGGTCAAGGTATCTTTACCAAATTATTGGGATGGAAAATTTTGGTTCTGCTCACCCTTGTTTCATGTGGTATGGATCAGAATGTGACCTTCAATTATTTTAGATTTTAGTCATGTGCCATGCTAAACAGTTAACTCACTTTATAGAGTTAACTGCTAGCATGGCACATGATAGGGCTTTGTGGAAACAAAGAATCCATGTAGCCGACCCCATGCTGTATGGGAAAAGGCTTAGTTGTTGTTGTTGTAGTAGTAGTGTTTATTTCATGTTCATTAGTTTTTGTTGCAAAATGTATAGCATTTGATCTATGTACATTGCTTGAAGCATATTGGAAGACCACTTGGCCAAAATAACGATGGGAAGATTTCTTTCCTGTATTAGTGCCTATCTAAAGAAAGTGAGGTCCATTTACCTCATTTTCACTGTGACTTGCATCTGTATTGTTTGTGTTTCCTTCCAGTTGGTACTCTCTTTAGTCCCCAACTTAACATTTTGCATGTTAATGTGTTGTCCTCATGCAGTTCAACTCTTGTGTAGAAAAGGTTGAAGTTTGTTTTCTAACTTCTTATATTAAGTTGTAGGTATATGGGGCCCTGCGCATGTCTGTCAAAATGTTCCTCATGTGGAACTCAAAGATGCTAATTGATGGTGGAGGTGATTCCATTGTTGCAACATCTTTACTTGAAGCCAGCAATTTAGTAGTTCTCAGGGTACTTGTCTGCATTCTTTTGCTTATCTTTTATGGTCGCTTTAGCTTTGTTCCTCATGTTCTTCTATTATTTATCCAGGAATCTTCTGTGATACATTCAAATTCAAATTTGGGAGTGCATGGGCAAGGATTACTTAATTTGTCAGGGCCAGGAGACCTGATCGAGGCTCAGCGCCTGATTCTTTCACTATTTTATGGCATCCATGTAATACTATCCAATCTTTCATCATCCTTTCCTTCTTTCTCATATACAGCATTTATAGTATTTGTGATTGTTTGTACCTGGCCGTGTGTTACATATACATATATGGATACGTATCTAATCATATGCTTATGAAATTATATATATAAGAGAAAGATTCTTCCACACAGACACATACAGATAAAACATGTCTAATGATTCATTATGTTTGATTGTGCTTATATCCTAAGCATTGTATCTTCAAATTCCTATTTGCTAACCCAAGGCAACAATTTGAAGTGGTCACAAGGCAAAACTGATTCAGTGCTGGGATGTGAGACCGCTCAATGGTAACATAATTAAAGGTTGAATAAATCAGTGAATAAATTGTCTTGTTTTAGACAAAACTACCTCTCTCAAAGTAGGACTTATTTAAAAATCATATACAGGATAGTATGTCTCTGGACCAGTAAGCAAAACAAACCATATAAATTGATATTTTGGAGAAGCACATGAACATTTTTGTGTAATATCATGTGGTTATTGTAGTTTTGCCTTGTTACTGTGTTAACTTGACGATTATGATAGATAAAATGAAGTAGGCCAAAAAAAATTTCTGGTTCCTGCATTTGATTACAGACCAGAATTGAAACTACTGCTAAGCCACAGCAGAAGCATGCCAATAGCAAACGTGGTTTTGCTATACAACAGGTCTTTTTGTTTTATTTTTGTAATTCACTGCAGGTGAAACAAGCTTGTTAGATAGTTAATCATCATCCTTTTCATCCTTTTTCTTGTTAAGTTGGGTCTGTTGTATATTGTAGTTATGCATGCCATCTGATTCACAGTCCGTTCTTTCTTTACATGATTTATTTATGTAGATAAATGTTCTAGTATTTTACTTTGTAGGTTGGTCCAGGATCCATCTTGCGTGGTCCTTTGGAAAATGCAACATCTGAAGCTGTGTATGTCTTGATCCTTCCTCCTTTTGCTCTGTGTCTAACATGGGACTCATGTTTAGATTCCTTATATACTGTAAAACCATAATGCAGGACTCCTAGACTATATTGCGAAAGCAGGGATTGCCCTGTGGAGCTTCTTCATCCTCCTGAGGATTGCAACGTTAACTCTTCACTTTCTTTCACACTTCAGGTACACTGCCGTTGTCAAAATTTTCTGAATGACTTAGTGCACTGGGTATGGATTGTTTTTTTCTTAAATTGTTACTTTGCAGATCTGTCGTGTGGAAGATGTTACTGTTGCTGGCTCCATACAAGGGTCTGTTGTCCATTTTCATAGATCAAGATCTGTACTCGTTCATCCATCTGGAACCATAAGTGCTTCAGGACTTGGTATCACTGTTGAAACCACGATATGTTTGATTCAGTCATTTCTTGTCTTCATGATGTTGGCCGATCTAAAATTGCACCAATTGCATAGGTTGCAAAGGTGGCCTTGGCAGAGGGAAAGTTTTAGGCAATGGCCTTAGTAGTGGTGGGGGCCATGGTGGAAAAGGAGGTGCTGCATACTACAACGGCAGCACCATTGAGGGTGGAGATGTGTATGGAAATGCTGATTTGCCTTGTGAGCTGGGGAGCGGGAGTGGAAATGAAACCTTTGGTCCTCCCAATGCAGGGGGGGGTATTATAGGTAAACCATGCAGGCGATGTTAGTGAGAATGGATAAGACAATGTGACATGCTTCTTTACATTTTTTTTGTGCTTGTATTTTTGGATGTTTCTCTTCAATTTCCTGAATTGTTGGGTAAGTTCCTGCGCTGTAGAATGAGATGGCATCTTACCCTTGCATAATAATATGTTAGCTCTGGTTATTTTGTTATTTTTAAGTTTAAAGTTTGTTCAGTTTTCTATTCCTTTTACTGCAAACTTTTGCTGTGTTTCACAACATATTTTATTGATTTTACTGGTCCGCTTGAATGCTAGCTATCATTTCGTTCCTATACAAAAATTGACCTTTTTGTTTGTTTTCATGTAATACACAAAGCATTTGCTCTATCTTTTCCTTTTTATGTTTATTAAGCGTTTAACTTTCATGTATAAATTTCATGTCACTCATGACCTGGTTTTGCTTATATTTTTGTGCTGTTCAACCCTTTCTGCGTGTGAAGGTTTTAGTTGCTGGAACTTTCAGTATTTCCAACTCAGTATGGTTCAAAGAGCATAATCAAAAGTCAATGTATCTATTAATATGGGATTCAGTGGGACATCATTGGCTTTTTCCTTGCCATCCTCTTGAGTGCTTTGAGATATAACTCCAGTGGTGCCGTTAAGATAGATAGGAATATAGGATTGGTGGACCAGATTTAACTTTGAAGTGAAGTAAGATTTACTTCCTGTTAGCTTGGTGGATGGTGAGAGGGTGGTTCTCCTTAGTTTGATCCTGCAGTGTAGATAAGTTGTTCCTGATTGTGGCATATTATTCCATTGGAGGCTGCTAGTTTTGGAGTTTTAGGGTTTTGTCTACTAGACTGTCCCCTGGGTTACAAGGCACGTCAAGGTTACATCAGGTTGGAAAATGGCAACACAGCACAAAGATGTCTTCTGGGACCACTAGAAAATAACCGCTCTGACTTGTAAAATTTTTTGAGTTTCTGGTGGTGAAAAAAGTTTTAGGGAACCATTCCAGTGTGATCGGTATATTCGTTTGAGGACTATTTCCAATATCCTTTTGGTTTAGGTTTATGGCATTTTATGGATAGCCCTTCATGAGTTCTGGCTTGTAGAAAATCATAGATGTCAAGAATTTTATAGGAGTATGGTGGATTCATCCCCAATACAATGGCTCTTCATCAAGATAATATGGAAGTTATGCTGTGTGGGCCCAATTGATCTTTGTTCTAAGATGCCAAGACTGTCCGTTTATTTTATTGGGATGTGAGTAGTTTTATGATCTGCAGTCTCATTTGGTGACAGCACCTTTTCAAGTGCTCATTCAAATTAGATTGCATCATCAGATTCATCAAAAAGCAGGTCCGGTGTCAGATGAAGTCCTGGATAACGTGGTTAAGTGGCCAACCGGGAAATGCCATTCCCTTTGAATGGTATATATGCAAGGAAGCGAGTTAGCAGTACTTTTCATATATCATTAGCAGAAGGCACGCTTATCTTGCCATGCTGGAATAGCTTGTCTCTGTAGTTTTTCCGTCTGGAATTGCTCATTGTCGATTGCCAGTTTGCTGACACTGATAGCATTCAGTTATGGAAACGAGTGTTCTTTCCTTACTCTCTGGGCTTGATGTGCGTGATGTTCATTCTCTCAGTCTCTTTCATCTAGAAGGAACTTGCACATGTTCTGAAGTGCTGCTCGTGAATAATGCATCAGCATGAAGTCTTAGCCTCAAGGGCATCCGTTATGTAGATGTGTACACAGCTCTTAAAAATTAATGAAGGCTGGACTGTTGGGTAATTTGCTTGGGCACAACTTTAACTCGAAAGTTTGGGACATTGTTGGATGCTTTTGTGCTTGTGCATGTACGGCAAATGCTTGCACAACCTACATCCACCTTTTAACATGATACATGGGCAGAGAGCTTCCCTACTCAACAGTTTTTGTCAGTCCACTCTCTTGCATTGCAACAGGCAAAATACTATGTCTTCTAGACTTGATAGGGTGCCTTCTGTATGCCGAGCTGCAAGGGCTTTCATGCAGCTTTTGCATGTGTAAGCTTCTCCTTGGGACTGACCTTCTCAGCTGGTTGTTTTCAAACAAACAGCCGTGTCAGTTAATACTTGTAGCTTCTGGAAAATCCATTCTGTTAAACCAGCTCCTGCGTGTTGCTTGTTTGGCTGTCCTCTCACCTCAGAGAGCATTCAACTGGTTGATTTTTCAGATTGGGATGTATACATGAGATTTATGTCAAATGGATACTTCTAGTACGGTGCTGCATGCATGTCGGACACTCTAATGCCCAGTGCCCGTACTATTCCTGTATCTGACTCTCTGACCTATGTTGAATATTTTTCTAATCTAAAGGTTTTAACTTTGAAACCAGTTTATTTCTATGCCAAATTTCATGAATATTGACTGACTATTACTTTTTGCTTGAAATATAACATATAAGAGCTGTGTTTTTTTTTATATAGTTTTGTGAGATATTATCAATTATATAAAACAACATATAATTTTAATCTCCACACCCATGATTTTTGAGGTAGTTGTATCTCACACTTGCACCCGCACCCATGTCTTGCAACTGCACCTGTATCCTTGTGACATTGCATGAGAACCTCTAAAAACTCATAGAACCAACGATGTTATGATGACCATTTGTTTGCAATACAGAAGAGACTGAAAAGTAATGCAGCATCACCTTCTATGAAGGCTTGGTTTTGAGATACTGAAGCTGTACCCATGTGATGTTTGGCATAATTGGTATCTTTAGCTGTGGAAATAATCATAATTATCAGACGTATTCATCTCTTCTAAGTATCAGTATCCAGAGGATTTTTGTATTGGTACACCTAAACTTGCCTAACAGGCTAACGTTAATCTGCTTTTGGTTGGCCTTTGTGGGTGAACCCCCTGTGTTTGAGATTCCATTGCTTAGCTACTTTGAACATTTAAGCGGGTTTCATCTTGCTTTGATTCCTATTGAGTTTCTCCTGTGACTCCATGTTACTGGGGACTGTATTGCTAATAGTACTCTCTCATAACCCCCGACCACCCTCAAACAGTTAAGCACATTTATATATGAGGTACTGCTGCCGCTATAGATATGTCAGACGCATCTAAGAGGTATAATACCTGTCTTCTATTCCTTCACTTGCAGCCTCAGTATTATGATGTATGATATGCCACAATTCAATCATATACATGTCATTGCCGAGGCATGACCAAAAACCAAAGTCCAACTTCATGCCGTGTATGCTTTGATTTTGTGGTTATCTCTGTTTGCAGTGGGGCGGTTGTGGATAGCTGCCTAAATTATCTCAGAGGCAGTTCACGATCCATCATTCTGCTATATTCTTCATTCATTATTTTCTTCAAGTTTTAATATATACAGGTACAATATGTAATAGCGGAAACTTATTGGTTCAATTGTTGCTGATGGACTTCGTTATCCATGACAGTTATGGGATCTTTGGAGCATTCTTTATCAAGCTTGACAGTTGATGGTTTTGTTGGAGCAGATGGTGAAAGTTCTCATCCTATTGTGAGACCACCAGATTATGGTGTGATTGGTGCTATAGATGTTGGTATAGGTGGGGGCTCAGGTGGAACGATCCTTTTGTTTCTGCGCTCATTGACACTTGGAGAGGGGTCCACAGTTTCTAGTGTTGGTGGGCATGGTAGTCACACTGGAGGAGGTGGTGGTGGTGGTGGAAGGATCCATTTTCATTGGTCTGACATTCCTACTGGTGACGAATATCTTCCAGTAGCTAGTATTAATGGACAAATAACTACAAGGTTTGGTTAACATCTCTGTCTACAAAATACCTTGGTTTTATCAACGTGAACTGATTTTTATGGGTTCTACGTAGATTACCATCTGACATGGGACTGTAGTGAATGTTATTGTCGTAGGTTCTGCTTCTGACAGCTGCATCAAAAGCATTCCATAAATTTGTGTTTGACCATGCTTTAACAGCCTATTGATAGAAAAAACGCACCTTTGGTAGCTACCATTGCTTATATGTTCTGTTAACCTTGTTTTTTGTAATTTCAGGGGAGGATTAGGAAAAGATGAGGGTATCGCAGGAGAAAATGGAACTTTAACAGGGAAAGATTGCCCCAAAGGGCTCTTTGGATTGTTCTGTGTGGTAATTCTGGTTCTTCTCCTTTGCATATGTTCATCTGTGATTTTCTTGGTAGTCTGCGATTGGATAACCATTGCTTAATTTATTGTTGCTATTAAATATGAAGGGAATTTTCAATCCTCTTAAACTGAGAAAATTTCTGTTTTCTTCTTTTTGCTGGGTATTATTGTAGTAATGATCATAGACATCTTATCTTGTTTAATAGAGTATTGTGTTTTTCTTTGTTCTGTTTTGGAGTAACCATCACTAAAGTGTGGTCTTCC
The DNA here is from genome assembly GCA_036023115.1 of Brasenia schreberi. Classification (NCBI taxonomy): domain Eukaryota; kingdom Viridiplantae; phylum Streptophyta; class Magnoliopsida; order Nymphaeales; family Cabombaceae; genus Brasenia; species Brasenia schreberi. The sequence goes on along the minus strand of JAYKKT010000089.1, from coordinate 38,938,504 downwards.
TATGTGAAGGATATTTAGGACATTTGAAATCCCAAATCTTGTCATATGCCATATTCCCCTATGATGGTAGCGGTAGTTCTAAAACACGGATCAAACCCTTGGGACTTGGAGGGTTACTCCTACCCTGTTTGGTAGCCATAAAATATATGATGTAATCTCTATCCCAGGCCTCCGGGAAAAGCATGAAAAAAGGGGCCAGCTTCTCCCACGTAGCAGTAAAGCCGACCCTTCTATCATAAATTTCGAATGCATTTTAGCAGGAGACAGAAATTTGTTATTTAGTCTTCTTTTGGTATTATGTCAAACTACTTGGAAATTTTTTATTTGAATCTTAACCAATTCATGAAGAATCCTTCCACTGCCTAGCTATATTGCAGTGTAAACACTTGCCAGAGGATCTGTGACTCTGTGCCATGTGATCTTGCTTCTGCTTATCCGTGGAGGGGCTTTTCTGCTGGCACAATTAGTTTTTTCTCCAAGTTAAACTATCATCTCATGTCGTATGTGCCTATATTTACAAACATAATAAAATACTTAAAGTTCTCTGCTGCCACTTAGTTGAGGCAAATTGTCAAATTGTTAGATTCTGAATCAGTTTCTTTTTGGTTTTGTCGATGTTGCTACTGAAAATCACTTCTCCATTCATTCCAACCACAGCATCTTCATCTAAACCAGATATCACATGAAGTCAAATTCAAGAAAGCATTGATAACTATAGGAAATTTTGGTTTTGGACTTTGGTTCCACTGCAGAATTTTTTGTGCTCGGTTGTGCTTTCACATGGCGTGGTGACAGGAACATATTGCAATATTCATCCAAGTTCATTTCTGATAGTAGTATGTCATGTAGCTTTGAAGTAGACATGTCGATGTGAATTCAGGTCATGATGTCCTTTTTCTGCTCTTCAATCACCCCATACTACAAGATTTGGGGTCTTTATATACTTTTGTATTCCTCATCAAAATAACTCGTCTATTTCGATGTTGCTTCATATTTTGAGCTCTGTTTTGCCATCAGGTAAACAAGTCAGGATGTGAGACATGTACTCTTCCACTAGAGGGTGATCTTGTTCTTGCCCTTTATTATTTTTCATTACTTATAGACTTCTCCTTTACTTTCTGTTTGTTATTTTGTCTCTCATTTTCCACCCACAGAATTCTGCACCATCTTGCTATGTTATGCCTATCTAGCCGTTACTGAAGATGTAAACTCAATGTGGTTAAACCAAAATCCGAGCCTTCTACCAGACTAAGTGAAAACTTATTCGTTCTGTTTATGCGTTTCTTTTGTCGTTTGAATGATTAACTTGTTGATTTGCAGGAGTGCCCATCAGGAACCTACAAAAATGTGACGGGATCTGATCAAGAGCTTTGTAGTCCATGCCCAGCGTCCGAACTCCCACAACGAGCAACTTATATAAGTGTGCGAGGTATTCTTACCTTACCATTATTTCTTTTTTAATTACAGTAACATCACTATTAAAGATGAATTGTTGGATATCTTCTTATACTCCGGACACCATGCTGTTATTTTTCCTATGGTCTTGTTGTATGGACTATTTAGTATATCCATGGAGCAATTAGATCTTGGTTTTCTTGTAAAAACAAGTTTTCTGCTAAGATGCCAAACTAGAGATCTGTTGTATATTGCCTATTTTATGTGAATTATATTATAAGTTTTAAATCAAGTCTTGTTCTTTGAAACAGGTGGTGTTACTGAAACTCCTTGCCCTTACAAATGCATATCTGATAGATATCACATGCCGAACTGTTACACTCCTCTGGAAGAGTTAATATACACTTTTGGTGGACCCTGGTTGTTTGGTCTTCTTTTGTCAGGTCTTTTGGTTTTACTGGCTCTTGTGCTAAGTGTAGCACGCATGAAATTTGTTGGCACTGATGACTTGCCTGGTCCTGCTCCAACTCAACATGGGTCTCAAATCGACCACTCATTTCCATTCCTGGAGTCACTCAATGAGGTTAAAGTTTCTCTGATGATCCTACTGGATATCATTCGGATTTGCTATCACTTATCTTCTATGACAAGGATCTCTTTTCCAATTCCAGGTTCTTGAAACAAATAGGGCTGAGGGGTCCCAAAGTCATGTGCATAGGATGAACTTCATGGGTCCAAATACTTTTAGTGAGCCTTGGCACCTGCCACACTCACCTCCAGACCAAATTATGGAGATTGTGTATGTAATATTAGCTCTCTGTTTTCTTTTTCACTTGCATTTTCATCTTGAGCCGTATTGGTATCATGTCCTTTTCTTTTCATTATTTATGTTCTAATTTCTGGAACTCATCAGTTCATAATAGAATAGCATGGTTTTGCAGATATGAAGATGCATTCAACAGGTTTGTGGATGAGATCAATGCCCTTGGCGCATATCACTGGTGGGAGGGCTCCGTTTATAGCATTGTTTCTGTGCTTGTGTATCCTTTTGCTTGGTCGTGGCTGCAATGGCGTCGGAAGAAGAAACTGCAAAGGCTTCGTGAATTTGTCCGCTCAGAATACGATCACTCGTGCCTGCGTTCATGCCGTTCACGTGCGCTGTATGAAGGGCTGAAGGTAAATTATCTGAACTCTTTCATTTCTGTGAGGCTCATATCCCCTGCACGTCATTTTTCCCCCCATGTATGCTCTTCACTTGCTCTGTATTAAGATTCTCCATGTACTGTTTGTGTGGATGCTATATATATGGCTACACATATATCATGCCATATCATTTGTTCTTTCTTCATTTCATAATTTAAAAAATAGAAATAATAAGAAATTCTAAAAATCAGTGATTTCATATGTTACTGTACCTTTTAATATTTTGCAATACGATATAGTGTACACACTGCTGAGTGGGTAAAATGATATGTATTTTCTAGGTACAGATGTATGATATTTTCATGTTGTATTGTACGATACCATTCAATATTAGAACATTGGTTTGCCTACTCTGTTCTTTCTATTCCAGGGTTCCTTTTTACTACTTATGTATTTTGTACAGGTGGCTGCTACTCCAGATTTGATGCTAGGATATGTTGATTTTTTCCTCGGTGGAGATGAGAAGAGGCCTGACCTTCCCCCTCGCCTGCATCAACGGTTCCCTATGTCTTTGATATTTGGTGGTGATGGAAGCTACATGGCACCATTCTCCCTGCACAGTGACAATGTTCTCACCAGCCTTATGAGTCAGGTTCATTAAAAGACTGCGATAAAACATTTATGTTGCTTTAATCCCATGTGATATTACAAGATTGATGTAGCATTTCCAAATTTTTTTTCCTCGATCCTTTGGGATCTGATTCTCGTATACGTTTTTGCAGTCTGTTCCACCAACAATATGGTACAGGCTTGTTGCTGGATTAAATGCCCATTTGCGGTTAGTTCGGCGAGGGCGCCTGCGAGCAACATTGCTTCCAGTTCTAAGCTGGCTTGAGACTCATGCAAATCCTACGTTGAGCTCGCACGGTGTATGTGTTGATCTTGCATGGTTCCAGGCTACAGGGTGTGGCTATTGCCAATTTGGTCTCGTAGTTAGTGCCTTTGAAGAAGAACCTCAGGGTACCTTCGAAGGCATGGGCGGGGTACCAACAGAACCATCAAGGTAATCTTCTGTATGTTGTGTATTGCCAGATTGTAGGATGTGCGCTGTTAGGGAACATTGGTCTAAAGGCATATGGTCTCCTTCTGACTGTTCTGATCTGTACAGTTCTCTTGCTATGACCTGTCATTTTATTGGTCTGCAGTGCATATGGAAGTTTCCAAGGAGATGATCATTTGAATCATACTGCAAGGAGCAATGATGTTATTTTGATGCGCAAAAAAATTTATGGTGCTATTTTAGATGCAAATGGGTTGCGAATGCTTGAAGAGAGAAGAGATATATTTTTCCCCTTCTCACTTATTGCTCATAACACCAAACCTGTTGGCCACCAGGTACTTTATTTAGTCGTTTCTTTTCTCTAATTCCGTTTGCTTTCGCAGTTTCTTTTGCACCCTTTTAGGGAACTTTATTCAATGAATAATATCTTCTGAATTTTAACTTTTGCCTTTTCGGATTTTGCAGGATCTCGTTGGGTTGGTCATCTCAATTCTACTATTAGGAGATTTTAGTCTTGTGTTGCTTACATTGCTGCAGCTATATTCTATTTCGCTGGGCAATTTCTTTTTAGTTTTGTTCATTCTTCCTCTAGGCATACTTTTACCATTTCCTGCTGGCATCAATGCTCTTTTTAGTCATGGTCCAAGGAGGTCTGCTGGTCTTGCCCGTGTGTATGCCTTGTGGAACATTACTTCTTTAGTGAATGTCGTAAGTTTCTTGTTCGTGGTCTTTTCTCTTCAGTTTTTGACATTTTATTCTGCATTTTATGTTTACGTTGCATATTACTACTAACAACTGCTTTCATTCTCAAAGGGTTAGTCCAGCTAGAACGCATTGCAATTTCTGAAAGTTGTCTAAATGTGTTCTATTTTCATCTTTCCACTTCTGTTAATGTGGAAGCTTTATTTTGGTTACGTTTTTGCCAGTCTTGCTCAGTCTGATTAGGCATTTAAGGTTGGAATTTCACTCTTCATGATGGCAGCCTTTTGTACAGGGTAATGATGCCTTGTTAATTTCACACAAGGAACGTTAAGTTTCTTTCTTGTTCTGTGTGTCCTTTTCCTACATCGATCTTTTGACACATTTTTCATGTCACTTGGTATCTGACATCAGTATCAAAAACTAGCTAGCATGCGTCAGGGTTATCATTTCCTTCTGAAAGTTATATGAAGGTGTCTCTATGTTCATTTTCTCCATCTTCAGTGCATGTCCAAGCTTTTGTTTCTATGTCACTTATGCTAGGAAGTGTTATAAACTTGTAAATACTAACTAGTGTGCAGATGCCCATTATGCATGTATCGTACAATATCGACTGATACAGTACAATATGACATACATGGAGAATATCTTGCATCATATGCATGCATGGAAGATAACACTAACTTAATAAAAGAAAAGTTGAAAATTTGTTGAACAATTCTGTAACATGTAGAATATCTTGCATCACATGCATGCATGGAAGATAACACTATCTTAATAAAAGAATATGTTAAAGTTTTAAGCTTCTACAGATCCTTCGAGAATCACAGATTCTCAAAGTTGCAAGCTTCAAAATAAATAGAAGATAAAGAAAACTAGCTATTTTCTTTATTCTTCTTCTTGTACTCTTTTGAACATGTGCTCTTGGTCCTTATCATCCTCACGTGTTCCATTTTCTTCTCTTCTAATTTGCATACCCTCTATATTTTTGAGAATTTGACAATTTGTGCCTTGACTTATGGAGGCATAATGGAGCAAGGTTGCACGTTCATCTCGGTTCCAACTAGATGATGGCTCATTGCATGACATGTCCATAGAAATCACATCTCATCACCATTTTTCCTGTGCATTTCCCGAATTTCTTGCTGTAGTAGTTCTCAGTTGAATGAGAGTTAGAATTGTCAACCATTGACGGATGCAAGAAATTCAAGACTTAGAGCTTTGGAGGAAAGAGTAGGGGGTCCTCTTGGGGAGAGAAAGGGCGAGGAGGTCAAAAAGGTGGCCTTAAAGAGTTTAAAACAACCCCGGTCTTGGAAGTTGAAAAACACTGCTTTTGTGAAATCAACACAGAATGATACGAGGGTGTATTGTACAATAGATGAGTCGAATCACACCGTATCATATACGATACAATGTGAAACACCACGATTAAATCATATATGGTGATTCAGGTACCAGTACGTGGTGACCGATACTACGGTTTTTGTAACATTGATGCTAGGCTGTCAAGGCCTTTGAGGTAGGATGTTTACTATTAATGCATGAAAACATTTTTCTTTTACGGATGTGATTGCTTTTCTTTTTCTTTGATATCACTTGGAATATCGGAACATTATCCGGTAAGCTAATGGAGGTGGTAGATACTATGATTTGGAGAAAGATTCATATTTTATGTTTACAAGAGACAAAATGGGTTGGAGAAAAAGCAAAGGAGATAGAGGATACAGGTTTTAAATTATGGTACTCAGGTAAAGAAAAGGCTCGAAACGGAGTTGGTATTATCATAAATAAAGATTTAAAAGAGAGTGTAGTAGACATACAACGATATGGTGACCGAATCATGACGTTGAAATTAGTGTTAGGAGCAGAGGTTTTGAATATAGTTTGTGCTTACACACCCCAAGTAGGACTAGAAGATAGTATAAAGACAGTTTTTTGGGAAGAGTTAGATAAGGTGTTTCAAAAGATTCCACAAAGGGAGATGGTTTGTTTAGCAGGAGATTTAAATGGACATGTTGGTAAAGAGGCATTAGGATATGAAGGGATTAATGAAAACTTTGGTTTTGGGGATATAAACGAGGAAGGTAGGGAGATTTTAAATTTTGCTATGGCATTTGATCTCTTTATAGTCAATACAATCTTCAAAAAACGAGATGAACATTTAATTACTTATAAGAGTGGCTTATCATAAACACAAATTGATTACTTTATTTGTAGAAAAAAAGTTAGAGCGTGTTGTAAAGATTGTAAGGTAATTCCAGGAGAAAGCTTAACCACCCAACATCGACTTTTAGTTATGGATTTACAAATAAAAAAATGGACAAAGAAGAAAAGAGTGCATCGATTTATTCGGACTAAATGGTGGAACCTCAAAAGCGAGAAAGAAGACATTTAAACAGAAAGTCCTTCAAGGAGATGTTTGGAATTATGTTGGTACACCCTGTGATATGTGGAACAATATGGCTATACATATTAGGAAAGTGGCGAATGATGTATTAGGAGTATCTAAGGGAGGTGTACTGGCACAAAAAGAAGCTTGGTGGTGGAGTGAAGTAATACAAAAGGCAAAGAGGGCATGTTACAAATTACATTATGCTAAGAAAACTAGTGAAACTTTAGAAGCATATAAGAAAGCAAAGAAGGAAGCGAAAAAGGCCGTTAGTGAAGCAGAAGCTAAGATTTGGGAGGACTTATATAAAAAACTCAACTCAAAAGAGGGTGAAAGAGATATTTTTAGGATAGCTAGGGCTAGAGATAAGAAAACTAAAGATCTTAATTATGTTAGATGCATGAAAGACGAGGATGAAAAAATTCTAGTGGCAAATGATGATATAAGAAATAGATGGAAAAACTACTTTTATAATCTTTTTAATGAAAATAAAGATGTTAGTATTAGTTTAGGAGATTTAGCCAAGTCAGAAAAGTATATAAACCACAATTTCTATCGACGTATTCAAAAGAATGAAGTCAAAGAGGCTCTTAAACATATGAAGGGTGGTAAATCGGTAGGACCAGATAATATTCCTATAGAAGTTTGGAAAATACTAGGAGAAATAGGAATCACTTGGCTCACAAGACTATTTAATGAAATATGAAAAAACCAAAAGATGCCCGAGGAATGGAGAGCAAGTACACTTATACCCATATATAAGAACAAGGGAGACATTCAAAATTGTGCGAATTATCAAGGTATCAAGTTAATGAGTCATACTATGAAATTATGGGAAAGAATTATTGAGCGTAGGTTAAGACAAGTATCAAGTACAACAGAGAACCAATTTGGATTCGTGCCAGGCAGATCTACTATTGAAGTGATTCACCTTTTGAGATGTCTTATGGAACATTTTAGAGCAAAAAAGAAAGACCTTCACATGATATTTATTGATCTAGAAAAAGCTTATGATAGGGTACCCGAGGAAGGTTCTTTGGAGAACTTTGGATAAAAGAGGTATCCCATTGACATATATTAACCTTATAAGAGACATGTATGATGGTGCAAAAACATGTGTGAGGACTCATGAAGGAACGACAGACTTCTCTGAAGTTAATATTGGGTTACATCAAGGATCAACTTTAAGTCCATACTTATTTATAATGGTGATGGATGAGTTAACAAAAATATTCAAGATGAAGTACCTTGGTGTATGCTAATTGCAGATGACATTGTATTAGTTGAGGAGTCTAAGGAAAAAGTTAATAGAAAATTGGTACTATGGAGAGAAACATTAGAAAGCAAAGGCCTCCGACTTAGTAGAACAAAGACAAAATATATGGAATGTAAGTTTGATCATTTGGTTACTTCAGAGGACATAGAAATTAAAATTGGCACACATTGCATTCCTCAAAAGGAAAGTTTTAAATACCTAGGGTCAATTTTTCAGAGTGATGGAAGGATTGATGGAGATGTTACGCATAGAAATAATGCTGGTTGGTTAAAATGGAAAGGAGCATCAGTTATTCTTTGTGATAAGAAGATACCATTAAAATTAAAAGGTAAATATTATAGACCTGCCATGTTTTATGGTTCTGAGTGTTGGGCAATTAATCATCAACATGTACAAAAGATGTCTGTGACAGAAATGAAGATGTTGAGATGGATGAGTGGTCATACAAGAAAAGACCGTATACATAATGAGGTTATTAGAAACAAATTAGGAGTGACACCAATAGAGGACAAAATGAGAGAACATCGTTTAAGATGGTTTGGACATATAGAAAGAAGATCAAAAGAAGAACCTGTAAGAAGGTTAGAAAAACTAAATTTGGAAAGTATTAAAAGAGGTAGAGGACGACCACAAAAGTGTTGGAAAGAAACAATAAAGAATGATCTACCTTATTGGGAGTTAACTGCTAACTTGGCACACGATAGGGATCTGTGGAAACAAAGAATCCATGTAGCCGACCCCGTCTAGTATGGGAAAGGCTTAGTTGTTGTTGTTGTTGTTGTTGGATGTGATTGCTTGTCAGACTTTAACAAGTAAAAGTTGGTTAGTATGATGCTTCATATGTTACCCCTTATCTAGATGATACCTATAATCATTGTTCTTAGTTTTTATGAAAGGAGCATGTTGCTTCTCTGAACTTTATCCCCTGCCTAGTGATACCGATAAATTTTGAGCTGTGGGGAGCGCGACCACTCAAGGTACTGAAAGGGATGATGATTCCTTGAACTAAGAATACCAGCTCAAGAGATTTGCAGTTGTTGTTTGGCCGTATTTAGTTAAAGTTTGATTTCGTTTGTTGGATCTGGTAGTCTTATTCGGAGAATGACTTTGATTATGGAATCTGCTCTTTTCCCTTACCAAGATTATGATTAACAGCTTTGTTGGATCTGTTGATTTTGCTTTGAGGGGATCAGTCTGATTAGAGAGCTTGCCCTTTCCCATTCGGGCAATATCTTATCAGTAAAGACTGGCACTGATATGCATGCATCCCTTTCTACAGGTTGTAGCCTTCATATGTGGATTTCTTCACTACAAGTCTCAGTCAAGTAGAAAGCATCCAAATTTTCAGCCTTGGAATTTTAGCATGTACGTCCACTTTGTGATTTCCAATTTGTTGATGTCAAAAGACAGGTTCTCATTTGTTTTGTTTCAACAGGGATGAAAATGGATGGTGGATGTTGCCCACGTGCCTCGTGCTATGTAAATGTGTACAGGCACAACTAATCGACTGGCATGTTGCTAATTTAGAGATTCAAGACCGATCTTTGTATAGTAACGATCCGAACAGATTCTGGCAATCCTGATTCTCATTTAACAGTCCATCATGGCGAGTACACAATCCAGCCCTTTTCCTCTCTCTTGTTTTTTGGCAGAGTGAAAAGGAGTTGCTGCGAAGTTGATTTATCACACGGGAAAGGGATAATAGTTTTTGCTTTGTGAACGTTGTTCATTTTGTAACTATAAAGAGGCATACTGGTTGGTATTTTTGAGTGAAGTCAAAGTGGGAAGGGCAATATCCTTGCCCAGCCATGATGATTCTTTTTTTATTCCAATGTAAATATCATATTGGTTGCTAAGGTCTCCTAATGGGAAAAGTTGCTGGTATTAACCTCTCTTTTCTTTAATCTTAGCTCGACGTCACATGATGGTGCAACGAGCACGCTTGTGGGAGATGTTTTTATGTCTCCTTTCATTCGCATGATCTTGCTTTCCCGGAGTTTGATATGAGAACTAACAATGCATGTAGCTCACACTACTTGGTGTGGGAGAAGGTTTGGTATTGGCGTTGATTATCTGGTCTTTTCATGTTTATTAGGTCCACTATGTAAAAACAAATTGAAAAATAAAAAATAAAAATGTTTGTTAGGTTCATGGCTGGGGAAGACGTCTATGCTGTAAGGCCTGCCTTTTTGCTTGATATGCAATCTTTGCCAGCCTTGCTGATTTTCCTGTCATAAAACTAAACATGTTTTTGTTCCGCTTAGCTCAGGACCTGGAACTATGGTCTGGAGTAATTTTAATAAAAAAGTTAAGATTTATAGGAAAATTTAGAAAAGAAGTCAGGAAGTAGTGGTTTGGAACTGGCAGTTTCGGTTTGGTTCTGGTTCTGGTTCTGGTTCTGGTTTTATAAAAGGTGGGATCTGATAGTCCTTAGTTCTGGTTTGGGTTTTAGGTTCAGTGGGTTCTTGGCTTGGTTTGTTTCTGGTTTGGAGCTGGCAGTTTTGGTTTGGTTTTGTTCTGTTTCTGGTTTTATCAAAACCCTTACAGTCAACAGAGGGAAGGTTGGTAAATCAGAGGAATGAACCAAACGTTCTTGTTTTCAATGGGAACAGAACTCCTAGGTTGGTAAATCGGAGGAATGAGCTAAACAGTATTGTTCTCAATGAGAACAAGCGGAGCTAACCGCTGGCTGAACCTCTATTCTAACATGTTTATGAATGGCTTTGCCACCTTTTTAGAAGCCAAACTAAACCTAGTTGAGAGACTTTATTAGATGACCTAAATAAAATGGCCTTTGAATCTTTGTGGAAAAGTTGAACAAAATAATGAATGACTCTTCATTTACCTGAAATGCCATTTGTAGACTAAGCTTAAAACTCAAAATCTGTCAGCCTACTATGGTTAGAAGTCGCTTAAGTTGCCGGTTATCGAGTTTTGGCAAAGCTCAAACCGGCTGAATCCACCATGTCTGTTCTGCTTGGATGATCGAGGTAGCAAACACGAATGACCAGGGTAGGAGCTGCGTTCTATAACCATGTCTACAGTGTAGGCGGAGAAGGGAGATGCAAAGAGTATGAAATGTTTTACGTGCCTGGGCAACAACCCCAGATGGGTAGGGGATGAATGAAAAGGACTAGAATTGGTAGCGATAGGTCGATCTTAGGCCAAGGCGAAAGCATTTATTTTGTTGAAAGCCTTCGTGAAAATGAAGGAATTAGAGATACGTCTAGTTGCCCCCTCGTACAAAAACTCAAACCAAACTTATCGGCTATTTATTATAGATGTATACACCATATAAATAGCAGCAGTAACTATCTTACATATTTGCACTTCAGCATTAGTTCACCATGCAGGGCCCTTGACTCACGTGATGAAGGCTGTGAGTTCGATTCCTGGGTGTGTACGTGGTTTCGGCCTCCCATTGTAACCATGAAAAAGAAAAACGATCTCCAATACATTATCCCCTTTCATAAATATATGCAGACCAAACATGTTGGTATACTTTTCATTTAGCCTTTAGAGAAGTAGATGTACAAGAACCCAGAAAAGTACGTGGAAGTGTGTGAAGAATGGGAGAGTATGCCCTTCAAAAGTTAAGAGGGAGACAACCGTATAAAATATGGTATAAACTGTACATGATACAAAGCACTTCCACCCGCTACCTTATAGTAGTGGGTAGTGGTAATAGTAGGGTGCTGATATCATGGGATGGGGCAGAGCACCACTGATTACAGTAGGCACCTCAGGGGATGTTTGAATATGAAGCCCGGCCTACAAAACCATCTCTGTGGTCCTAGTTCCAACGGCCCACCCCAGTGATGGGGTGTTGGTCAGTCTTGCAGTCGAGTAAAAAGTAGGATAATATGACCCCATTTTTTATCACACTGAGGCATGCATTTTATTAGGAGGTGAACTAAGCCTACAGTTCCAGTTCCATAAGCCCATGCCTCGTAATCAATCACCCAACAATCATACACATACCTTGACCTCTTGTAAGAGACCCCAATGCCCTAACATTACCATGTATATTGTGGGTAAGAGTCAACTTGGGAACTTAGAAAAGAGTTCATAAGGTCAAAAAGAAGTAGCTCACCTGGCTGGGGGGTAGACACATGTTGAAGGTGATGAGTTCCATGCCCGGAGCATGCATAAGGCTTCAGCCTCCCCACGTACTCAAAAAACAGACAGAAAATTCTTAAAACGTTTACGAGTAAAAGACTAAGGAGAGTATTATCACGGATCTTCTCAATTACTCTCTCAAAAAACATTTACAGTTTCCATCCAAACAATGTTCAATAAAGTCCCCTTTAAGACAACATGTTTATTTGGATTATAATATGAAAAAGAGGCTTATTTTGGAGACATACAAGTCAGTAATTACTCACGGTTGAATTTAAATCTGTGCGAAGGATCTACATTGAGCTGGGGTGAGGCGAATTCATAAGATTAACAGAATAGGGCACGGTTGAATGCGTGTGAAGAAATACATAGTTTGCCCACTGTAGAAGCCTTTATGGGCTACTTCACCCCACTCTTAGAGATTTTCCAGATCCGGCACTGCTTGTAATATATGGAAGTAACAAGAAAAGTTTCACACATTCTTGTGTTTACGCATTAATATAGTTTCCCTGTAAAAGACCATATTAGCCACCTAATCGATCCTCTTTCTCTATGTAGGAAAGCGAAATTATTTTGAGATGAAGCAATTTTATGTGGCCAACCTCTTGTCATTCACAAATGCAAACAGCAGGCTGAAAGGGACATAGTATCATCCATGTGGAGGCATGAGAGTATGCATGCCAAAGATATTGATGCCATAAATATGAGCAACAAAACACCTTAATCTCTTAGATTCACAGCGATAGCTCACCTGGCTAGGGGACTCAGCTCACAAGTTGAATGTCACGAGTTCGATAACCGGGGAATGGGTACCTCGCTTGAGTCTCTCCATTGTAAAAAAGAAAAAAGTTGGTACATTTAGAACATTATCACTGAAAGATAGGCCATTTTCACCAATCTGTCTGTTAACTAGAGGCAAAGATAAAAAGACACTTGTTTTTTAAACCTTGAGTGCTACTGAACATCTACAAAGAGTACAACCAAACTCCTTTATATTCCTCATCATCTCTCTTATGCTGAAACCCAGGTTTTGCCTTCAGCATTTTGATTTTTCTAGAGCCTCTGAGAAGTTGAAGAATGAGGCTTCACCTACTCTCTGTGTTGTCCCTTATTTGCTTGGTCCTTGTTCTCTGTTGCCATGCAGGTCACAGACATTGGTGCCTGCAATTATTAGTTTTGGGGACTCTGTAGTGGATGTTGGTAACAATAATTACTTGCTCACCTTGTTCAAGGCTAATTTCCCTCCTTACGGAATGGATTTTCCCAACCAAGAAGCCACTGGCAGGTTCTGCAATGGGAAACTGGCCACAGATTTCACTGGTGAGAACTCTCTCTCTCTCTCTCACACACACAGAGGGAATAGGTGTTCAAAGCACGCTATGAGGGGTCATCTTTGTTCTTTTTTTCTTTTAACGAGTTCTCATAAAAGAAAAAGAGAAGTTTCATGAGGAGGTTACTAAAAACATTGGATACATAACGAGAATATTAGAAAGTTGGGTGTGGTTGGTAAAGAGAGGCAGCGAAAAACTAGATGGTGAATATTGTAAAAGTAAAATATGCAAAACTCTCTTCTGTCTGTCAATTATGAATCAGTCTTGACCAGAAGATCTGGGACTACAGTTCCAGCCTTCGATGCCATCGCAACGGTGACAAGACAAGCAACAGTTAATGTCAGGCAACCTTCAACTGCTTACTCTATCGGGAAGGAAGAGGAAAGCAGTCCTGAAAGAAAATAATGAAACATTCTTTCCTTTTCAAGTTACATTGGAGCTTAATGGTAAATAAAGTATTGATGTAGTCGACATAATTAGTGTGGGAAAAGGCTTGGTTTTGGCTATTTGCGTCGATGAATTTTCTTGTATTTAACTCCATTTTGTTCAAATAATTAATAGATCTTTGTTGTTACAGCTGAAAGCTTGGGATTCACTAGCTTTCCACTAGCATATTTGAACCCTGAAGCCACTGGGGAGAAGTTGCTGATAGGAGCTAATTTGGACTCTGCGGGTTGTGGCTACAATGATCAAACTGCTTTGTTGTCTGTAAGCTTAACACTTTTCCAATCCTCTTCTTTTTCCTGCAAGATAAAGGGAATGCAAGAGTAAGAGTCAACCTTGCATGACATAGAACCATCTCTCTCTCTCTCTCTCTCTCTCTCTCTCTCTCTCTCTCTCTCTCTCTCTTCTGTGTGCGTGTGTTGTGGCTGCAGATAGGTAATTGGCGAACAAAGCCAACCAAGTATATATGATGCAACCAGCAATAGTATTATAGTTGTATTTTAATAAGTATTTTATACTCAAACTCATATCATGTGTAAATATATTACATTCCTTGGAGAATGATTGAAGGAATAAATTCTTCGACAAATGTCTCATTCGTGTCCTTTTCTAACTACTGAAAATCGTTGTCTTGTACGAGTCTTGTATGCACCTACTTTCACAAGTCCGGAAGGAATAAAACACACTATAACATATATATATATAAGAGGGGGGGGGGGGGGGGGGGGGGGGGGGCGTGTGTAGAAAGAGGGGGAGAACGAGTGCTGAACTTTCACTATTCACACCACTAAACAGTAATTATGTTTCATTATAATATTTTATGGCTTCACAGTCTGGCTGGGTAAGGCCAACCCAAACAAGACCGGACCAGGTTCGGGTTTATAACAGGGGCCCGATAAACAACTAGCAGGGCTCAGGTCGACTTGGTTTTGACCCAAATTCAAAGTGGCTCGACCCATCGACCTGGTTTGCCACGTCCATTGCCTCCGTTAGAAAGTTGCTCGTGTATATTAGCTTCTTAAAACTCGTGTCCGTGAATACCTCTGTCATTATAAATTCTTTGTGCTTATACCGTTTCATTAATATTGTGTGTAGGATCAATGAGAGAAAATGGTATTAGGTATTCACAGAGAGCATTAGTTCAACAGCAAAGTGCTTTAGTGCTATTGTTGCTGGTGAGGAGTTCGACTCCCAGAGGGTGCATGTGTATGTGTGCCTTCTTTTGTAACAAGAAAAAAATGGTATAAATTGGCGAAGTTGATTTGAGCACATGCAATCATTTATCATAGAGATGGCCCGGTTTGGACCCGGCCCAGCAAGTTGAACCGGACACTACCCGCCCTTGAACCAGTTGGAACCGAAACTGAATCAGGAACCCCCCTGCTTCGGTTTCAGTTCTAGGTATCAGGAACTGAAACTTGGTGGCTCGAAGCGTTCTCTTCCAATTTTACTCAAAATTTTCAAATGAACCAGAACCAAAACCGGACTCAGGACCTACAAAACCGGAATTGGACCCTGGCACGGAGGGGACTCGTTTCAATTCTATTCTGGGTTTCGATGGAACTGGAACTGACAAGGTCTAATTTATGATACAACCATATAACTTCATTCACACATAAAGATAATATTTATGAAAACCAGAAAATAACATAACTCAATAACTGCTTTTATATTTGCATTAATATTTATTTCTGAAGTGAGGTTAGGCAAGACATCGACCAATACAACTAAAAAAATCCAGAGCATTAGCTCAATGGCAAGGCGCTTCGGTGCTGTTACTGCTGGTGGGGAGTTCAACTTCCAGGGGGTGCATGCGCGGCCTCCTCTTGTAACCGGGGGGGAGGGGGAAGCAGAAAAAATTTACATCAATTTGAACAATATATTAAACCTTTTTTTTATTTGGTTGGTCTGCAGCAAGTGGAGTATTACAAGGAGTACCAAACCAAGCTAGCCGTCGAGGAGAATGCTACATCAATCATCTCCCAAGCAGTATACATAGTGAGCGCCAGCAGCGGCGACTTCGTGGAGAACTACTACATCAACCCCTTGCTGAACAAATTCTACACCCCCTGATGAATACGCTGACCTTCTCATTCAGAACTTCAATACCTTCATTCAGGTATGTGCTAGCTGCTACTAGCTCATCCCATCCATCTGATCTGAGTTAGATAGAACAGCTTATATTAACTCTTGCTAATGTCTATAAATGGATTTATATATTTCTTCTCCGAGCTAATTGTTTTCTACCGTCAATGGCAACTCAAGGAAGAAGAGAAGATGGAGAAAAGAAACACAAGAAATATGTACTCTAAATGGTAAACGAAAGAAAAGAATTAATTCGGAGAATCTTAAATGCAACTGCCTCTCCAATCTTAGTCGAACAAAAGGGACAAGCTGGTGTATCTCTTATAGTATACAATCATGCATAAATATTTTTACCATTACCATTATATTAGTTAGCATGATCAATGATAGATATTTGAATTTAAAAGATAAAAAAATATTGTTATGATTTTATACGGTAATCTTTATTATTTTATCACTTCAACAGTTGATCATGTAATGGTGAAGAGTTTGTGCACGATTATACACGGGAGGAAGGCATTGTGCATTGAGAACTTCCTCTCTCTCTCTCTCTCTATATATATATATATATAAAGAGAGAGATGGGAGGGATCAGGGGTGGGGGCGTTGGACACACAGCCATTTTGCGCTTCTAAAAGAATAAAATATCAGCTGTTCGCTGAAATAGATCAAACAGCCTGGATGATCAAATTTTATAATATATATTACAGTTGACTCCAGCTTCTTATATATATAGCTAGCACTAGCTCTCTAGCAGCTTCCAAGTTGTCATTTTTTATAACATCAAATTTTGAATCATATCAGACTTTGGTGGCGGTTCCAACTAGATCATACAAGAGCTAGTTAGTAGTAGCATATATATATGCATAATGAAAAAAATTACTGATAATTAGATTCATTTTCATCTAATCTAATCTAAAAGCTAAATTAGAAAGGTAAATTTCAGTTTTCCAACTTGTGTTCACATGATATCTTCTCAATATGTATGAGAGAGAGAGAGATTATTGTGTGCTAAATCTCTTCAAGGATATCGCATGCTGAGTCTATATGAGTTGGGAGCAAGGAGAATAGGGATCACATCTCTTCCACAGCTGGGATGCGTTCCTTTAGCCATCACCTTGCTTGGATTTGGCAGCAACGATTGTGTCACGAGCCTCAACGATGCGACGAAGGGCTTCAACAAGAAGTTGATCTCATTCGCAGAGTCCCTACAAAAGCAACTGAGCGGCCTCAAGGTGGTGTTCGACGCTTATCAGCCTCTCTATGATATCATCAAGGATCCCTCTAAAAATGGTATGATTCACTTCATGACCCTGTCACAAGGACACGAAAAAGATTCACGTTCATAGTACGAATGCATGTCAAGTATGTACCTAATATATACATTGCGAATATACATACATTCTACGCTCTTTACTCAGGCATTTGCTGAAAGAGGTATCTTTGGGTTCGGGTCCCTTCAGGTTCAGGTCAAAAGATAAGATGATCACAATCTGACGCAATCTTTCTTCGACTCATTCTTTTTAGCCCCAAACTCGACCTACGTAGTGTTCGTATCAACTTCAGGTTGAGCCCAATATGTACCTAATATATACACTGTGCATATACATACATATATAATATTCATATATTATACATGTATATAAAACTCATATATTATACATGTATATGTATTTATCTATATAGATAGAATAAGTATGTTCTACTTGTGTGTGTGTATAAAATTGGTCCTGGTCAGGTCTGTGTTGACTCGGACACAACCCTAAAGGCTTAAAAGCTGACTCGTACATCGAATTTCTGAGTCAGGCCCAAAATTACCACCTCTAGGAAAAGGCATACTACACTGGGGTCAAGTGATCTTGGAGATCATGATCTAGGACTAGACATGGGTCGTTACGGTTAAATTGGGACCAACGGTCGCAAACCGCCACTAACATTTCCTTGAAACCATGAGCCATTACCAAAACCAGTAACCATATAGTTCTAGGTCTGGTTTCAAAGCAGCTTTAAACTTTTAAAATATCAACAACAATAACAACTAAGCCTTTTCTCATACTAGACGGGGTTGGCTACATGGATTCTTTGCTTCCACATAGCCTTATCATGTGCCATGTTAATAGTTAACTCACAATAAGCTAGATCATTCTTTATTTTTTCTTTTCAATTCTTTTGTGGTCGTCCTCTACCTCTCTTAATACTTTCTAAATTTAGTTTTTCATACCTTCTTACACGTTCTTCTTTTAATCTTCTTTCTATATGTTCAAACCATCTTAAAGGATATTCTCTCATTTTATCCTCTATTGGTGTCATTCCTAATTTGTTTCTAATAACCTCATTGTTTATACGATTTTTTCTTGTATTACCACTCATCAATCTCAACATCTTCATTTCTGTTACAAACATCTTTTGTACATGTTGATGATTAATTGCCCAACACTCAGAACCATAAAACATGGTTGGTCTAATTGTTGCTTTATAATATTTACCTTTTAACTTTAATGGTATCTTTTTATCACAAATAATACCTGATGCTCCTCTCCATTTTAACCAACCAACATTAATTCTATGCAGAACATCTCCATCAATTCTTCCATACAACAACAACAACAACAACTAAGCCTTTTCCCATACTAGACGGGGTCGGCTACATGGATTCTTTGTTTCCATAGATCCCTATCGTGTGCCATGTTAGCAATTAACTCTCAATAAGCTATATCATTCTTTATTATTTCTTTCCAAGACTTTTGTGGTCGTCCTCTACCTCTTTTGATACTTTCCAAATTTAGTTTTTCTAACCTTCTTACAGGTTCTTCTTTTGATCTTCTTTCTATATTTCCAAACCATCTTAAATGATGTTCTCTCATTTTATCCTCTATTGGTGCCACTCCTAATTTGTTTCTAATAACCTCATTATGTATACGGTCTTTTCTTGTATGACCACTCATCCATCTCAACATCTTCATTTCTGTCCAAGACATCTTTTGTACATGTTGATGATTAACTGGAATATTTACCTTTTAACTTTAATGGTATCTTTTTATCACAAAGAATACCTGATGCTCCTCTCCATTTTAACCAACCAGCATTAATTCTATGTGTAACATCTCCATCAATTCTTCCATCACTCTGAAAAATTGACCCTAAGTATTTAAAACTTTCCTTTTGAGGGATGCAATGTGTGCCAATTTTAATTTCAATGCCCTCTGAAGTAACCAAATGATCAAACTTCCATTCCATATATTCTGTCTTTGTTCTACTAAGTTGGAAGCCTTTACTTTCTAATGTTTCTCTCCATAGTTCCAATTTTCTATTCACTTTTTTCTTAAACTCCTCCACTAACACAATGTCATATGCAAATAACATACACCAAGGTACTTTATCTTGAATATGTTTTGTTAACTCATCAATCACCATTATAAATAAGTATGGACTTAAAGTTGATCCTTGATGTAACCCAATATTAACTTCAAAGAAGTCTGTCATTCCTTCATGAGTCCTCACACATGTTTTTGTACCATCGTACATGTCTCTTATAAGGATAATGTATGTCAATGGGATACCTCTTTTTTCCAAAGTTCTCCAAAGAACCTTCCTCGGTACCCTATCATAAGCTTTTTCTAGATCAATAAATATCATGTGAAGGTCTTTCTTTTTTGCTCTAAAATGTTTAATAAGACGTCTCAAAAGGTGAATCGCTTCATCAGTAAATCTGCTTGGCATGAATCCAAATTGGTTATATGTTGTATTTGATACTTGTTTTATCCTATATTTGATAATTATTTCTCACAATTTCATAGTATGGTTCATTAACTTGATACCTCGATAATTCACACAATTCGGAATGTCTCCCTTGTTCTTATATATGGGTATAAGTGTACTCACTCTCTGTACCTCGGGCATCTTTTGGTTTTTCCATATTTCATTAAATAGTCTTGTGAGCCAAGTGATTCCTATTTCTCCTAGTATTTTCAAAACTTCTATAGGAATATTATCTGGTCCTACCGATTTACCACTCTTCATATGTTTAAGAGCCTCTTTGACTTCATTCTTTTGAATACGTCGGTAGAAATTGTGGTTTATATACTTTTCTGACTTGGCTAAATCTCCTAAACTAATACTAACATCTTTATTTTCATTAAAAAGATTATAAAAATAGTTTTTCCATCTATTTCTTATATCATCATTTGCCACTAGAATTTTTTCATCCTCGTCTTTTATGCATCTAACATAATTAAGATCTTTAGTTTTCTTATCTCTAGCCCTAGTTTACAATACGCTCTATCTTTTTTTCTATAAATAAAGTAATCAATTTGTGTTTGTAATAAGCCACTCTTATAAGTAATTAAATGTTTATCTCATTTTTTGAAAATTGTATTGACTATAAAGAGATCAAATGCCATAGCAAAATTTAAAATCTCCCTGCCTTCCTCATTTATATCTCCAAATTCAAAGTTTCCATGAATACCTTGATATCCTAATGCCTCTTTACTCAATTTACCACATTCTTCTTAGTCACAACCACGTTAAATTTCTATTCCTGATCTATACTTTTGTGTCAGGGTTTTTTTGAAGCAAGGAAGGCATGTTGTGGGACTGGGGTTATAGAAACAGCAGTTATGTGCAACCCGAAATCGATTGGTACGTGTCCGAATGCTAGTGAGTACGTATTCTGGGACTCGGTGCACCCAACTGAGGCAGCAAATAAGAAATTGGCTGATTCGCTCTTGCTTTATTTCATAATGCAAACTTCTCTACCTTTTGTACCTTAATTATCAACATAATGTGCTCTACTGGGCAGCTTTTGTGTCTTAATTACTTGGTGCATGTATTTGTGTATCATCAACCATAATTTGGTATATTCCTGTTTGTAAGTACAAAGTGTGTGTAATATATATATATATAGAGAGAGAGAGAGAGAGGGTAGTTCATGCATCCATCCATAACAACTAAGCTTTTTCCCATACTATGACATCAGTTATATTGATTTTTTGTTTCTATAAAACTTGATCATGTCATATGCTAACAATTAACTCAATATAAGTTAAATTATTATTTATTATTTCTTTCAAACGCTTTTGTAGTCTTCTTCTTTTAACATTTTCACATTCTAATTTCGTATACCTTTTTACCAGAGTTTTCTTTGGTGGTCTTTTTAAGTATCCAAATCATCTCAAATGATTTTTTCTTATTTTATCATCTATTGGTGTCACTCCTAATTTGTTTCTAATAACCTTGTTAAGTATACAGTCTTTTCTTGAGTGATCACTCATCTATTTGAGTATTTTCAAATCTATCACGAACTTCTTTTGTACATGTTGATAATTGATTGTCCAACACTCAAAACCATAAAGCATAAAGGGTTGAGTTGAGTTGTTGCTTTATAATATTCACCTTCCAACTTTAATGGTATTTCTTTTCACATAAAATACTTGATGCACCTCTCCATTTTAACAAACTTCTATGTATAAGATTCTCATCACATTGGAAAACTACCTTTGGGTATTTAAAACTTTACTTATAAGAGATACAACATAAGGGATACAACATGCGTCAATATTAATTTCTATGTCATTTGAAGTTACCATATGACCAAACTTACATTCAATATATTATGTCTTTGTTCTACTAAGTTGAAAGCATTTACTTTTTAATATTTTTTCATAGTTTCAATTTACTATTAACTTTTTCATTAGACTCATCCACTGATACAATGTCATCCTCGAATAACATTCACTAAGAAACTTCATATTGAATATGTTTTACTAGTTCGTCAATGACCAAGGCAAATAAATATGGACTTAAAGTTGATCCTTGATATAATTCAATATTAACCTTACAGAAATCTGTTATTCTTTTATGAGTCCTAATATATGTTTGTGCACTATAATGTATGTCAATGAGATACCTCTCTTGTCCAAATTTCTCAAAAAAATATCTCTAGTACTCTATCATAAGTTTTTTCTAAATAAATAAATAAGGCCATTCATTTTTACTCTAAAATACACACATCAACATATGCTTTTCGACAAGATTGGTTGTTGGAATTCAAAAGCAAAGAAAGTATCTTGATACTTTTTTGCAGGTATAATAAATGTACCGATACAATTTGTTTTTCTACTTAAAGATTTCAATCGTTGATCTTCAAAATCTTGAAAATGATGTGAACATGGCCTAATTTCTCTCTCTACCTATATATATATATATATATATATATATATATATATAGAGAGAGAGAGAGAGAGAGAGAGAGAGAGAGAGAGAAGCAATATGACCTGGCAAGAGGTTTGGCTGACCGGTGGAACTGTAGAAGTGTGATGAGTTCGATACTCGAGGCATGCTGGCTTTGGCCTCATCACGAGAGACGGAGATGGAGATGAATAGAAGGGCCAACTTCCTGATATGGAATGACATAGGAATTAGCTCTGTTTCAGGCCACAAGTCCTTTACAACATGATGAGGATCCTATCCACATATTAGCATCCATCTAAAAATGGCCGGCCTTGAACCGGCCCGACGGTTCTAACCAGATCCAAACTGGGTCATTAACCAGTTGGAACCGAAACCGTCAGAATTGGATAAAAAACCGGATCTGGAACTGAGGAGGACCCATCCATGTTTACATCCATCTGATAGATGCAGGCAACCCTGCTCTTCTTCTAAAACTGGCTTCGATTCTGGTTCCACCAACTTTTATGATCATTTGCATCTTTCTAAAAATTGTTTTGAGCTTCATGTGCTTGTCAGTCCTCTCTCGTCTGGCTCTCACTCTCTCTTACTCGCTCATAGTGATAAATGGAAGGAAGGAGACGATAAAGGAACGTGAAGTTTATTAAATCATGAAGCAGACTAACTACAACGGATGGTTGCACATGGACCATCTTATGCGGACTCTACAACATGGGTTATATTATATCCGATCCAATATAAGACCCGATTACAACCGACCACTACATATCCTACTGACATGCCCGTAGGCTTATAATGACAATGCGCATACAAGCGCTTATACATGATGATACAACTGAAGTAGCGTGAACAGCACGCGCACTCAAGTGCAAGCGTATATGAACGTGCTGAATAAAATTCAAATGAGCTTTTTGACATGGCTAATCACATTTAAGCACAATACTCCTACCGGCAGGAATGTGGGAATTCAGTAGCTTGCTGAATAAAAAGAATTGAATCAACACCAAAGGCATTAAGGTATTAATTAGTAGAAGTAGATGAACATGACAGCAGGAAATGCATAGGTATTGAATACGCGTCTATCCGAGTGCGTTACAAAATTTCTTTAAAGCCATTAACAGCAGCAGTATGATGGAGCAAGAAACCAAGCATTATGTGAACATTAATCCGCGAAGAACAATCTTAGCCTTCAACTTGTTTAAGCATTCATGACTTGTGGCAATTGAATGACATTATCTTACCATGAACGAAACCATCGCTCCAGATGAAAATATTAGAGAGAGAGTCATAACAGTTTCACTGTTTCTCTCCTTTCATATGATAACTTTGTTTGGTTGGGGCTATCATGACTATAAGCATCAAATTTGACCATCTACCCCAGTTTGGAACCTCATCTACGGTCTTTTAGCCTGAGTCACCCTTTTACAAAATCGATTACGATTGAAGCCAGTTCCAATTGGTGCGCAGTATAACCATGATTTGCGCCATTCACAATCACCAGTTTGTGATTTGGTATGAGCTTATCAAACTCTGAAGCATCTTCCACAGGTATTATTTCATCCTCGGAGCCGTGAACTGTCAGCACTCTGAGTAATTATACAAAATTAATTTATATAAAAGAATACAAGAAAAGCACTCGTAAAATGTCAACGTCTGTAGGCTTCTTTTATAAAGCTGCAGGCCAGGCCTAATTTTAATAGGAACATAAGGAATACAAGAAACAGGGGATAAGATGGTGTTGAAGTAGTCCCTCTTGACCTTAAGACACCAAAAGTTTTACAGAAAAAGACTTATCTATTCTTGCAATATGCCCTAGATTGTGACATTAGTTTATACCAACTGATACCAACAAATAATTATAAGCGTACAAATTAAAGCACCTGAATAGTGATTCAGAGCCTAATGCAGTCACATGTACGAGCAAACTGTACACAACGTACATATTTGTGTAATTATAGGTTGCAAGTCTGGAAAAGTTAATACCCTTTTATCCACAAATTATCAATATATACTTTTTGTGTTAAAAAAGTATCCTATTCTGTAAGACATACCATGAACGAACATCATGTTATTTGGTAACAATAAAAATTTGAAGTGTGAGAAAGTAGTATTGGACTAACAATTGAAATGTGCAGATAGGTGTATTATATGCAAATAGATGATAAGACGGACAAGATGTACAATGCTGATAAATCGTTTAGTTATGAACATCTAAATATGTACCGGATTGATAAGATGATGTCAACTATTGAATATAGATAAAAATAAAACACTGCCCAGAAAAAAAGACATTTTTCAGAACGATTTTATCTTGCATCCCATTAGGCATGTGCACCAACGTGAAATCCCGTAACAAGGTTCAAATGCAGATGTTCTTACCTACAGTTAGGGTTGATGGAATTAGAAGCAGAAAACATGTCCGTATCCAAGCGATCTGTTAAGCTTTCCAAAGTTACCCGATAAATGAAATCTCCTGTAAAGGCAAGAAACAAATAGTTCGCGTGTGGACCTTAGACAAAAACCAAACAAGAATGTGTAACCATCATTGACAAGAAGAGGTTAATTTATTAAAAGGAAAGATTGCACGCAACTTTAAAGCTGTTTTTTCTCTCCGCTGAATAATTTTTTAATGAGCCTGAATGTTAACCATATTTTTGTCTCATAATGTTGGTTTGCTATGTTCAGTTTGGAATTCTTTCAAATTCATTATCTGAAATCAGTTCCTAAACCTGCCATAAAAGGTTCTTCAATGCCATAAAAAGGTTGTACAAGACATCTAGAATCATGAAAGAAATTTTACTAAGAGAAACAAAACTCACCTTTACCATTCCTCACATCAATGAACCCCTCATCTTTAATTTTCTCCATAAAACCTGTACCTAGACGTTCTTCAATCCCTTGTGTCATATCAAATCTACCTGAGATATTTATCACAGTACTGACATCATGATACTTGGATGCATAGAGTAGCACGATGTTTCCACCTGCATTAATTTTGTATCATTAACATGACAGACAATGTTGACATGGTGAGTAATGTTAACAAAGTTTACAAATTTCCAAAAATTTCTGTGGAAACAATATAAATGCCACAAGACATTTAACAAATACAGAAGTCCAATCACATATATTTGTTTGAACAAAACCAAAAAGGTGGAAGGAATCCAAACTAAACCAGAACCAAGGGTTTGGTACATGAATCCTTAGTTGTCATTCCCATGTCATATTTGCATTTAACTCCAGGCAAGCAAGATCACGTTTTGTTGTTTCCTTCCAGCACTTTTGTGCTTTGTCTACCCCACTCAAACCTTCTCACAAGTGCTCCATCTAGCCATCCAACACCTTAAGCATGCTTGTATTTTATATTCTATTGGTTTTAAGCTAACCTTTTCTTTTAAGAGTCTGATTTTTCTTTTATATCAACACATCTACCAGGTGTTTGTTAGGCAAATCAAGCAGCTAGCTAAGCTCGTGGCTTCATAAGACGAGCCATGAATGACCAAAGTTGGTTCATCTTACACGAAATTAATTCACCCACTTTTTCCTTCCAACTACCATAAAATGTGGAAAATGTACACTTCATAGCACAATATACTTTTCCTTCATGCACATATTTCCAGATAACTACCACTACAACTACAACTAAACCTTTTCCCGTATTAGATGGGATCAGCTACATGGATTCTTTGTTTTTTTGTAGAATCCATGTTAAGTCCGACAAAGTTTTACACTGGTTATCGGAAGCCTAACGCAGCCCTCCTCCTTTTTTCGGGCTTGGGACCGGCCATGCAAGGGTGATCCCTTACATAGGTTGAGTTCCATATTTTCGGATAAGTGGTATATTATATATACATATATATTCTTCACTTCTTCCAATTCTTTATATGCAAATCTAGCAGCACTAGACAATATTGTCCTGTTAAACTCTCTGAGATGACCTTGCAATTCTTACGATACAATCATCATCTTTCCTCTAAGCAAAATAATAGCCATGTGTCTAGAAAGCCACTCTTATAAGTAATCAAATGTTCAACTTCCATTTACAAAATCATGTTTACTATAAAAAGATCAAGGGTCAGAAAAAATTAAGAATTTTCTTTTTGTCTTGACCTCTTCCCTTACAATCATAGCCCTCATGAACCCTTAAATGCTTTAAACCCTTGTTACTCACATGTAAATTGTGATCTCCTCCAAGACACACCATGTACTTTTATTGGCCTCAGGGATCACCTTATCTAGCTTATTACATAAATCCATTTTTACTCTTTCTTCTAATCCTCCTCAAGACATAAGCACAAAGAGTAAGAACTACCTCTACTATACTACTTTGCAAATCCTTATCTACAATAAGGTCAAGAACATTTCGAGCTTTCTCTACCTAGATACTATGATTCAAAGCTCATCATATCAATCTCCTTAGCCTTTCCTCCAATTCCCACTCTATCTCTTGCAGGCACAAGATGTAGACCTTCATACTCATTACAGTAATCACCTCTTCTATTAGTTTGTCTGATTATATAATGTGTGTACACTAATATATATATATATATATATGTGTGTGTGTGTGTGTGTGTGTGTGTGTGTGTGTGTGTGCTGAAAACAGTAATCTTCCAATATTTAGGCTACACTTGACCATCAATGAAGCGAGACTTGCTTTTTTATCCACATCCACCTGAAATTTCTTCACTACATCCAAGCAATGACCTTGAAGCACAAGCTTACTTTGACTCAGCTGCAATAGAAGATTCTGAAAGGGACATGGAGAAACATGATGCCTAATAAACCAAGCTGCAAAATATAGAATTCCTCTTCTACGTTCTAATCTTAACAAGTTTTGCAAATTTCAGTGGAAATCTTGACTTAAGTACAACTAACTAAAATATAACAGAAACAAACTCAACAAAAGCTGCATCACCTTTGCTATGACCAAGAATAGCACATACTTCCTGGTTAGCCTGAGAAAAGTATAACACAAACTCATGTAGGTCGTCAACCTCTCTTCCATAACCACCATACTGAAACAAACCTTCACTTTCCCTGATAGAGATTATTGAAATTAATTTCAGAAACTAACAATAAGGTCATTAAACAACAGTAACGATCAGAAAAGAATTACTGTTTATAGACAAGTTTAAATAACAGTGAAGTTCCAAATTAATTGCATTGACTAGTTTAACAGAGTATCAAGTATCTAAAAATACTTATGCTAATGATCTATGGACTTTGTATATAGACAAGCTTTTTCTTAGTGAAATGGAAACTCCCTTATAGACTATATGCAATTGAAAATACACAATAAATGCTCTGGTGTGCCATTTTCAAGCAGACCATGCTCAGTGGGGTGGTTTCAACTTTTAAGTTTTAACTAGCAACACATTGTCCCAGTCAAATAGAAACAGTTCACAAACTTCTCTAGATCAAACAGTAACTTCATGGTGAAGCCCTAGAGTGTCAGAAAGTATATTGACAATTCTTGTAAACACTCAACTCAAGACAGGAGTAAATAAGGTCGCTGGACTGCTTATAGCTGTAACATTCCTAAGGGATCAGGCTCAAACCTTCCCCACCTTGACCGTTCAAAAATAAAGGCAACAAAGAAAAGATGATCATAACACATAAACATAAACTTTAATTCATATGTTAGAATACAAAATAGAGAAAAGATGTGCCATACAAAATATTACAAAGATATTCATTTCCTAACCATTTTCTTTCCTTTTTGAAATGTTTTAGGTTTTCTGTTTTGAGGTATCTATTTTATATTTCAGCTATCAAGCCCATGCATCATGATGTATCAAGATCTATGATTCAAATACAGCCACTTTGCCTTAGTATTCATCTATTTATGAATTCAGAACGTTCTTCACTATACCTGTCACAGTATGCATAGCACTTTCTATTAAAAAAATCCAGAAAAGCACAAAAGTATAGCTTACCCATTCCCGGAGAAATCAAAACGGAAGGCATTGATACCTTCTCTTGTAAGAGAATCAGCAAGGTTCAGAAGTGTTATTTGTTCCTGGGAAACATTATGAGGTCATACAGATTCACTCAAGAAATCATGTATGTGTTTAAAATATTGCTGGAAAAGGTCATAGCCATAACAGCCTTTGGCATTGAAAATATGAACGAAGAAGAAAGAAAAGCAGATGACTTCAAACTAGCCACTTTGTCCGAACATATTTTTACAGGCATAGAAAACAGTAAAGATCATTACTTGAAAAGCATGTCTGTATTTCTCAAAAGTATGGTATGCAAATCATAGGAAAAGTAAAGACCATATTGGAAGATATCAAAAAGGAAAGATGAGAATATCAAAAGGTAAAGATTTCCAGATGTGGTTATTCTTCCAGCTCGTAAGAATATGGTCGCACAAAGATGTGATCTTTGTAATGATCGGTAAATCACAGGAAAAGTAAAGATCATTACTTCAAAATAGCCACATTGTAAGCCATGTGGTTTTCTAGTAGAAATGCACAAATGTTTCTCTATACAATGTTGTTCTAAATCATCTTTAAGTAACATTACAGATTTGATGATTGAATGAGGATATCAAGTTGCATCACCATGCGAAAAGTGAAAATCAAATTAAGTTATGTGAGACAAATATATGCATTTAAAAAGGTCATAGTGGAATTATCTTCAAGTCACATGTTAGTCACAGAACCGCGCAAATTGTGCTTAATGAATACCGGTACCTTATTTGATCTAAATCCATGGCACAAGATTGCAAGCTTTCCAGAACCAACATCATGCAAAACCCCTGCTAGTTTTTCACCTCTGCTGTTTGGTATGAAAATTTTCTTCTGTAGCACAACTGGAAGGACATTAACATTATAGTAAGGCTTGGTTTCTGCAGAGGGTGATTTCAGGGATGCAAGATAGTGTATTATCACATCAACTATACAAGTAATATTCAAAATATTAGAAAAAATGTGAAGCATACGTGTTAACACAGATTTGCATATAAAGAAATGATATGTTCACTTTTTACCGGAATTGTGGTTGAAAACTATTAATTTGCTCTGTTCATTTGGATTTCAACCAACAATGAAAAAACTACATTCAATTCAAACATTTTATCATTAGGTTTCCTTCAAGGCAATATACGACACTTGTCTCTGACTCTCTAAGGCAGTGACCATCAATTGTGATCCACTAACAGCCCAATACTAATCGATTATCTTTGCAAGCAGGAATTTGACTCATACAAGAGAGTACAGCTCAATTGATGATCCATCACAGAATCATCAACTTCCTCATTGCACGTTTGTATAGGTGAATGTAACCCCCAGTATAAACTATAAAGTGTGCAGGCCTATGAATTTGGCCTCGGCCCTGATGAGGTGAACAGCTCAGCCATAGCCGATGAGGTTGAGCTTGAGAATTCCTTCCATAAAATTTGAAAGGCAAGGCAGAATATGATGGTGAAAACCGTGAAGGTCATGCATTAATTGCACAATCATGGAATAGTCCGGATGATATAAATCATGTCCTCTCATGTACCCAAAATTGTTGGCTAGAAAAGTTCTAACCATAGAATCAAACTGAGAGGCAAATATTACAAAAATAAGTAAGACTACCAACATTATATAGCAGTGATCAATCACCAAGATGTATATGAGGGTGTGATGAAAATGAAGATCTTGAGGTGGATGTATGGCCACACAAGGAAAAGACAAAATGGTCCATTATGAGAGTTGAGCTTATGAGAAAAGAAATCGGTGACCGTGTAGCACCAATGAAAGATACAGTAAGAGATGGCACCCTTAACCGGTTGGACATGTTGAGAGTCTGAAAGGCCTAAACAGTGTTAAAATATAACACAGAACATGATGTTGCTATTTCCTTCCTTAAATATGGGTATGCCCCAAGATAGATCCCAATGGCCGCTATGAATCATGTGGTGACTCCACTTACTGTGGGTAAAGACTTGACTTTTGTTTTACGGATTTGGGTATTTTGGTGTAGCAAAATGTCGTACCACCTTCAGTGAGCCATGGTGACAGTTTCATATTCAGATTCACCGGGGTTTCAACCAACCATAGAGAAACTATTTGCTGGCCTGTTAATCGCATTTTCAACGCAGGGAATGTGTTATTTACTATAGTAAGCTTATCAATATGTCAAAACTACCTCCTAAACGTGCCCTCTCATGGATCTGGTGCAATTCATTCTGATATTAATCACCGAATAGCACAAGCAAATCAAGTCAAAATAAGCACAACACCACCGATCAATCAATTGCCCGATTACTATTACGCAGGATTGAGCAAATTAGTGAACAATGAACATCAAATACTTCCAATTGATCATTATGATCAATATTAACATGGACCAACAACTCCAATCATTCTTATAGCAGGATGGTGAACACCAACAGCGCAAAACAGAATATTCAATGCGTTACACTTCAAGATACGAGTTACGACGGGGAAAAGGAGACCCTCTTGACCACTATCATGTGAAGACGCCCCTTGCTTGTCTTAGATGATGGTATCCGGGAGAGATCAAGTTTCTTTACCGGGTTCAGGCTCTTGTCTTTGTGACATCGTGAAGAGAGTAGCTCGACAATGCGACTGCGACAACTTGGGAGGAACAGTTCTTGACTTCGGAGTAAAGAAGAAGCACGGATAGGGGAGAGAGACCGACAAGCACGTCATTCTTCTTTTCTTTTTGTTCCGCGAGTAATCGTAAATACTGAGTAACGCGGTTGCTGAAAAACTAATCCAGTATATTTTCAGAATTTCAGATCGACTCCTAATTTGTAAGGACTTAGCGAATACCTGCTCAAATGACATTTTTTCCCGTTTAAGCAGTCCCATATAGGGGTGATAAACCGGATAATTTCTGGGTTTTGTCTCGGGTCTCAAGTCAAACCCAGGTAGACCCAGCCCTACCCATTTTTTCAAGGTTGTGTTCGGGTACACCAACTAACCCTTATTGTATATACCTAAAAACAATTGTACATACATACATATGTAGGTCCAGATATAATTTTTATTGTGTCACTTTGAGACCACCGATAACGGGTGCAGGGTGCCTATTGAATCCAGGTCAGTTTGCTTGGTTGGGTTAAAATTTGCCAATCCTAGTTAAAATATCAAAACTTGTCTGGCTTCCTTGGTGACTACAGTAAATTGACTTGTCATTTTGAAAATCAAAAGGTTGGTCGGAGTTCAACTTGGTTTAGCTCATCCCTAGCTGATTGTGTTTGGTTTTCTAATTGTATGAGTTGCATGCGAACATGGCATGCTCCGTTAGTTTTGGCTCGTGAAAGCTTGATAAATGATAATTAAAAAAAATTAACCCGGTAATTGTATTAGAGTATTTAAGGTAGATGAAGGGCCATTTTTCTTTTAAACTTTTGATGAAAGAAGACTTCTGGTAAAAAGAGGGCCATTTATTTAACAAACTCTCTAGCCCGACTTGATTCGCATTTACACTTACATTGTTTGGCTAGAGGTGAGCTCAACCTGTTCGTATCAAGAACCATCGAGCAACAAAGAAAGGTTGTAAGATTCATTTGGTTCGTTTACCAACCATGATAGTTAAGCACAGTGGAAGCGGTGTGCAATACCTTCAAAATAGCGGGGGTCTTAAAAGAAAAGTTTGATAGTCAGGAAGGTATATGAATTTGTCAGAAGTTAGGAGTTATTTCCTATCTTATTTTTCAATATCCCATAACATGGAAAACTGTTCGTTCGTTGTTTTCCTGAATCATGGATGTAAATTTTAAAAAATGGAAACTTTTTAAAAAATAAAAAGAACAATGTTAGCACTCGTACTCCTCAAACTCTCGAATGGGAGAGGATCCCTTCATCCTAGGTATCCGTTTTGAACGGAGTGAATTTGAGGAATGAAAATTGGAACAAGAATGAGAAATATAAAGAGCAAGGAAATCTTCAATAGAGATTGGGACGAGATAGATACTGTAGATTCCTACTCTGCGAACCCATCACTCTTCTCGTGAGTTTTAAAAAGTTTTATACGAGACAATAAATAAAAAATATGTCATCTCCTTTTTTAATTCATGAACTTATTGTCATTCTTCATATATTTTCATTTCATATAAATTAAATTTTGAAATGTAAAAGTAGATTCCTACTCTGCGAACCCAGCCCCGACCCAAATCCCTCTTTCCATGAGTTTTAAAAAGTTTTATACGAGACAATAAATAAAAAATATATCATCTCCTTTTTTAATTCATGAACATATTGTCATTCTTCATATATTCTCATTTTATATAAATTAAAATTTGAAATGTAAAAGTAGATTCTAATATGATTTTCATATACATCTACATGAGACACGAAAACAAAAAAAGAAGCCTTCTTGGTCCCTGTCACAAGATTAAAGCAGGGTTCCAAAATAAAAGGTTGGATGAGGACTTTGATCCTCAACTCATCTCATAAACATGGCTTCTCCGGAAAAACAATGATCATGAGTAAGATTCAATCACTCTACGCAACATTTCAGAATTGGTCCATCAATTTGTCTTAAATTAAATTCAATCTTATTTTTCTTCTTATCCTAAACACAATCGTGCTAAAAACAAATGTTGGTTTTAGGCGCCAAGCCACGTTGAAAAAGAAATTCATTGATGACATCAATACGAAAATAATGTAGATATGATCACTTATCAATAAACTTTGTCCGATGGTTCACAGCAAATCGTGCTGATTCGTCTGGAATCTTGAATTATTATTGGACTGGTTTTGGTTGTGATTTTTTTTTATAACAGGTGGTTTTATATATTACAAAATACCAATACAAGAAAATTATAACTAAAATGAAAAATAATTTTAAAACTATTTGGGCTAGAACAACTAGCTAACTATTTATATTATTAAAAAATTAAGTACTGATTACTTTTACTCGGTAAGTCAGATGACAGATTATGTGTAAATATATCAATTAGTGTTGGGAACAGCTGAGATCAAATTGATTTGGATTTGGGTTTCCAAACTCCTCAGCCGAGTGAACTGGGTATCTTCGTGTTCGGCTACTGTTTCAGTTTCGTTTTGTTTATTTCAATTAGAATCTGTTCATGCACTGGTTACATTCCTGTTCAAACCAACGGGTTGGTTTTCAACCAGCTGTGTCAAGTTGTTAACCACAAGTATAGGGATGGCAATATTGACCCGATCCAACCCGAATGAATGCGTGGAGGCTATCAGACCAGTTCGGGTAATGGGAATAAGATGCCTGAACCATACCCAACCCAATACTTGCTCCAAGCCACACCCTATATATATATATATATATATATATATATGAAGGTATATGTATGTGTGTGCGCTCGCACCTGCATGTTCATTGAGAGAAAAAGTTAAGGTTCTGGTTGGGGCCGGACCCATCGGCATCCGTAAATGAACATGAGAATTTATGGATTTGATAGCATGTCAATTAAATTATCGGAGAACCGTCGAGGCGACCATACAATGATTCCGAAAATTATTGCGTCGCTTTTAGGCTTTTTGCCTTTAACCTCGTCTTGCCTGACTCTTCCTGTAGAAGTCAAGGAGTCTCCTCTCACGGATGTCGGAGGGGAGAACCAAGGCGAATGCTCGAATTCTTGTGTCCAATGGCGTCGTCTGCGTCACACGAGAAGAAGAAGAAGAAGAAGGTCGAAAGTTTGGTGTTTCTTCTGCTCTTTGCCGCACTTTTTCTCCCTGCGGTGTCCTCACGCAGACCCCCCCACCGACGTACTACCAAGGCATACTCTCTCTCTCTCTCTCTCTCTCTCTCTCTCTCTCTCTCGATGGACCAACATGTCCAGAAAGGTTGGATAATGCAATCTCTGTGTGTGTCATCTTATCCAGAAATGTTACCCCCCCCCCCGCGCTCTCTCTCTTCGATGGACCAACACATCCAGAAGAGTTGGATAGTGCGACCTCTGGGCATATCTTACCCAGAAATGTTATTCCGACATCCTGCTGACGAGTACTCACCACATAGTATACAGTGTGGCTGTTGCTCGGAACGTGCTGCACAGTGCATTTATGGAATTGATGGTACCACTTTGTTTTTCCTTTTTATTAGTTTTGCTGAAGAAACAAATATTGGCAGGACTTGTCCCCAAGATTTTGGATCGCTGATGATAAATTCTGGAAGGACAATGAACCATTTCAGATCATTGGTGGGGATGTGCACTACTTCCGAATTCCTTCAGAGGTATGAGCCTTACTGTTATCACCTAGAATTAGAACACTGCCCATCTGTAAGGATTTGAAGAAGGAAGCATATGCTAACTATCTTACAATAGATGTGCATCTTTATTCAGTTAAAGTTATAACATTTGATGAAATCACAGAGCAAGGGCGTTTATAATGTTATTATGGATCACTTGATAAATTTCAGCATACACTCGTTGTTTACAATCGAACAGGTCACGGCCGGAACAATAATGCCTGACCAACGTCCCCTTGTATGGGAGTCTGGTCAACCTATTCATGACAGTTACACGATTTGTCCAATAATTTCTAATAAAAAATAGTTGAAAACTCAATGCATCCATAACAATGAGTCTGATAAACCTGTCCTATGTAAAATGGATGTTACAAAAATTTCAATCCATTTAATTGCTGTTAGTGAAGCAAAAACTAAATCTTGAGAGAATTGGTGAAAGAGATATGTGTAGGATAACTAAGGTTAAAGAGGAAGCTAAAACTTGAGATAATTGATGAAAGAGATATTTGTAAGATAACTAAGGTTAAAGAGGAGAAAACTAATGATCTCACTTTTGTCAAATACATCAAGAATGAGGGTGAGAATATTCTAGTGGCAAGGTATGACTTTCATTTATTTTGATAAGCTTTTTAACAAAAATATAGGTACTAGTATTAACTTAAGAGAGTTGATCAACTCAAAAAAGTATATAAACTGTAATTTCTATCGACATATTCAAAAGAATGAAGTCATAAGGGTTATTAGGCTTATTAAGGTTGATAAATCAATAAGACAAGAAAATATTTATATAAACATATGAAAATCTTAGGAGAGATAGATATCACTTAAGTTAAAAGGTTATTCAATAAAATATAGAGAAACCAAAAGATGCTTGAGGAATAGAAGAACAATAGAGTTATATCCTGTAAAAGAACAAAGGAGACATTTATAATTGTGTAAAATTATCAAGGTATCAAGTTGATGAGTCATAGAATAAAATGAGAACCAATTTGGATTCATGCCAGGTATCTATTTTCGAGGGTATTCATCTATTGAGATGTTGTGTGAAATAATTTAGAGAAAAAAGAAATTTACATGATATTTATTAGTTTATAAAAAGCTTACTTTAAGGTGCCAATAGATATTTTTTTGAGAACCTTAGAGAAAAAAGTTATCCCATCAACATACATCAATCTTATACAAGATATGTATTATAGTGCGCAAACATACGTATTATGGCACATGCACGTACTTCAGTTATAGTTGTTTGTTGAGAACTTTAAATAGACCTGCTTGCTGTATTACGGTTGTCCCCTAGTTTATTTAGCCATGTATTTCATTACTGATTCATCATTCACTAACTTGGCAGCTTAACTTGGACTTGGGGATGATTTATTTTGTCACAATATTAACTGCATGTTCCTTTCATAAGTCACATGGTGTTTTTGTTCGTGAAGCTATGTCACACAGGTGTGGGCTCGGACACGGGTGTGGGTGCGGGTGCAAGTGCGGGATACGGCAAATTTCAAAAAATCTGGGTGCGACGACACGACTAAAGTATATAATATTATATATATAATATTCAAGCTAGAACAAAGTGAGACATCAATTAACATGAGTATATGACGACAATAGTAAGTACACCACTTTATATTAAAGCAAACAAGTAAATAACTACTAATTTCATTATAATACACAAATCAATTAAAAGAAAATTAGAATCTTAATGTTTGATAAATGAAATGAGCATGTACTTGATAAATTATATATCTTCACTATCAACAATTAATAAATATGTCGGTAGAAATTGTGGTTTATATACTTTTCAGATTTTGCTAATAGTAACATCTTTATTTTCATTAAAAAGCTTATAAAAATAGTTTTTCCATCTATTTCTTATATCATCATTTGCTACTAGAATTTTTTCATCCTCATCCTTGATGAATCTACATAATTAAGATCTTTAGTTTTCTTATCTCTAGCCCTAGCTATCCTAAAAATATCTCTTTTACCCTCTTTTGAGTTGAGTTTTTTATATAAGTTCTCTCAAATTTTAGCTTTTGCTTCACTCACGGCCTTTTTCGCTTCCTTCTTTGCTTTCTTATAAGCCTCTAAGGTTTCACTAGTTTTCTTAGCATAATGTAATTTGTAACATGCCCTCTTTGCCTTGATTTTATTTTGCACTACTTCACTCCACCACCAAGTTTCTTTTTGTGCCGGTACACCTCCCTTAGATTCACCTAAGACATCTTTTGCCACTTTCCTAATATGTATAGCCATATTGTTCTACATATCACACGGTGTACCAAAATAATTCCAAACATCTTCTTGAAGGACTTTCTATTTAAATATATCTTCTTTCTCGCTTTTAAGGTTCCACCATTTAGTCCGAATAGCTCGATGCATTATTTTCTTCTTTGTCCATTTTTTTATTTGTAAATCCATAACTAAAAGTCGATGTTGGGTGGTTAAGCTTTCTCCTGGAATTACCTTGCAATCTTTACAACACGCTCTATCTTTTTTTCTATAAATACAAACAACAACTAAGCCTTTTCCCATACTTGCAATCTTTTTTTCTATAAATAAAGTAATCAATTTGTGTTTATGATAAGCCACTCTTATAAGTAATTAAATGTTCATCTCGTTTTTTGAAGATTGTATTGACCATAAAGAGATCAAATGCCATAGCAAAATTTAAAATCTCCCAACCTTCCTCGTTTATATCTCTAAAACCAAAGTTTACATGAATACCTTGATATCCTAATGCCTCTTTATCGACATATCCAATTAAGTCTCCTCCTAAACAAATCATCTCCCTTTATGGAATCTTTTGAATCACCTTATCTAACTCTTCCCAAAAAGTTGTCTTTATACTATCTTCTAGTCCTACATGGGGTGTATAAGCACAAACTATATTAAAATCCTCTGCTCCTAACACTAATTTCAACGTTATGATTCAGTCACCATATCATTTTATGTCTACTACACTATCCTTTAAATCTTTATTTATGATAATACCAACTTCGTTTCAAGCCTTTTCTTTACCTGAGTATCATAATTTAAAACCTGTATCCTCTATCTCCTTTGCTTTTTCTCCAACCCATTTTGTCTCTTGTAAACATATAATATGAATCTTTCTCCGAATCATAGTATCTACCACCTCCATTAGCTTACCGATAATGTTTCGATATTTCAAGAACCAATACAAATCTTATTATCTAGGACTAGCTTCCTTACCCTCCGCATCCGTCCATAATCAAAATGAGGAGACCCTCTCTGAAAATTATTCATTACATTAGGGCGGCAATGTAGCGGGACTAACTTCTTTACCCACATTCGTCCATGATATGGGAACCCTCCCTGCAATTGATTCACTACATTCGGGTAAAAATGTAGTGGCCCTTGCTTACTTATTATTGCATTCAGGCTCTGGAGCGCGTCACTAGGTGGGGACGCCGGAAAGCAATGCATATAATTTTTGTAATGCATGTTATAAAAATCCAACAAAGTTTTACGCTGGCTGTCGGAAGTCCAACACAACCCTCCTCCTTTATCCGGACTTGGGACCGACAATGCAAGGGTGATCCCTTACATGGGCGGAGTTACGTGCTCTTATACCATGGTTTGATAATTTTAAAAGATGTGCCTTTACTCTGGTATACGATCCTGTAAAACTAATGTTGCAAAATTTACACATAAAATGTGTATTACCTCAACTACCTTCGTATGATTATCCCCTTTTATGTACATCCACAATGGTGCATCAAACCAATTTAAAATGCAGCAAACCAAGCCTTTTCAGTTTTATTTACAACAACAAACCAATTTAAAATGCAGCATGAATTGACAATATCTAACTAATTGAACACACAATACATATCGAAGAAACCAAGCATTCTTCCACAGGAAGAAAGTGAATGCAACCATTAATACAATATGTTTGTGTTCGGGCATTAAGTATCAAATGAATGAAGATTCCTTAAACTTAACATTAACCAAGCCTTTTCAGTTTTCCCCACTAGGTTGGGTCAATTAGAGAGTGCAGCATAAAAGGGAGATAAACAGAACAACTGGAACAATAAAGGGAGATGAACATAACAAAGATTTTAACCTACTATCACGATAAATACTTCAAAATCTAAATCGTAAGAAAACAAGGAACTATAAATAATGTTGAGGCTTCGACAAATCTCTACGAACATCTGGAACAACAAAGGGAAATGAACATAACAACTACTAGTGGTAGAATGTCTTCCTTGTGCATCATGTTAGCTTGACTGATAACACGAAATAGGTTGTTGCGTTGACAACACAACACCAAACATTATTGTAATAATCTTGATTGGAAATAAGAAGAGATTACTTATTTAATACGGCAGATTGGAGACATATATCCAATCTGCCCCAAACCGCAGTCACGACTCCCAATAGTGGCTGTCGGCCAGCCTCTCTAACATAATGACTCAACCCTAATCTAACCTATTCATAATCCTTCTAACTTGAATTCCTAAACTACCACTAAGTATTCCTAATAACTACTAAGTAGACATAACTTACAAAAGGACACATAACTTCATTACAATAAGACACTGAACGACTAAGACACTTAATGATTGACACTAAATGATTAATTCAAACAATCTTTAACACTCTCCCTTAAGTTGGGTGAAAGATATTTATAACACCCAACTTGGATAATGCTTTCTTTAATTGTCTGCTGGTAGTAACTTTAGTAAAAAAATCAGTCATTTGTTTGGTAGATTGAACATACTCCAGCTTGAATTCTTGTTTAGATATCTTTTCTCTGATGAAGTGATAATCAATTTCTATATGTTTGGTTCTTTCATGATACACAGGATTGAAAGCCATCTGAATAGCTGCACTGCTGTCACAGTATAGTGGTATAGAATGAGTAGAAGGAAATCCCAGTTCACTGATTAATGAAGATACCCATTTTCCTTTACACATGGCTTGCGCTATTGCTCTGTATTCTGCTTCTGCTGTAGATCTGGCAACCACTATCTGTTTTTTACTCTTCCAAGATATAATATTACCACCAAGTAATGTAACATAACCTTTAGTTGATTTTTGGTCATCACGTGAACCAACCCAGTCTGCATCAAAATAAAGTTCAATGTGCAAATTAGATGATTTTGAATAAAGTAAACTCATGCCTGATGTTGATTTGAGGTATCGAAGAATTCCATACACTTCATCTATATGATTCTTGGTAGGAGAATGCATTATCTGCTCACTATTCCCACTACATAAGTAATATCTGAACGAGTAATTGTCAAGTATATAAGTTTGCCAACCAAAGTCTGATATTTGTGAATGTCTCTGAACTCTTCACTATCACCGATGCATAATTTCTGATTCACTTCCATAGGAATGTCACTTGGTTTACAATCAAGCAAGTTTGTGTCTTAAAGGAGATCCATTACATATTTTCTCTGAGTTAAGAAGATACCATGAGTGAAATACAACACCTCTATTCCCAAGAAATAGTGGAGTTGGCTCAAATCTTTAAGATCAAACAATTTATGAAGATTCCTTTTTAACCTAGATATTTCTTCAAGATCATCTCCCGTAACAATGATATCATCAACATAGACAGCAATAATAGATAATTTTGAACTTTTTTTTGAAGAAGATTGTATGATCATTGAGATTTCTTCGATATCCCAGATCGCATACTGCTTTATTGAATTTATCAAACCACGCTCTTGGTGACTGCTTTAGCCCATAAATAGCTTTGTTTAGCTTGCACACTTTATTATCAGTTGTTTTGATACTCATCCCAGGAGGTAGTTCCATGTATACTTTTTCATGTAAGTGTCTTTGAAAGAAAGGATTTTTTAAATCTAATTGCCATAAATCCCAATTCAAGTTAGCTGCCATACTAAGTAATATCCTTATGGAGGTAAGTTTAGCCACAGGAGCAAATGTTTCAGTATAGTCAATACCATACGACTGACTATATCCTTTTGCAACTAATCTAGCTTTATATCTTTCAATATTTCCATCCGCCTTATATTTGATGGTGAATACCCATTTGCACCCTACAATGTTTCTATCAGGAGGTAATTTTGTGATGGTCTAGGTTTTATTTTTCTCAAGAGCTTTCAATTCCTCTTCTATAGCCCCTTTCCATAAGGGACACTGATTTGCTTCTGGAAAATTCTTAGGAATCTTGTGTTTCTCAGCATTCATAACAAAATGTTGATACTCCTTAGCAGTATTAGCATATGAGATATAATCTGAAATAGGATACCGTGCACAAGAACGTTTACCTTTACGAATGGCAATAAGAATCTCTAGATCTTCTCCCACTTCCACTTGAGGATCTGAGTCAGGGAAAATATCTTTGGCATTTTGTATAAAGGGTTGGTTCTTCTTCTGAGTAAATAGTATTTCTTGATCCTCTCTTGTACGTTAAGATCTCCTCTCGCTCATTAGCCTCATTTCTATAATCATCTGTATCATCTTTGGCATCACCAGGGACTAATGGTAGGACATAAGGAGAAATTTGCTGAGGTGTAGTTGACTCCCCTTGAGAAGTATAATAGGGAATAGATTTTGCAAAGGGAACATCCATAGAAACATATAGTTTCTTAGCTAGGGGATCATAGCATTTATAGCCCTTTGAGAGTTGGAATAGCCAAGAAAAATGCACTTTACAGACTTAGGATCAAGTTTATCACAATTAGGTAATACGGGAAACTATATGAAATGGTTTCAATTCCTTATTGAGACACTTCATTGGACTTTCACCCTCAAGGACAGTACTGGGCATTGATCCGATGAATTGCAGTAAGAACGACTTCTTCCCGATAGAATTTATGAACATTATTCTGAAGTAACAGAGTCCCGACCACCTCTAGAATATGACAATTTTTCCTTTCAACAATTCCGTTTTGTTGAGGGGTATAGGAACAAAAAGTTTGATGAACTATACCATGTGTGTAAATATTCTACTAATTGCTTGCTAATGTACTCCCCCCATTGTCTGAACAAAGAATTTTCACTGAAGTATTGAATTGGGTAAGAATGAATTTATGTACAATTGGAAAAATAGAAGAGACTTCAGATTTTGACTTCATTAAATATATAATTGTAAGGCGAGTACAATCATCACTAAAGAAAACAAAATATTTCTGACCAAACAACGAAGTAACAGGACTGAGACCCCAAATATCTGAATGAAGAAGCTCAAAAGGCTGAGACTGCCTAGAGTCACTGAAAGGATAAGTGGCTCTTTGGTGTTTCCCAAGTTGATGGACTTCACATTCAAACAGATTGTTTATTGACTCTAAGATGAGGTAGAACGTAGGGAAGTTTTGACACAGGTAAATGACCAAGATGACAATGCCAAAGTCGAATTTTTTAATCTTGAATTGTTGTTGCTGAAGCCTTATAAGAAGTTCCATGCTGAAGATGATCTTCCAAAATGTATAAGCCCCTTAGTAGTCTACCATGACCAAAGATTTTTCTCGTCTTCAAATCCTGAAACACACAACCATTAGGAGTAAATATTACACTGCATTTCATGGCACGAGTTAAAGAACTGATTGAAAGTAGATTTATTCGAAAACTGGGAACATGATAAACTGATGTTAAATCTGAAAAACATGTGGGTACACTTCCGTGTCCAACCATATAAGAGGAAGAGCCATCTGCTAATTTAATAGGTTATTGTTTTGGAAGAAGTCTGTACTCTGAAAAATATGATGATTCTCCTACCATGTGATCTGTAGCACCTGAATCAATAATCGAAGTCTTTGAATTAGAATAAGAGGAGTTACCCTTCACAGTGTGAGTCGCCTAAGCTAATCTAGCCTGAGAGGAAGATGGTTGGGACTGTTCAGATAGTCTTGTTTCTAGGCCTTCTAACCTCTTAATAATCTTTTGGATTCCATCTGTGTTGGGAGTTGTATTTTCAGCAACATGAGTAGAGTAGTTTTTGTTTCTATAATAATAAGGTTTACCATGTAATTCCCAACAATATTCTTTGGAATGCCTTGTTTTTCCATAATGAGAACATATGAGCTTTTCTTTTTCATTAGGATGAAATCTGCTACATCCACGTCCATAACTTGATTGTCCTCCTCTTCCACGATAGTATGAATTTTCTCCTTTAGTTTGGAGTACATGTTGGTCTGTGACAGTGATGTTGTTATTCTCAAGATTTCTGCGATATTCTTCTCTGATTAATAATGAATACACTGTACCAAGTGAAGGTAGTTCATCTCTTCCCAAAATATTGAGTTTATAGTCTCATATTCTGAATTTACACCCCATAATAAATCAAATACCTTTTTCTTCTCAATCTTTGCATTTCTTTCAATGTAACATGAAGAATACTTGATATTCGTATAATACTGGAGTTCATCCCAAAGTCCTTCAAGATCTGCATAGTATTCACTAATAGAACGGGATCCTTGTTTGTAATTTCTGATCATTTTCAAAATCTCATATTCTTTTGCTACGTTCTTTTTGCTTAAATAAGCTTCAGAGACTGCACATCAAATTTCATGAGCAGATTTAAGAAATATAAAGGTTTTCGCTATCGACGGAATCATAGATTGAAGTAGCCAAGATGAAATTAATGCATATTCTCTTCTCCAAATAGAATAGTGTGCATCATTTATATCTGGGCTCGGCGTTTGACACATTAGGTGTGCCCATCTCCCCTTAGCAATAATAGTCAATTCCATTGACCTGGACCATTCGAAGAAATTTCTTCCATCCAATTTAGTTGTTATAATCTGAAAATTTTCTCCCTTTTCATTGGTAATATGCTCAGAAAACATCATTGGCCCCTTTTCCTTTACTTGCCATAAATACAACTGGTGATTGCGGTTGATTCTTGAATCTTCTGATTAATAGTTCGTCCAAGATAATCACAACTACTGCCCCAAAATGACTATAAACAACTGTTTGAAAAATAAAATTTCAGGATCACTTCTTCCTAGAACTTTTAATCACACTTTTCCACGGTAAAACTTCTTCTTTCAATGAAAAAAATACTTATTTATCAACCCCATAGACTCTGATACCATATTGAATAATTTTGATTGGAAATAAGAAGAGATTACTTACATAATACGGCAGATTGGAGACATACCTCCAATCTGCCCCAAATGGTAGTCACGATTCCCAATAGTGGCTGCAGGCGAGCCTCTCTAACATAATGACTCAACCCTTATCTAACCTATTTATAATCCTTCTAACTTGAATTCCTAAACTACCCCTAAGTATTCCTAATTACTACCAAGTAGACATAACTTACAAAAGGACACATAACTTCATTACAATAAGACACTAAACGACTAAGACACTTAATGATTGACACTAAACGATTAATTCAAACAATCTTTAACAAACATAAACTAATAGTAATAACACGGAACAAAACAAATAGGCTTAAAACCTTAAACAAGATAACATGAAATACAATGTTTTAAGAAATAAACTAAATCAACACAACACCAAACATATCTCACCTTAGCCTTTTGCACTAATCTGATGCAGCCGGACTGCGAATGAGAG
This sequence comes from Brasenia schreberi, assembly GCA_036023115.1. Lineage (NCBI taxonomy): Eukaryota > Viridiplantae > Streptophyta > Magnoliopsida > Nymphaeales > Cabombaceae > Brasenia > Brasenia schreberi. Next base: position 38,894,654 of record JAYKKT010000089.1, on the reverse strand, counting down.
AGAGAGGGAGTTAGGTTGGACGCTGCCGAGGTTGCTTCAACTGTTCAACACAAGAGTGTGGCCGAGGGGCAGCACAACAGTAGACAAGATCAGGATGGGGACGGAGAGCAACGTGAGAGAAGGCAGTAGCGTGAGAGAAAGCAACGTGAGAAATCAGCGTGAGAAGGCAGCCGAGCCTTTTATACATCTGACCTAATAACTGGACGAACGTGACCTCATAGACATTGACCACACTCAAATATTGGCTCGACATGTTAATCGTGTCGACAATACACAACATCGTGTCGGTGTCACTCCCGTGTCGACGCCGACACCCCACCTCCTACAGGTGTCTGTGTGACATAGTCGTGAAGTGAAACTGTTACTAATATCATCATATCATGTGGTTCATATGGGCCTGATACCTGCTATATGAAGTCCTATCTTATATGAATATACTCTTCAGTTCATGTGAATGGATATGTGATAATGGTAAAGTTTTCTAACTCATTTGTTTCCATCTTTGCAGTATTGGGAGGATAGGCTTCTTAGAGCAAAGGCTTTGGGTTTAAATACGATTCAGACCTATATACCATGGAATCTACATGAACCACAACCTCAGAAATTTGCTTTTGAAGGATCGGCAAACATTGAAGCCTTTCTTGCACTTGCACACAAGCTTGGTTTTCTTGTTATGCTTCGGGTTGGCCCATATATATGTGGTGGTAAGCTGAAACGTGCAGCTTTCAATTGATCAGGTCTCATATTTTATGGAAACTGAGATATCACACCTCATCAGAAACAGTTGGCTCAAAACAGAGTGTGATAAGTCGTTGGATTTCTAAAGTTCTTCTTATGGTACTTATTAATTCTGCATTTTCTGCAATGAAGAGATAAATAGTGCGGTGAAGTCAAAACTATATGATATGCTTGACAAAGTTAAATGTGCTTTGGGTGTTAGTATCCTTCAAAAGCTGCTGTAAGTCATAAATGATTATCATCAATATGTTTGCTTCATTAACCAAGTTCAGCATTCTTGATGCACTCCTTTTCAGAAATTAATTTGATTTTGGGAATTGTTTTAGTTTACTTCTTCACAGTTTTTAGTGGCTATGCGGTAAGTCCTATATTGTGCTTATTAACACATCGCCACCTTTGGGTCTTGGGGTACACAAAAGAGTAACTTGATGGTTTGTTATTGAAGCGTGTAGCTGTATCTAGTCTGGGTTTAGATAATTTCTTTTGTTTAGGTTGTGTTACAATGTGTTATTTATGATTTAATATTACTCACAGAGTGGGACCTTGGAGGCTTCCCTCATTGGTTACTAGCTCTGGAACCTGCTGTCAGACTGCGATCATCAGATGATAAATTTCTTATGTTTGTACGTGATATCCTGTACTTGATACATTTAAAGGATTACCCAGCAGAAAACTTTATCACACATCCTTGTAGGTTGAAAGATGGTGGAGCATTTTGCTACCTAAGATTGTTCCCCTTTTGTATAACAATGGTGGACCAGTAATTATGGTTCAGGCAAGTGAGTTTTTTGCAAGATATTTCATCTATGTACATGAAGTATCTTGAGGAAAAGAATTTGGTACTCTTGTGCTCCTTTTTGCATCTTTTCGTAGGTAACAATTTGCTGGTACTGGTTGGATGAACCATGTTTTTGTTTTTGTTTTTGCAGATTGAAAACGAATATGGATCATTTGGAGATGACAAAACCTATATTGGGAGCTTAGTGCATTTGGTTAGACGATATGTTGGTGATGATGTTATTCTGTATGAACAGTTTGAAGCTTTCTGCCTGCACATTGATATGATTTTGTCCATGTTTTTAGTTAATTATACTAGTAATGTGTCATGGACATAGGAAAGAGGGATATTTAACAACTCTCCATAGATACAAGAATGTGCATACCAATATGCTTCCAATATGTAGGTCAAGAAGGATTGAGACGTCATATGTTGAAGCAAAATCATTGTACTCTTATGGGAGAGATTAGTTTGAGATTTCAAAGCCAGTTATTCTTCCTTGGCTTTCCATTCGTATTGAATCGTGCAGCAAGTTTATGTTTTCAGACTTTATTGTGGCCCAAGAGTTCATCAACAACCATTATATCACATGATAGTTTAGGCTGCAAATGGTTTGTGCTTCAGTGGTTTCAAATCATAATACCTCGAATGGACATTTTGTTGATTATGATTCTCGTCTGATGACTCATGTTCTTTATCAATTCTCCTGTTCCTTTCCTGAGTGACAAATCAAACTGATACTATTTAAAAACACCCTCATGCATAACATTTTACAAATGCATCTAACAGAAAAACAATGAGGATGACATACTTTCATATATCACAGCACGACATAGAACCCCAACACACTTGTGTCACCCAGGGCATATTTGCTTCATTTCTAAAATGTGATTCACATGATAGCCTCTTTCATATTAATATGAGGGTAAACTGTCACATGAAAAGGGCTGATTTGTAAAGGCATGATCGTTTCTGGGAATGCAGTCTTGTTTAGTATTTTTGTTGTCAAAGGTTACAAAACAGGAGACAAGTTGGTTAAATCTGTTAGCATTTTTGGTGTCTCATTTGGAAGGAAAACAGGAGACAAGTTGGTTAAACAGGATAACCCTATGTATCATTTTTTTTACGTTTGGAAGGAAAAAAATAAAGTTCATAATTTTATGTCTCATTTCCGTTCAGGATGGGCAATTATTGCACAACTATTTAGGAAAAATGTTTTTTAGACCAGTTAATTTGGTGTAAAAATTCTCTGGAATGTTATGAATGGTTGAAGGCTCCAACAATTTATAGGTAAGTTGGAAATGATTGATATCTTCCCCCAAATTGAAGGATAGCGTTAAAAGGTTCCCTACACTCGCTGTTGCAAGTTAGGGACATTTTAATCTTCAGGATATTTTAGATTTATGCTTTTCTTATCTTTAGAGTGATTTTAATCCGATGACGGTTTTGCTTGTGTCTACATATTGATTCAGAATTGAAAGAAAATAATGAGCCCTAAACTAAAACTCCATCTTTCAGTTAAGTTTGTCTTCGTTCTTGTCATTTATTTCTTGTATATTCACTTTTCTTCTTATTTTTGCATCAACTGAATCACCTTGAACGTTATAGTGGTTAAGGCTACCAAGGGAACATATTGCAGGTTTCTTGAACTGTTGGCTCATGCCAGCATTAGTTAGGATTTAGACATTCTTCAATAAGTGCTCAATTTGTTATTGTGTTCTATATGAATTTTTACGTTAATATTGAGCAGTATGTTTTGTAGCTTTGGTTTTTGGTGCATGATATGCATTCCTTTTGGTTGTTCCTGCAGTTACACAACCGATGGAGGATCCAAAGGAACTCTTGACAATGGGACTGTGAAAGGACTTGATGTTTTCTCTGGTAATATTCCAGTACATATTTTTCTTTTTGAGCTTTCATTAAAACATACTGGATTCAAAAAGTACAACTGTTTCCAGTATCAGTTAATGGAATTATCTTGCAAATAAATATGAACTGTTTTTTGCTTCTCTTGATTTCCTGTGAGGGATGCCATGCATAAGCTTCTCCCAGAACCTGTCCCAAAGAGGAGGCCCTTTTCTTTTCTTGTTCCCACTAAACTTGTGATCCATTGAATGTTGCTGTTCATGTTTTCTTGGTTGCATCCTCATTGTAGGCATTTTCCTCTCAGGATTCTTGATTTATTGTACATATTATGTAGTGAAAAATTTTCAGAGAGGGTCTTCGCATTTTTATTATGGACGGATGTGGGGGGTAAAGAAGCTAGTCCTAGATAATAAGATTCGTATTGGTTCTTGGAATATTGGAACATTATCCGATAAGCTAATGGAGGTGGTAGATACTATGATTTGGAGAAAGATTCATATTCTATGTTTACAAGAGACAAAATGGGTTGGAGAAAAAGCAAAGGAGATAGATGATACAAGTTTTAAATTATGGTACTCAAGTAAAGAAAAGGCTTGAAATGGAGTTGGTATTATCATAAATAAAGATTTAAAGGATAGTATAGTACACATACAACGATATGGTGACCGAATCATGACGTTGAAATTAGTATTAGGAGCAGAGGTTTTGAATATAGTTTGTGCTTACACACTCCAAGTAGGACTAGAAGATAGTATAAAGACAACTTTTTGGGAAGAGTTAGATAAGGTGATTCAAAAGGTTCCACAAAGGGAGATGATTTGTTTAGGAGGAGACTTAAATGGACATGTCGTTAAAGAGGCATTAGGATATCAAGGGATTCATGAAAACTTTGGTTTTGGGGATATAAATGAGGAAGGTAGGGAGATTTTAAATTTTGCTATGGCATTTGATCTCTTTATAGTCAATAAAAACTTCAAAAACGAGATGAACATTTAATTACTTATAAGAGTAGCTTATCACAAACACAAATTGATTACTTTATTTATAGAAAAAAGATAGAGCGTGTTGTAAAGATTGCAAGATAATTCTAGGAGAAAGCTTAACCACCCAACATCGACTTTTAGTTATGGATTTACAAATAAAAAAATGGACAAAGAAGAAAAGAGTGCATCGATATTCGGACTAAATGGTGGAACCTCAAAAGCGAGAAAGAAGATATATTTAACCACAAAGTCCTTCAAGGAGATGTTTGGAATTATGTTGGCACACCTTGTGATATGTGGAACAATATGGCTATACATATTAGGAAAATGGCGAAAGATGTGTTAGGGATATCTAAGTAAGGTGTACCACCACAAAAAGAAGCTTGGTGGTGGAGTGAAGTAATACAAAAGGCAAAGAGGGCATGTTACAAATTACATTATGCTAAGAAAACTAGTGAAACTTTAGAGGCTTATAAGAAAGCAAAGAAGGAAGCGAAAAAGGTCGTGAGTGAAGCAAAAGCTAAAATTTGGGAGGACTTATATAAAAAACTTAACTCAAAAGAGGGTGAAAAAGATATTTTTTGGATAAGTAGGGCTAGAGAAAACTAAAGATCTTAATTATGTTAGATGCATAAAAGACGAGGATGAAAAAATTATAGTGGCAAATGATGATATATGAAATAGATGGAAAAACTATTTTTATAATCTTTTTAATGAAAATAAAGATGTTAGTATTAACTTAGGAGAGTTAGCCAAATCATAAAAGTATATAAACCATAATTTCTACCGACGTATTCAAAAGTATGAAGTCAAAGAGGCTATTAAACATATGAAGGGTGGTAAATCAAGTGTTGTTTGATGCGTATCGTATCGTGTATCGCTGGGCTCCACGATACGGGCATATCCTATCATACTTTAAGATTAAAATAATGTAAAAATTAATTAAAAATCAATAAAAATTCGAAAAAAATCGAAAAAAAATAAAAAAAAAATCAGGAAAAAATCAGGAAAAATCTGATAATTGCTTTAAATTCATATAATGTAAGTTTAGTACAGATTGAGCATTCAACATTGAACAATTGCATCCAAATTTACATATTTTGAATCCAAAAAATAAAATACAGACACAATTTACTTTACACTACAGTTACATACAAAGTTATATTTTACAAATTGCAATCAGGATCATCAACTAAATAATCTTCATCTTCTCCTTGTTGCAGATCCTCCTCCTCCTCATCAGCCACGCCCACACCTTCTTCTTCAAAATCAAATTCTTCATCTCCATAATGTTGTTGCGCTCCTTCCAAATTAATCCAGGCAACGTCTTCTTCTGTTAGGAGGGCATTTTCTTAAGTGTCTTCCATAACCCAATCTTCTAATATATCAAAATTATCTAAACTTATTGGATCGAATTGTCTTTCTTCTCTATTTACTTTTTTTAATTGCCTACGACACAAACAAAGATAAACAATTAGTAAGTAATATTAACAATTGAAAACTAAAGTTAAACAATATTGAATTGAAAATTTGAAAGTAATAGTAATACAACATTACCTTTCACGAAGGCGCATGTTACAACGAATATAAACCAAATCATTAAGCCTTTTGTGTTCCAACCTATTGTGCTTTTTTGTATGGATGTGTTAAAAAACACTCCAATTTCTTTCACAACCTGTTGCACTACAGGTTTGACTTAAGACTCTGACTACAAAATCTCTAAGGTTTGGACAATCACTTCCAAACCTGTTCCACCAAACATCTGTAAAAAAATAAACATTAGAGACATAATAATCCATAGTAAGGTAAGATGTAACTTAAATATGAAAATAAACAATTTACCTGAACGCATCGTAGTGCGGTTGCGAATTACAACAGGCAAACCCATCAAGTGAAGAGCATTATCATATATCTCCATCTCTCGATGTATCGCATCTGCTATGCTCTCATTAGGGACTAATCTATCGATACAATCAATGATTCCTTGGTTAACCTCACCGTCCCTTTTGAAGGTTCCTGAGTACCTGAATGATGGGTTTAGATAATATGCTGCTGCATGAATAGGCTGATGCAATTGTTTATTCCATCTACTATCAATTATTTTCCACACGGGCATATAATCTCTCTTTTTCCCATTAAAATTATTTCTGATGGCTTCTTTTGTCCTATCCATGGCTTTATAAAGGTAGCCCATAGATGGTTTCTCCTCGCTATCAGCCAATCTCAAAACTTTCACTAAAGGACAAGTAATTTTCAATAATCTGACACATGGATTCCAAAATGAACTTCTAAAAACTGTTTCTGTAATCTCATTCAACTTTCTATTTCTTTTGTTTTGAGGCAACTCTACAAATTGTTGTCACTCATCTGAGGAGAACATTCTCTTCAAAGCTTGCTTTTGTCTCACAATACTCTGTACAAATAAGAAGTTTGTTGTGAATCGAGTTACAGCTGTGCGAAGAAGCTCTGCACCTTCTAAATATCTCCTTATGATACACAAAACAAATGCATGGTTGTAAATGAATTTTGTAATATCTTGGCAATACTCAGTTGCTACCTTTATTTCATCCATCTCACCAATGTCTTCGATGATGAGATCTAAACAATGGGCTGCACATGGTGTCTAGTAGAAAGTCTCATAAATATCAGCTAACTCCTTCCTCGCTGCTTTGTAGTTAGCTGCATTATCTGTAATCAATTGGGCCACATTCTATAGCCCAACCTCCTGTATAATCTTATCAAATTCTTCTCGTAGGATCTCTGCAGTGTGCCTCTTCTCTGACATGTCTAGAGATCTCAAAAACATGAGTCCTTTAGGACAATATACAAGAAAGTTTAGCAGTGTCCTTCCTCGCCTATCGGTCTATCCATGTGCCATAATAGTGCATCCTGTTTCCTTCCACGACTGTCTCAAAGTCGAACAATATTGCTGCAGTTCAATGACGGTCTGATCTAATATCTTCTCTCTCAACTTCTGATAAGAGGGCATCTTGTATCTTAGACCAATGTTTGCAATTGCATCTGCCATTGCTTGAAAATGAAAACTGTTTGCTGCATTAAATGGAATGCATGCATCATAAAACCATCTTCCCACTGCAAGATTTGCCTGATCATGCAGTTGTTCTAAAGCCATAGCAGCACGAATTTCTGGTTGAGCACTAGGTGTAGTGGAAGGAGGAAAGAACGAATGTATGCTAGAAGAAGAAGCTCTTCCTCTACACCTTGAACTTCCTCTTCTGCCACCTCAAAAGTCTTCAGCTGCAACCCTCTTTCCTCTAGTAGGTGCTCGTGAACTACTACTACCAATCTCTGTTTTAGCATCTGAAGGCAAACTATCACTGAATCGAAATCCAGTGACAGTAGCATCATCAGCTTCTTCATACATCTGAAAATCATCCTTTTGTTGTCTCCGTTCTTGTATGCTCTCAATCATCTGCAGGCATTGCCATTTAATACCTTCTGGCACACTTCTAACTCTGCCTGTGTATAGAGCAACTTCTTTCCTGGTTCTTGCTAGGTGGTGTTTCAACCTTGAAATTCTACCACTAACCACCTTTTCACAAAATAAGCATATGATTTTTAACCTTGAACCCTCAACTGGTATACCCCACTACCATGCCGGATCATCAGACTTTGAATGAGAGTCTTTACCACCCCTTCCTGCCATCTCAATGGAGTACTTTAATTCAAACAAAAACCTGAAAATAAAAGCATTTCGTAAATCCCTCAATCTTCAAATAACACTTAAATTGAGTGTCTCCCACTTCATGAATGCAATAAAAATCGTATACACACACTTAATAACTTCATATTTTGTCATTAAAAAAAATGAAATAACACAAAAAACAACAAATATAAAGGAAAAAAATGGAAAAAACAGTAAAAATATACCAAAATCCGAGTTTGGAGGCCTACACGGACACCGTAGGGTACGATTTTAGAGCTTTGAACACTAAGGAGGCGAAAACCGGCTCTTAGGGAGCTTGAGGAACCCAAGAGGAGAGAGGAAACCTGCGATGCCGGGGACCCTTTATAAGGGTCCCAGGGCGTATCACCCATATCGTACGATACGGACGATACGGTGCGATACTCTGTCAATTGCGATACATCGCCTCACACCGTATCGTACGAATACGATACAGTGTGATACGGATAACACTGGGTAAATCGGTAGGTTCATATAATATTCCTATAGAAGTTTGGAAAATACTGGGAGAAATAGGAATCACTTGGCTCACAAGACTATTTAATGAAATATGAAAAAACCAAAAGATGCCCGAAGAATGAAGAGCAAGTACACTTATACCCATATATAAGAACAAGGGAGATTGAAAATTGTGTGAATTATCGAGGTATCAAGTTAATGAGCCATACTATGAAATTATGGGAAAGAATTATTGAATGTAGGTTAAGACAAGTATCAAGTATAACAGAGAAACAATTTGGATTCATGTCAGGTAGATCTACTATTGAAGCGATTCACCTTTTGAGACGTCTTATAGAACATTTTAGAGCAAAAAAGAAAGACCTTCACATAATATTTATTGATATAGAAAAAGCTTGTGATAGGGTACAGAGGGAGGTTCTTTGGAGAACTTTGGAAAAAAGAGGTATCCCATTGACATATATTAACCTTATAAGAGACATGTATGATGGTGCAAAAACATGTGTGAGGACTCATGAAGGAACAACATACTTCTTTAAAATTTAATATTGGGTTACATCAAGGATCAACTTTAAGTCCATACTTATTTATAATGGTGATGGATGAGTTAACAAAACATATTCAAGATGAAGTACCTTGGTGTATGTTATTTGCAGATGACATTGTAATAGTGGAGGAGTCTAAGGAAAAAGTTAATAGAAAATTGGAACTATGGAGAGAAACATTAGAAATCAAAGGCCTCCGACTTAGTAGAACAAAGATAGAATATATGGAATGTAAGTTTGATCATTTGGTTACCTTAGAGGACATAGAAATTAAAATTGGCACACATTGTATCCCCCAAAAGGAAAGTTTTAAATACCTAGGGTCAATTTTTCAGAATGATGGAAGAATTGATGGAGATGTTACGCATAGAATTAATGCGGGTTGGTTAAAATGGAGAGGAGCATCTGGTATTCTTTGTGATAAGAAGATACCATTAAAGTTAAAAGGCAAATATTATAGAGCAGCAATTAGGCCTGCCATGTTTTATGGTTCTGAGTGTTGGGCAGTTAATCATCAACATGTAGAAACGATGTTTGTGACAGAAATGAAGATGTTGAGATGGATGAGTGGTCATACAAGAAAATACCGTATACATAATGAGGTTATTAGAAACAAATTAAGAATGGCACCAATAGAGGATAAAATGAGAGAATATCGTTTAAGATGGTTTGGACATATAGAAAGTGTTAAGGGATGCTATTTAATAGAGTCGTGTAAAATAGATTGAGTCATGTACACGTGATTTTAAGTGTTATGTTATATTAATAATATTTAATATTTATTAGGGGTAGATTAGGAAATCTAGTTAGACAGGGTATTAATAGGCGTTATTAGGGTTTGGCTTAACAATAAGAGAGGGACGACAGATTGTGAGGAGCCGAATTAAGGTTTTATGAAGATTGGAGGAATGCCTCCAATCTACGATTTACTGTAAGTCATCCTCTATTGTTTAATGAATATTCTTCTCTTTAATATGGTATTAGAGCTCTCCTACTCCAAAATAATGTTATGAAATTCTCCTAAATATGAATATTGTTTAATGAATGAAAAAATCGTCATATTTTGGAGGTAGCCAGAACTCTCCTACTCTAAAATAATATTTCGAAATTCTACTGAGGAGAAGCCGTCCTTACTGCTGTTTATCTCATAAATTGAATGCCAAGTAATATAATTCAAGGAGAGAGTCCTCTTCAGAGTCTTGATAAGGAATCAAAATCATTTCATCTAGTCCCTAGTATCATATGTCAGGTTTAATGTGAATCATCATAGATTGATACGTTTTTTGGGAAATCAGAGATCGTGAATCCTAGAAATCGGATCTTGAACTTGGAATTCCGATTGTTACTTATTTGTTTATTGGCGTCAGTGAGTATATTGATTATTTGAGTTGTTTGATCAAGATTGAATAGCGTGGACAAATATTTGCCCATTGATCACGATTTCATCATCCTTCAAAGTGGACAAAATATAGATCTTGTAATACAACTCCTTCATCTTTATCCCTTGATATTGCAATCTGTTATACAATCGACCTTAAAAGTGAACAGATTTTCAGAGTGGACATACCTTCAAAATTATCCTTTGTTGTGGCTATTATTGGGTTGTGCTAATTCTTTGTGGACCTTCGTGGTGATTATTGCACGATTCTGTGTGCTGTGCTTATTCTGTGACAATACGATTGCTTAATATTTTTGACCTTGGATACAATACTATTGCAGTTTGGTTTGGAAAATCAGTTGGTGCAGACACAAACAACTTTATTTTAAAATAGTTTTAAGACAGATTCAATATACTTCTTGATCAGTGGCTGACAAAGAAAAAGGAATTGACAGCTCTATTCATACAAGTAACCATTCCTATTAATTGGAAAAGACAGAAATTTTTCAGATTACAACTACAAAACTGGATGGCAGAAATTACTTGGAATGGGCTCGGTCTGTTGAACTGACTATTGTAGCCAGGGGAAGATGGGTACATCTAATGGGTCAAATTTCAATCCCAGAGATTCATGATATGCTCTATTCTTCCTGGAAAAGAGAAGATGCTCTCATATCATCTTGGTTGCTACAGTCAATGATTCTCTCAATTGCAAAAACTTTTATGTTTTTAGAATATGCTCATGAAATTTGGTGTGCAGTTTCAAAAGCCTATTCTAGAAAGAAAAATGTTGCAAAGGAATATGAGATACTTGAATGAATCAGAAAATGTAAACAAGGCACTCGATCTATCAGCAACTATTATGCAGATCTCCGAGGTCTCTGGGATGAACTCCTCTATTATACAAATATCAAGTGTTTTGTTTGATACAACGAAAGAAATTCATAAATGGAGAAGAAGAAAGTATTTGATTTATTGTGGGGTGTCAATCCCGAATTTGAGTCCGTAAAACTGAATATCTTAGGTAGGGAGGAGTTTTCATCTCGGGGCACAGTTTATTCTTTATTAATCAGAGAAGAAGATCGCAGAAATCTTGAGAAGGATAATGTTCTTGGTACATATCAACAGGCACTTCAAGTAAGAGGAGATAATTCTCATTTTTGTGGCCGAGGTGGACACCAGAGTTGTGGTCGTGGACGTGGTCGGTTTCATCCTGATGAGAAAGAAAAGCTTGTTTGTTCACATTGTGGAAAATCGCGCCATAACAGAAAACAGTGTTGGGAACTACATGGCAAACCTGACTATTAAAGAAACCGCAATCACTCTGTTCATTCGGCTGAAAATTCATCTCAAAGCACAGATAGAATTCAAGAGATTATAAAGAGGATAGAGGGCCTAGAACATAAACTTTCTGAACAAACTTCATCTTCTTTATCTCAAGCTACAGTGGTACATACTACACATTCAGTGAAGGGTAATAACTTCTCTCCTTCTAACTCAAAAACTTGGATTATTGATTCAAGTGCGACAGACCATATGGTTGGAGAATTATCATATTTTTCAGCATACAGGACTCTAAAATACCAGAAACCAATTAAGCTCATAGATGGTTCGTACTTTTATATGATTGGACTGGGAAGTGTACTTACATTTTTTTCAGATTTACAATCAGTATACCATGTTCCCAGTTTTCTGATCAATCTTCTTTCAGTTAGCTCTTTAACTCGTGCATTAGACTGTTGTATAACTTTTCATCCTACGGGCTGTGTATTTCAGGATCTGAAGACGGAGAAAATCTTTGGACATGATAAACTACAGAAATGATTATGCATTCTTAAAGATCACTCTCAGCCTTCAACTTCGTACAGTGTTTCAGCAGCAACAGTTCTGGATGTAGATATTAATCCGTCTGGGTTATCTTCCTGTGTCAAAAATTTCATATGTTATTCCTCAACTTAGAGTCCAGTCAAATAAATCTAAGTTTGCATGTGAAGTTTGTTAACTCGGAAAACACCAAAGAGCTTCTTATCCTTTAAGTGATTCTCGACATTCTAAACCTTTTGAACTTCTTCATTCTGATATATGGGGTCTAAGTCCAGTCACTTCTTTGTTTGGTCATAAGTATTTTGTCTCCTTTATTGATGATTGTACACGTCTTACAATTGTTTACTTAATGAAAACAAAGTTTGAAGTTTCCTCTATTTTTCCAATTGTGCATAAATTTATTTGTACTCAATTCAATACCTCTGTAAAAATTCTTCGGTCAGATAATGAGGACGAATACATTGGCACTCAATTACAAGAATATTTACGATCACAGGGGATTATTCATCAGACCTCCTGCCCTTATACACCCCAACAGAATGGTGTTGCTGATCAGAGTGAGAAGGCACTGAAATCAAAAGATATTCTGACGTACAAAAAAAGACTACGAAAGATTGTTTACTTTCAAGAAGAACCTTGTACTAAAGAGATTTCCCCTCAATCAGATCCTCAAGTGCAAGTAGAAAATAACCTAGAGATCCCTATTGTTATTCGCAAAGGTAAGCGTACATGTGCACGTTATCCGATCTCTGATTATGTTTCATATGCTAATACCTCTCAGAGTTATCAAAGATTTGTTATGAATACTGAGAAACATAAGATTCGTTCGAAGTTTGAAGAAGCAATCAAGAGCCCTTTATGAAAAGCTGCAATTGAAGAAGAATTGAGTGCATTGGTGAAAAATAATACATGGACCATCTCTCAGCTACCCTCTGGCAGGAATATTGTAGGATGCAAGTGGGTGTTTACCATTAAATATAAGGCAGATGGAAGAGTGGAGAGATATAAGGCCAGATTGGTTGCAAAAGGATACAGTCAGTCATATGGCATTGATTATACAGAAACGTTTGCACCTGTGGCTAAACTCACTTCGATCAGAATACTTCTCAGTATGGTAGCGAATTTGGGATGGGATCTATGGCAACTGGATGTTAAAAATGCTTTCTTACAAGGAGATTTAAATGAAGAGGTGTATATGGAACTACCTCCAGGAATGAATATAAAAATATCTTCTAATAGAGTGTGTAAACTCAATAAAGCTATATATGGATTGAAACTGTCTTCAAGAGCTTGGTTTGATAAATTCTGCAAGGCAGTTTGCAGTCTGGGATATAGCAGGAGCCCCAATGATCATACAATATTCTTTAAGAAAGGAACAAAAATATTCATTCTTGTTGTTTATGTGGATGACATTATTGTCACAGGAGATGACCTTGAAGAAATATCCAAGTTGAAAATGAATCTTCATAAATTATTTGATATTAAAGATTTGGGTCGGCTCCACTATTTTTTGGGCGTAGAAATTCTCTATTCTAACAGAGGTATCTTCCTAACTCAGCGGAAATACTTAATGATCTTCTTGAAGAGACACATATTTTAGAGTGTAAGCTTAGTGACATTCCTATGGAGGTAAATCAGAAATTTTTCAGAGGTGGCAGTGAAGAGTTCAAAGACATTCACAAATATCATAAGCTGGTTGGTAAGCTTATATATTTAACTATTACTCGGCCAGACTTTACTTATGTAGTTGGTATTGTGAGCAGATATATGCACTCGCCAACTAAGAATTAGATGGATGCAATGTACATAATTCTTTGATATCTCAAATCAACTTTAGGAATGGATTTACTTTATTTAAAATCATCAAATTTGGACATTGAACTTTATTCTGATGCTGACTGGGCTGGTTCATATGAAGACAAGAAATCAACTACGGGCTATGTGACCTTACTCGGTGGTAACATTGTATCTTGTAAGAGTAAAAAGCAGACAGTGGTTGCAAGATCTACAGCTGAAGCTGAATACAGAGCTATAGCACAAGCTATGTGTGAAGGAAAATGGATATCCTCATTGATTAGTGAACTGGGTTTTTCCTCTAATCAGTCTATACCACTATACTGTAATAGCAGGGCAACAATTCAAATGGCCTCAAATCCAGTTTATCATGAAAGAACCAAACATATAGAGATTGACTGCCACTTCATCAGAGAGAAGATATCCAATCAAGAATTCAAGCTGGAGTATTTTCAATCTATCAAACAGAGGGTTGATTTCTTAACTAAAGCAAATACCAACAGACAATTAAAGGAAACATTATCTAGGTTGGGTGTTATCAACATCCTTCACCCAACTTGAGTGGTAGTGTTAAGGGACTCTGTTTAATAGAGTCGTGTAAAATAGATTGAGTCATGTACACATGATTTTAAGTGTTATGTTATATTAGTAATATTTAATACTTATTAGGGGTAGATTAGGAAATCTAGTTAGACAGGGTATTAATAGGTGTTATTAGGGTTTGGCTTACCAATAAGAAAGAGAGGGACGGCAGATTGTGAGGAGCCGAATTAAGGTTTTATGCAGATTGGAGGAATGCCTCCAATCTGCGATTTACTGTAAGTCATCCTCTATTGTTTAATGAATATTTCTCTTTAATAGAAAGAAGATCAAAAGAAGAACCTGTAAGAAGATTATAAAAACTAAATTTGGAAAGTATTAAAAGAGGTAGAGGATGACCACAAAAGTGTTGGAAAGAAACAATAAAGAATGATCTAGCTTATTGCGAGTTAACTGCTAACATGGCACACAATAGGGATCTGTGGAAACAAAGAATCCATGTAGCCGACCCCGTCTAGTATGGGAAAAGGCTTAGTTGTTGTTGTTGTTGTATCATTTAGAGTTTTCTCATACATTACCTGAGATATAAGTACAAAAGGGAAAAGTTGCACGGTATTATATTATGCCTCACAGTGCCCATTTGCTGTACCACTTCACAAGTGCCTTGTTTTCGTTTTTCAGCTGTAGACTTTTCTACTGGTGAGGATCCTTGGCCTATATTTGAGTTGCAGAAAAAGTACAATGCACCTGGAAAATCGCCTCCTCTTTCATCGTGAGTATGACACTTAAGGTTAGGTTTGTCTATGTACTGAACTACTATCATGAGGTTGTGTTTCTTTTCAGGGAATTTTACACCGGTTGGCTTACACACTGGGGAGAAAAGATAGCATCAACTGATGCTAACTGGACAGCAACAGCATTGGATAATATACTATCCAGAAATGCATCTGTTGTTCTTTATGTCTGTGCCCAATCCACTCTACTGTTGAATGTCATTGGTGTTTCTGATCTAATACAATCCATATATCTTCTGCACCTGCAGATGGTTCATGGTGGAACAAATTTCGGATTTTTTAGTGGTTCAAACACTGGCCAGAATGCCTCCGATTACCAACCAGATCTTACATCCTATGATTACGTAAGATGGTTTTCGTATAATGTCTCTGACTAGAAAAATCACCACTTTGCCTTGTTTGCCATGTATTTAATCTTTCTAAATTGGTATCATATTTTCAGGATGCTCCGATACAAGAATCTGGAGATGTGCATAATCCAAAATATAAAGGTATATGTAGAAAGCTTAAATATATCAATTTCTAGAGTGAAGCAAATCCTTGTTCTAGTCCTCTTTCTCTCTCATGTTCAAGGGGAATTCTCATGCCATACTTCCACCTATGTCTACTGATAATATTCTCAGCACTGAGGAGTGTAATCAAAAGGTACAGTAGGTATCATCTGCCTCCAGTTCCCGCTAACAATGTGAAAAGAGCATATGGACTTGTCAAAATGCATGGAGTAGCATCGCTTTTTGAGGTGTTGAACATTGTCTCTGAGCCAATCGACCGGGTACAGTCTGACCAGCCAATTCCAATGGAATCATTTGGGAAGGTATGATGATGATGATGCACTTGGCCTACCTCACTATTCATATATCAAATTTGATGGATCTGGGCATAGGATATGGTGGTGCATGTTCCTTCTATTTGCAAATATTTAGTACTGTCTCTCTGACAACTTGAATTTTTTTAACTTCGTTATGTGCTAGATGATAGGATTCTCTTTGTATGTATCCACTTTTGAACCAAAGAAAAGACACGCTATGCTATCAATACCACTGGTAAGTTTGAAACCCTTTTTTTCTTCAGACTCTTTTCCTTTTTAAGTATCTGATGGAAAGGATTGTTCCTCTTCACATTTATGAGGGTTTCTGGAAGCATCTAACCTATATCTGTGGAAGCCTTTCTCAAGCTAGATGTATTCTCCTATGGTCTGTCAATGCCTTTCAGGTACATGACAGAGCTCAAGTATTCATCTTATGCAAGTCTGGTGGTTATTACGATGGCCCTTCTTATGTTGGTACAATAGAGAGATGGCTGAATAGAAACCTCACCATCCCGGACACTGATTGTAGTTCTAATGTCAGCTTATATATTCTGGTATGAAGGCGTCTACTTTGCATGTCATCATTTCACATGCATGTTAGTAGATTCTCTTATTGCTACATAATTCATTTTTAAGCAATATATAAGTACATAAATATTATGTAGACTTATTTCCATATTGTCGAAATGTGCTAAAAGATACAGGGCTGTTCCTTTTGAAGAAGAGATTTTCATGTATCCTCGTAACATGGGCTTGAAAAGTTTGTTACTTATCTTTACATTGCGTATTACCCTTATTTCCATTGCACTTGATCCTTAATAAATGTAATGCATGAGATTGCTGAGGAATATATTATTTTTGTGGTGATGTGTCATGATTTATTTTGGTAGTTTTTCCTTTAATTCCTCATGCACAGCATTGTAGTTTGTCTTGCTTTACATGGACAATTTATTAAAGGTATGTTATACTACATGAATGGGGAATATACCGGAATGGACATAGAATATGAACTTTTGCCTCAATAGGGCATCAACGTGATTCTGCTTTCCTCTCTTTTCACTTTCATGATCACTGTTATAGTCTTCTTCATCACATAATTCATCTAAGCCCTACACATAGTCCCTTGCTTATGTTTCTCAGCTCAGGTTCAAAGATATAAATGCTCGATGTTGCTATAGATATAGATACTTGATGTTGATATAAGACCAATAGGTAGTGGACATAAGATTTTCGAAGAACCTGCCCATTCAGGTGTTTTCATCCAAGAGAGGACTTGGCAGCAGTTGAATAATGGTGCATTAAGTATAACATATCAGAGGGATGTAAAACAATTCACCAATTATTTTGATCACTTATGGATGACTCTTGGTTCTTTTGTTTTTTCAGTGGAACCTGTTTAATCAGTTTTAAGAAATCATTAGCTGGGGTGTGCTTCACAGGAACATGTAATGCTAAAGGCATCTCTATCTTTTATAGTGTAGATCCACAAGTATGAAGGATGGCTTACTCTATTCTTCCTACGGAGGACAATAGAAAGTTGTTGAAACATGGAAATGGAGTTAATGTAAATGGTTCACCTCTTGTGGTAGGTATATGTTAAAAATAGGGCCATTTGGGCCCGGCCTTGGCCAACTGGGCCATCAGGGCCAGGGCCACTATCCATAGGGGAGCCGTTGGAGGGGCTGGTCACAGCCAGCCCCCTCTTTACTCCACTCTCACTCACTCACTCTTACTTCTTCCTCTCTATAAAATCCCTTCTAATCCATTGTAAACTTCAAGCCTTTTTTGGTTAATTAATAAAGATTATTTATTCAAGTTTGCTTTGTGTTCATTATCCTTTTCGTGTGCACTTGTTGCTCTCGGCTATAGCCTTTTCTAAGGTTTCATGATAATTACATTGTGGTGCTATTCATTCATCGATCTTCCGCAACTATATTGGAGCATCGTCTTCATTACATAGTATTAAAGCCATTTTGCGATCATGGGAATATTATTCACCACCTCGGGAAGCGTGCCGATCGTATTTTGTAAGTTTACCTCTTTAGTTTATTTCTCCTTGAAATATGGATGTTAAAGGGGATTCAACTTTCGTTTAACACCTTCGAACTATAAGACATGAGCTCAATCTATGGAAAATTATTTATATTTCAAAAAATTATGGGCCTATGTAAGTGATTCGAAGGTAGAACCCTCTATCAATGCTACACTTGAGCAAAAAGAGAAATATGAAGGAGGTTATAGAACAATCCTATGGGTGCTCATGAATAATGTAAATGAGCATACTAGGTACACTTTGGCCGATTTCACCAATGCTAAAGAAGCATGGGAATATTTGAAAAGTCCCATGTTCAAAGCGATGTGGCTCATAAGATGGCATTAAGAGACAAATTGGTCTCACTTAAACAAGGAGATAAAGGGGTAAACAAATTTTTTGGGGAATACTCCA
Organism: Brasenia schreberi; assembly: GCA_036023115.1. NCBI lineage: Eukaryota > Viridiplantae > Streptophyta > Magnoliopsida > Nymphaeales > Cabombaceae > Brasenia > Brasenia schreberi. The sequence goes on along the minus strand of JAYKKT010000089.1, from coordinate 38,875,995 downwards.
ATGTTTGGAATCAATTATATTGTTACAAAAAGAAATGTACACAATGTCTTAGTGAGAGACAATGTGAAGATAATGAGGATTTTGTATACCAATTTCTAAGAAGTCTCTCGGAAGAATTTGAAGGGGTAAGATCATCGCTCATTCATACAATACCTTTTCTCACAAAAGAAGAGATTCTTACCGATTTTCAAATGGCGGAAACAAGAATGAATAAAGCAAGACTTAAAAAAGACACCACCTTGGCCGCATCAAAACCCGAAGCAAATACGAAGGCTTACCGACCTCCTCATTTCAAAAGTGAAGAAGGAAAAAAAGACATTATTTGTCATCATTGTAGAGAAGTCGGGCATATAAGGTCAAATTGCCCTAAATTGAAAAAGAAGGTGGCCTTAGTATAAGAACATGCTTAATCTTTCATCCTTGCACTTGAAGAAAAGTTGAAGCAACTTGAAGCCCAAATGAAGGAGAAAACAACAGTTGGTGTGGCTTGCTCTTTTTCATCAAAAGAAATTTAAGGAATGACCTCTTGGATTCTTGATTCGGGTGCTTCGTTTCATATGACTTGTAATGCACATATTTTAAAATCATGTGTTCAAAAACACTTATCATGTGTTTATACTGTGGATGTGACACAATTAAATGTTGATAAAGTTGGTGACTTGCAAAACAAAAATTTCAAAGTTTTCACAATTAGTGTTCGAAAACTAAATTTGAACTTACTTTCTGTATCCCAAGTTTCGGATAAAAATTGTGTTATAACATTTTCATCAACGGGATGTATTGTACATGATCGCCTCTCGAAGAAGGTGATTGGACGTGGCCATAGAGAGGACAAACTTTACATTATGGACTATTTGCATAGTTAGGATATGTTAATATTTTGACAAATGATGTTCTTTTATGGTACAAGAGAGTAGGACATCTTAATGCTCAAAAATTGTATCAATGTCCTCTTGGAATGAAATTTAAGAAATCTTTTTCTTACAAAGATTGTGTTCTCGGTAAAATGCAACATCTTCCATTTTCAAACAAAACACATGTTATAACAAGACCCTTCGAAATAATTCATTCGGATGTATGGGGTCTGGCACCCATTTTGTCTAAAGGAGGCATTTCCTATTATGTCATTTTTGTAGATGACTTTACTAGGTATACATGGGTAATATAGATTTTTAGATCCGATTTAGGAGGAGAGTTTATGTCAAAGGATTTTAAAAACAATCTCAATACGTTTGGAATTATACATCAAACTTCTTGCACTCTTTAAAGTTTTTGTCAGTTTGACTTGTTTTGTTCTCTTCAACCCTGATGGGTACACTACACTTGAGCCCGAGCACGTCTCTCTCGTTGCTTTTGGGTTATGACACTAAACATAAGGGTTATCACTGTTTCGGATCCAATCTCTTAAAGCATTCGTATCTCCTCATGTCATCTTCTAGAAGACACAATGTTCTCCCCACTCTCAAAAGTTCAAGTCCTTCCTTTCTACTTTGACTCCATTTATTTTCACTAATCCCTTTTGTTGATTTCTTTCCCTATGATTCTAATGCAATAGTTCCTCCATTGCTTCCCCTAGTATTTCTTCCGATGTTCTAGAGTAACTCTTGGATGACTGTTGCTCTCAGATGTAGATCTTCACTTGTCATTGACACTCCCTCTTCCTTCCGATCGTCCAACTAAAGTAAGAACGCAACCTACTTATCTTCATGATTTTTTGTCATTGTTTTTCTATCATTAGCTTCACTTACTTGAAACCTGAGCCATATTCTATTAAGAAGCCTCCACAAATCCTCATTGGCCGCATGCTATGCAAGAAGAGTTACAAGTTTAGGAGAACAAGAATACTGGGAACCTTGTTGATCTCTCCTTCCGGTAAGGCACTTCGGTGAGATGTAAATAAGGTATTCAAGATCAAGACTCTGCCTGATGACTCTATCGAGCATTATAAGTCTGCTTTTGGTTGCACAAAGGTTTCAATAAAGAATATGACATTGATTATGAGGAAACCTTTGTACCGTTGCTCACATCACTTCTTTCGTACTCTTTTGCGGTACTATCAGGCCACTCGTAAATGGACTCTAAATCATACTTGGATGTGAAGAATGCCTCTTTTGAATGGTGATTTGGGGAGGAGAAGTTTATATGCATCCACCCTCCCGATTACACTTGTCCACTAAATAAGGTTTGTTATCTTTGAAAGGCATTATATGGTCTCAAACAAGCACTTCAAGTCTAAGGTTTGCCAAGTTTCATAAAGACTATCACCGGCTTAATTTTTCCTCCTTAGTGGTGCCTATGATTCTCGCTTCTCTTTACTCATAAACCGTATGAGGTACTATTATGTTGTTTCTCTATATTGATGATATGATTATTTCTGAGTGATCCCACACCTTATAGACAGATGGTTGGAGCACTCATCTATCTTACCATAACACGGCCTGATATTGCTCATGTCGTTCATACTGTAAGTCAGTTTCAGCATGCACTCACCTTAGTGCATATGAGTGCTGTTATGATGATTGTTCGTTATATTCGACAAACCTCAACTAAGGGAGTATTTATATCCTCTTTCTCGTTATCTCAATTGCTCGCATTTACTGATACTGATTGGGGTGGTGATGTGAATGACAGACACTCTACTACCGGCTACTGCATATTTCTTGATCACTCACTCATCTCATGGAGATGCAAGAAACAACAAAAGATGTCTCTTTCGTCCACCGAAGCCGAGTATCGTGCAATGATCAACACTACTACAGAACTAACTTGGCTTGGACGACTACTTCAGGACTTGGGCATATAACTGGAAGCTCCTCCAATCATGTTATGCGACAACAAATCATACCTTTCATAAGAGTACAAAGCACATCGAGATGGACTGTCTCTATGTTCGTGAAGAGCATCTCCAAGGCAATTTAATATTATAGTTTATAAAATCAGAGTATCAGCTTGCAGACGTGTTCACCAAGTCATTACCTGCTCCTCGATTTCAATCTTTAGTTGACAAACTTTAGGTCATGGAGCTGTCAGTTTGAGGGGGGGTGTTAAAAATAGGGCCATTTGGTCCTGGCCCTAGCAGGCCCTTACTAACTGGGCCATCAGGGCCAGGGCCACTAGCCATTGGGGGCCTATGCCTCCAACGGCTAGTTGAAGAGCCGTTGGAGGGGCTGGTCACAACCAGCCCCCTCTTTACTCCACTCTCACTCACTCACTCTTACTTCTTCCTCTCTATAAAATCCCTTTTAATCCATTGTAAACTTCAAGCCTTTTGTGGCTAATTAATAAAGATTATTTATTCAAGTTTGCTTTGTGTTCATTATCATTTTCGTGTGTGCTTATTGCTCTCAGCTATAGCCTTTTCTAAGACTTCGTGATAATTACATTGTGGTGCTATTCATTCATCGATCTTCCACAACTATATTGGAGTGTCGTCTTCATTACAGTATAGTTGAGTGGGTTGCATGTGGAGGACATTTCTTTGCATAGATGATGTGTACTTTCTTGCAGCTATTTTTTTTCTTTTTTCAAAAAGACCATTGGAAGTTGCAGGAACAATAAAATGAAATTAAGATGGTCTTTGGATCATGTAGAAGGGGATGAATGCCAAATTATGTTGATCGCATGTCATATCAAAATTTTCCATTATGAAAAGTGTGATACATGATACCATTGTGGGATGAAAACAAGGCATTCCTTGCACACACATACACACACACACACACATATATATATATATATATATATATATATATGTACCTATGTATGTATATATGGTGATATACATGCACACATAGTCATGACTCCATACTTATAAATTTTGAGATTTTGTTATCTCAACTTCCACGTACGTGCACCTGTACCACTAACTGTACCTATGTGACATAGCTACACTCCTTTTATTATTTGTGTCCCCTTATCATGTGCTACCTATCTTGACAATACCTGATTTGAGGTTTTATTCCAAAAACTCAAACTCTCAACTTATTCTCCTTTACCGTTTTGCCCTTGTCACCTTCCTTTTGGTGATCTGATTATTCATATCTCCTCTTAGTATTTTGTCCCTCTACTTTCCTTTTAGTCATTTGGGTAAAGAAGTTAGTCCCGCTAGATTGTCGCTCGAATGTAGTGAACAAATTGCAGAGAGAGTCTCCGAATTTTAAACATGTACAGATGCGGCGGTAAGAAAGCTAGTCCTAGATAATAAGATTCATATTGGTTCTTGGAATATCAGAACATTGTCCTGTAAGTTAATGGTTCTTGGAATATGAGAACATTGTCTGGTAAGCTAATGGAGGTGGTAGATACTATGATTCAAAGAAAGATTCATATTCTATGTGTACCAGAGACAAAGTGGGTTGGAGAAAAAGCAAAGGAGATTGATGATACATGTTTTAAATTATGATACTCAAGAAAGGAAAAGGCTCGTAATGGAGTTAGTATTATCATAAATAAAGATTTAAAGGATAGTGTAGTAGACATATAATGATATAGTGATCGAATCATGACGTTGAAATTAGTGCTAGGAGCATAGGTTTTGAATATAGTTTGTTCTTACACACCCGAAGTAGGACTTAAAAATAGCATAAAGATGGCTTTTTGGGAGGAGTTATATAAGCTTATTCAAAGAATTCCACAAAGAGAGATGATTTGTTTAAGAGGACACTTAAATGGACATGTTACTAAAGAGGCATTAAGATATCAAGGTATTCATGAAAATTTTGGTTTTGGGGATATAAATAAGGTTGGAAGATTTTAAATTCTGCTATGGCATTTGATCTCTTTATAGTCAATACAATCTTCAAAAAAACAAGATGAACATTTAATTACTTATAAGAGTGACTTATCACAAAGACAAATTGATTATTTTGTTTATAGGAAAAAAGATAGATCGTGTTATAAAGATTGCAAGGTAATTTAAGGAGAAAGCTTAACCACCCAACATCACTTTTAGTTATGGATTTAAAGGTACAAAAAGTGGATAAAGAAGAAAAGAATGCATTGAGATGGTGGAACCTCAAAAGCGAGAAAAAAATATTTAAATAAAAGTCCTTTAAGGAGATGCTTGGAATTGTATTGGTAGTTGGTACACCTTGTGATATGTGGAACAATGTGGCTATACATATTAAGAAAGTAGCAAAAGATGTGTTTGGTGAATCTAAGGCAGGCATACCGGCAAAAAAGAAGCTTGGTGGTAGGGTGAAGTGATGAAGATAAAATCAAGGTAAAGAGGGCATGTTACAAATTACATTATGCTAAGAAAACTAGTTAAACTTTAGAGGTTCATAAGAAAGCGAAAAAGGCGGTCGGTGAAGCAAAAGCTAAAGTTTGAGAGGATTTATATAAAAAGCTCAACTCAAAAGAGGCTGAAAGAGACATTTTTAGGATAGCTAGGGATAGAGATAAGAAAACTAAGGATCTTAATTTTGTTAGATGCATCAAGGACGAGGATTGAAAAATTCTAGTGGCAAATGATGATAGAAAAATAGATAAAAAAATTAATTTATAAGTTTTTTAATGAAAATAAAGATGTTATTATTAGTTTAGGAGAGTTAGTCAAATAAGAAAAATATATAAACCATAATTTCTACCAATATATTCAAAAGAATTAAGTCAAAGAGACTCCTAAATATATTAAGGTTGGTAAATTTGTATGACTAGACAATATTCCTATAGAAGTTTGAAAAATCCTAGGAGAGAAGAATCACTTGGCTCACCAAACTATTTAATGAAATATGGAGATACCAAAACATGCCCGAGGAATGGAGAACGGGTACACTTATACCATATATAAGAACAAGGGAGACATTCATAATTGTGTGAATTATCAGGGTATCAAGTTAATGAGTCATACTATGAAATTATGGGAAAGAATTATCAAACATAGGTTAAGACAAGTATCAAGTACAATAGAGAACCAATTTGAATTCATGCCAGGCATATCTACTATTAAAGCGATTCACCTTTTGAGACGTCTTATGAAACATTTTAGAGTAAGAAAGAAAGACCTTCACATGATATTTATCGATCTAGAAAAGGCTTACGATAGAGTGCCAAGAGATGTTCTTTAGAGAACTTTAGAAAAGAGAGATATCCCATTGATATACATAAACCTTATAAGAGACATGTACAATGGTGCAAAAACTTGTGTGAGGACTCATGAAGGAAAATGACACACTTCTTTGAAGTTAATATTAGGTTACATCAAGGATCAACTTTAAGTTCATACTTATTTATAATGGTGATGGATGAGTTAACAAAACATATTCAAGATGAAGTACCTTAGTGTATGCTATTTGCAAATGACATTGTGTTAGTGGAGGAGTCCAAGAAAAAAGTTAGAAAATTGGAACTATAGAGCAAAATATTAGAAAGTAAAGGCTTTCGACTTAGTAGAACAAAGATAGAATATATGGAATGTAAGTTTGATCATTTGGTTACTTTAGAGGACATATAAATTAAAATTGGCACACATTGCATCCCCAAAGGAAAGTTTTAAATACCTAGGGCCAATTTTTAAGAGTGATGGAAGAATTGATGGAGATGTTACATATAGAATTAATTTAAATTGGTTAAAATTGAGAGGAGCATCATGTATTCTTTGTGACAAAAAGATACCATTAAAGTTAAAAGATAAATATTATAAAGCAACAATTAGACCTGCCATCTTTTATGGTTCTGAGTATTGGGCAATTAATCATAACATTTACAAAAGATATCTGTGACGGAAATGAAGATATTGAGATGGATGATGGTCATACAAAGAAAGACCGTATACATAATGAGGTTATTAGAAACAACTTGGGAGTGACACCAATAGAGGATAAAATGAGAGAATATCGTTTCACATGGTTTGGACATATAGAAAGAAGATCAAAAGAAGCGCCTGTAATAAGGTATGAAAAACTAGATTTTGAAAGTATTAAAGGAGGTAGAGGATGACCACAAAAGTGTTGGAAAGAAAGAATAAAGAATGATATAGATTATGTTGAGTTAACTGCTAACATCACACATTATAGGGTTGTGGAAATAAAGAATCCATGTAGTCGACTCCATCTAAACAACAACTAAGCCTTTTCCCATACTAGACGAGGTCGGCTACATGAATTCTTTATTTCCATAGATCCCTATTGTGTGCCATGTTAGCAGTTAACTCAGAATAAGCTAGATCATTCTTTATTATTTCTTTCCAACACTTTTGTGGTCGTCCTCTACCTCTTTTAATACTTTTCAAATTTAGTTTTCTAACCTTCTTACAGGTTCTTCTTTTGATATTCTTTCTATATGTTCAAACCATCTTAAACGATATTCTCTCATTTTATCCTCTATTGGTGCCGCTCCTAATTTGTTTCTAATAACCTCATTATGTATACGGTCTTTTCTTGTATGACCACTCATCCATCTCAACATTTCTGTCACAAACATCGTTTCTACATGTTGATGATTAACTGCCCAACACTCGGAACCATAAAACATGGCAGGCCTAATTGCTGCTCTATAATATTTACCTTTTAACTTTAATGGTATCTTCTTATCACAAAGAATACCTGATGCTCCTCTCCATTTTAACCAACCAGCATTAATTCTATGCGTAACATCTCCATCAATTCTTCCATCATTCTGAAAAATTGACCCTACGTATTTAAAACTTTCCTTTTGGGGGATACAATGTGTGCCAATTTTAATTTCTATGTCCTCTAAGGTAACCAAATGATCAAACTTACATTCCATATATTCTGTCTTTGTTCTACTAAGTCGGAGGCCTTTGATTTCTAATGTTTCTCTCCATAGTTCCAATTTTCTATTAACTTTTTCCTTAGACTCCTCCACTATTACAATGTCATCTTCAAATAACATACACCAAGGTACTTCATCTTGAATATGTTTTGTTAACTCATCCATCACCATTATAAATAAGTATGGACTTAAAGTTGATCCTTGATGTAACCCAATATTAACTTCAAAGAAGCCTATCGTTCCTTCATGAGTCCTCACACATGTTTTTGCACCATCATACATGTCTCTTATAAGGTTAATATATGTCAATGGGATACCTCTTTTTTCCAAAGTTCTCCAAAGAACCTCCCTCTATACCCTATCATAAGCTTTTTCTATATCAATAAATATTATGTGAAGGTCTTTCTTGTTTGCTCTAAAATGTTCTATAAGACGTCTCAAAAGGTGAATCGCTTCAATAGTAGATCTACCTGGTATGAATCCAAATTGTTTCTCTGTTATACTTGATACTTGTCTTAACCTACGTTCAATAATTCTTTCCCATAATTTCATAGTATGGCTCATTAACTTGATACATCGATAATTCACACAATTTTGAATGGCTCCCTTGTTCTTATATATGGGTATAAGTGTACTTGCTCTCCATTCCTCGGGCATCTTTTGGTTTTTCCATATTTCATTAAATAGTCTTGTGAGCCAAGTGATTCCTATTTCTCCTAGTATTTTCCAAACTTCTATAGGAATATTATCTGGTCCTACCGATTTACCACCCTTCATATGTTTAAGAGCCTCTTTGACTTCATCCTTTTGAATACGTCGGTAGAAATTATGGTTTATATACTTTTCTGATTTGGCTAACTCTCCTAAGCTAATACTAACATCTTTATTTTCATTAAAAAGATTATAAAAATAGTTTTTCCATTTATTTCTTATATCATCATTTGCCACTAGAATTTTTTCATCCTCGTTTTTTATGCATCTAACATAATTAAGATCTTTAGTTTTCTTATCTCTAGCCCTAGCTATCCTAAAAATATCTCTTTCACCCTCTTTTGAGTTGAGTTTTTTATATAAGTCCTCCCAAATTTTAGCTTTTGCTTCACTCACGACCTTTTTCGCTTCCTTCTTTGCTTTCTTATAAGCCTCTAAAGTTTCACTAGTTTTCTTAGCATAATGTAATTTGTAACATGCCCTCTTTGCCTTGATTTTATTTTGTACTACTTCACTCCACACCAATCTTCTTTTTGTGCCGGTACACCTCCCTTAGATACCCCTAACACATCTTTCGCCACTTTCCTAATATGTATAGCCATATTGTTCCACATATCACAGGGTGTACCAACATAATTCCAAACATCTCCTTGAAGGACTTTCTGTTTAAATATATCTTCTTTCTTGCTTTTAAGGTTCCACCATTTAGTCCGGATAGCTCGATACACTCTTTTGTCTTTTCTTCTTTGTCCATTTTTTTATTTATAAATCCATAACTAAAAGTCGATGTTGGGTGGTTAAGCTTTCTCCTAGAATTACCTTGCAATCTTACAACACGCTCTATCTTTTTTTTAGAAATAAGTAATCAATTTGTGTTTGTGATAAGCCACTCTTATAAGTAATTAAATGTTCATCTCATTTTTTGAAGATTGTGTTGACTACGAAGAGATCAAATGCCATAGCAAAATTTAAAATCTCCCTACCTTCCTCATTTATATCCCCAAAACCAAAGTTTCCATGAATCCCTTGATATCCTAATGCCTCTTTACCGACATGTCCATTTAAGTCTCCTCCTAAACAAATCATCTCCCTTTGTGGAATCTTTTGAAACACCTTATCTAACTCTTTCCAAAAAGTTGTCTTTATACTATCTTCTAGTCCCACTTGGGATGCGTAAGCACAAACTATATTCAAAACCTCTGCTCCTAACACTAATATCAACATCATGATTCGGTCACCATATCGTTGTTTGTCTACTACACTATCCTTTAAATCTTTATTTATGATAATACCAACTCTGTTTCGAGCCTTTTCTTTACCTGAGTACCATAATTTAAAACTTTATCATCTATCTTCTTTGCTTTTTCTCCAACCCATTTTGTCTCTTGTAAACATAGAATATGAATCTTTCTCCAAATCATAGTATCTACCACCTCCATTAGCTTACCGGATAATGTTTCGATATTCTAAGAACCAATACGAATCTTATTATCTAGGACTAGCTTCCTTACCTTCCGCATCCGTCGATAATCAAAATACGGAAACCCTCTCTGAAAATTTTTCACTACATTCGGGCGGCAATGTAGCGTAACTAACTTCTTTACCCACACCCGTCCATGATGTGGGAACCCTCTCTGCAATTGATTCACTACATTTGGGCGAAAATGTAGTGACCCTTGATTACTTATTACTGCATTCGGGATCTGCAGCACGTCGCTAGGGGGGACGCCCTAAAGCAATGCTTATAATTTTTTGTATCCATGTTATAAAATCCGACGAAGTTTTACGCTAGCTGTCGGAAGCCTAACACAACCCTCCTCCTTTATCCGGGCTTGAGACCGGCAATGCAAGGGTGATCCCTTACATGGGCGAAGTTATGTAGCCGACCCCATCTAGTATGGGAAAAGGCTTAGTTGTTGTTGTTGTATGCTTTTTTTTCAGCTTTGGATAATATAGGATGTAGTCTCTTTCATTTGTCATGCTTGCTAAAATAAATCAAGGATTTTAGTGCGTCGTGCTTTTGAATCCTCTGTAGCAATATCTTTTTATGTAAATAAATTGCACTTATCTCTTGGGGTATAAATTGTTAGATATTGGGATCGGGTCCTAATGTGAACATGTTATGTTCTATTTTATGTTTTATGTCTAATCAGGAATACTTAATTAGTAATAGGGGTATATTAGTCATTCTAGTTAGATTGTGATTATAAATAAGTGATTAAGGTTTGTTTAGAAGTAGAGAGGCAGCTAACCTAGGGCGCCATCTTCCATATCGTGGGTAGATTGGATGGGATGTCTCTAATCTGCCAAATCTTGTAAGTTCTTCGTATGTTCTTATTAATTGCAAGTTTTTTATCATAAATATCTGTTGTAACTTCACTAACTTTACTTGCAGAACAAGATATTTTATTTCTTTCTAATTAAAATTTCTTAGCATTGAGAAACCGATGTTGTGAACAACTGATATTATGAAACGCACTTTTAAGTTTTAACTATCCTTGTGAAATGACCGTGTATTACTTAAAAAATTGATATAATGCAATATGGGTTCTTTCCTGTTCTTTTTATGTGAAACTCCTTTGTATAATTGTACTAGCTAAATGTGGTTACTGGTTCTCCTTTTTCTGTATGTTTACACAAAAAATAATTCTTAAGAACTGTTGTTGATAAGCTAATTGATCTACCTTTAGGTGGAGAACATGGGCCGGGTGAATTATGGACCATTTTTATATGATAAAAAGGTAAGTGTTTTCAGATTCAACAGAATTGGATGCTTGATATTAGGCATTCTGTGTCTAACATGAAGTTTCTAGTGCTGAGACATAGATCATTTCCATACTGTTGGACAATTTTCTGTGCTTTATGGATTTCCATGAGTAAGAAAATAAGGTTCGTCCTATAAAACCACATAGCAGCAAAGCATTCATTTGTAGTTCTTCCTATAAAAACTTATTTCTAGTATCATATTTGTTGGCAACATTCCCTCTTTTAATAGCATGTCATCTGTCACAAACTTTTCAGCAGTTTTCAAGGGCATAAAGTCCTGGAGATGTTTGGATAAGTCTATTAAGAAACAGTCATTAACTAGCAAGTGTGTTTTATTCCCTCCAGTTTGTATATCTAGGTTCCTTTTTCTTATACTTTTTAGAAACCTTCATGATATGCTCCCGCTATTCACAATACAACAACAACAACAACAACAACTAAGCCTTTTCCCATACTAGACGGGGTCGGCTACATGGCTCCCGCTATTCACAATGTTTAAAGATAAATCAGCGTGTCTTGTGGATACAGGTAACAATGGTGATTTACTGATTTATGACCATTCTGGCTTACAAATGAAAATCTCATGAGTTTATTCTGTTTTGACTTGACACTGTTGTGTTGCATGTTTGTCTCTCATAACATCAGTATTGCGCATTACCTGCAAGTTAATTTGAAAGCTTCCAGTCTGAGGTGGAATTGTGTGGGCCTCATACCAATATTTGAGATTTACAAATGGTAGTATATCAGATCTTCATCTAAGTGTATATAAACATATCATTGTCCACTCCGCAACAAAAAACTTGTACCTAGATTGTTGAAAAGCTGCTGCTAAGATGTTATTAGGCTTTAAAACTGAACCTTGAAGCTGTTATAAGATTTTTGACCAATCGGTCACAGTATCCTAAAAAAACAAGTAATGAGAAGAACAAGTGAGAACACTTGCAATAAAATATGGGTATCCCTTTTAGGTTGTAGGATAGATAACTTTTTGCAATTATGTTATTCCTAAACTGCATTTGTTTTGCTATAAGGGTTGGACCATTTGAACTAGAAAAATGATTTTGGCAGCCAACAGGTATAGTATAACAAACCAAGCCTTCTTCCATACTAAGTGATTTTGGTGAGAAAAAATAAAAGATTCTTAGTCACCATTGTGCTCAATATTATTGTGATATTAAACTTAACTCCAAACAAAGAAGGCCTTGCTTTGAGGCATTCCTATCATTTATTATACCATATCATTAAAGCTCCAACTGGTTATCTCTCCAAGTCTCTGAACCACCTTAAGCACATAGCACCATTTTAGCTTCTAGCTGTCATCCTAACTTTTCTTGCTATCAAATCTGTTTGCTCTTTTCGTAGATGCTCATCTACCTCAACATCTTTATACTTACCAATGATAGGTTTTGGACAAATGAATCTAAAACAAGGTAACATACAACAACATTGGTATTCCACTGCCTATTACATCTACTTTCCAGTTTGAGTTGTATCTTCTTGTCACATAGAACATTAGATACAAAACTCTGCATCTTATTGGAATAAGTATTTAAAGTTATCTTTCATGGGATACTATGTCAATTTTACTTTTGTATCATCTGTGTCAGCCAAAATATTGAACTTGCATCCCATGTTCCGTTTTTGTTTTTCCAAGTTAAACAAGCTCTTCATTTTGATGGTTTCTCTCTAGAGATCAAGTTTCCAAACAGCCATCAGGGTGTCCTTGCAATTTTCTTAGGTCACACTGTCCATGGCCTGCTGTTTATGCCATTTCAAATGAACTTCATTCCATTATGATCGTTTATCATTAATTTATTGACTGGCAAGAGAACTATGTCCAGTATCTGCTGTTACTGATGGAGTTGTGTCATCTGTTGTGGTCTTACAGTTGGGGATCAACTTATTTGTCGTGCATTTTCTTGTTATTCTTTCTCATTGGAAATTTGTAAAGTTACCATCACGAGCTATTTTTCACGTAAGGCTATTGTTTCTGGTGTAAATGCACTAAAAAAAGGGTAATCTAAATACCGTTCACTTTGTAGGGTATCTTGTCATCTGTGCTATTGGATGGTTCTCCTCTTCATAATTGGAAGACATTTCCTATTTCTTTTGATCACGTAAATGATATTTTGGACACACATCCTCTGGCGAACATTGTGCACCCAGAACTTGGTGAAAAAATTGTCTCAAAGTTTGTGGAAGAATCACAGTGTGAGTAGAATGAGGCATTCCCTAATTTATGTTTCTCCAATGTTTATGAATGCCAGTGTCCATATTTTGATTCTCGTACCAAAATCCTTATTTGTCTATATAATAGACCCTCCTCCAGAAATGTAATTTATTGGTTCCTTGTGATGAAGGTCCTACCACAGTAGCAGTTATGATGAAGATCACAGAAACCAACTCAAATAGCATAAACCCCCTGGAATATTTGAGAGAGCCAGAAGTTTTTTTGTCTAATATACCACTTGAAATTGTTGTGGTTTTAACATCTAGCAACTGCATGTTTCACTTTAATAGAATTCATGATGATTGCCTAGGATAAGGAATAGAAGTCTGCACCAAAAGTAACTTCTACTGTGAACATGTTGATCTCTAAAATAAGCCCATGGAAACAAAAGGTAGGTTTCTATGAGTATCTTTAAACAAACATTACCACAACTGAAAAGTTACTGAATTTAGTGAAGCAGTAGTGAGTTCCCGTAGATATGCAGGCTATGTAGGTCTGATGCATAGGCAATCATACAGCACTTTGCGCAAACATTGTGGGGGAGAGGCAATGTTTAGGTGATGGAGCTACTTCTAGCATTGATAGTAAATGCATCATGAAATAAAAAATTCTCTATGTATATTTCGAGGAAACACATCTCATCTTTCCCTTTTGTTTATGCACAAAACAAACACTTTAAATAAAGCTATCCGTGGATTCCCTTTTCTAGTAAATATTCAAATCTGTATAGTCATCATGGTATGTGGAAGAATTTATCCTGTAACAGATTTTCAACTGCCAAGTAATGCCAATGTCTGTTATAAGAGAAAAAAATAATGCCAGTGACATTTTTTTTCACTTCACAGATAACCTATCAAAAGGACCAGGATTTCATGCAGGCCGTTTGATGATTGCTGAAACTGATCAAGTGAAGGATACATATATATCATTCAGAGGCTGGAACAAAGGCGTTTGCTTTGTAAATGGTTTTAATGTTGGAAGATTCTGGCCAGTATAGATCTCTCTCTCTCTCTCTCTCTCTCTCTCGCTATATATATATATATATTTGTGTGTGTGCAGGCATGTGTTTGTTTGTATGCGAGTTTTGTGATTGCAAGCCTGTTCAAGTTTTATAATGCTAAAACTGTCTTTGTATTCCTTGGCAGTCTGTTGGACCTCAATGCAACCTTTATGTTCCAGCTCCACTACTTAAGCATGGAAAAAATATTCTGGTACGAGATTCACAGCTCTTTTCATGTGCTTCTGGGTTTGTATTTCCTATCAGATTTCCAAGATTTGATGAATCATTTCACTCTTCTCCTCTTGTCAATCATCTTATGGCACATCAAAATGAATGACCTTACCTTTTGGTTAAATTGTAATTGTCCAATAGAAAAAAGAGTAATATGTCATAACTGAAGGGACCTACAATGTGGGCTGGAACCCATGCATCACAATGGAGTCGTGGACTGGCTCAGAGGTTGCCAAGCTCCTACGATCACTAGTAGGTTATAAAAGTCCCACGTTCTTTTGCACCTTAGCAAGTTTAAATTTCAAATTTGTGTCCTTTGTAATGAGTTTGCACCTCAGACAAAGACAAACGGCATACTTCAAACTGCAAGAATTTGTTCATCAACTTGTGGAGATCACACTTGTAATTGTGAACTCGGCTGAGAGCCAATAGTACCATGCCTGAATCAAACGTTCTTTATGAATTAGATATGATATTTAAGTTGCATGAAAGTTCTCATCATGCCAACGAGTTTTACTATTGAAGTGCAATAGTAAATATCAACACGTTCCCTGTTTTGATGCTTTCTCCTGACATGAAGATATCTGTGATTTTATTAGAATTTTCTCACATAAAAGGGGTCTTCACTTCTATGCAGCATTAAAAAGTTCAGGATTAATTAAATCATTGATAACAACGGAACAGTTTATAGTGCTCCTCTAGTAAGATGGATGCCATTAAATGTGGTGGGGACACTGCCATCTTATCGACGATTTGATTTCACTATGTGGTAAATGTGTATGACATTACTCTTGGTAACTCAAAATACGCATCCATTTTCATGTGTTCTTACTGATTTTGTGGTTGATGTGGATTTGTTCTCCTTTTCTTTTTCTTTCAGCATGACTTCACAAACTACAGCTAGCAAAGAATAACTCATTTGTTGTTTCCTTTTAAATGATGTCATGCTTACCGTCTGTACGTGTTTGACGAAAAAAAGCTGGTATCTGTGATAACTTCTGGATATTCTCAAGATTCCTCAGAGTAAAAGTTTTCTCTTTTAAGTTCTTCCTTTCATGTTTGAACATATCTTGGTGCTTCCACAGATGTTACTGGAGCTTGAGGAAGCCAACCCGGAGCACTTGATCTCTTTGGTTAGTGAGCCCGATTTTACTTGTGGACCACTGCATTCGACTTCTACGAATGATCATAGCAAACAATGACAATAAGCGCATCATCCACGGTCGGAATAAAAAGACTGCCTCTATTCAGAAATAGAGAATATCTTTGCTGCACATGTATTCGAAGCCTTAAGTGATCTCCAAAAGCCTTAGGAATTCAATGGGCAAGAACATTAACCTTGTTTGCAAAATGTTCTTTCGATCTTTATCACAAATCTGTCAAATTGGTTAAAGAAGCAAGGCATAATACAAAGTTTGATGTAATTGAAGCTGGTCCTTATTTATGTTCCTTCTTTAGCATTTTTAAAACCAGAAAGCATGGAGATGTCCAACCAGGGCCTCACGGTTGCAACATCTTGAGCATAAGCGTACCATTTTTTTCATCAACAATGTGAATTGGACCCTGGATTCAGTGATAAAAACTGAATCTAATTGATAATTTAATTTAAACCAGAGCCAAATTAGATTTTGAAGTCGTGACTTCTGATATTTAATTTTTTAACCTTGGAATTGGTGCAAGTTTGAGTCATGGTCATTCGACAAGATACGGTACTCCAGCAATGAGCTGCTGTAGCTCACCTGGCTAGGGGGTCGACTCTCGAAGGTGTAACTTTGATATCCAGGGCGCATAAAAGAAAAAATTTATATATGGTACCCAGAAAGTCCATCAACAATGCTGGAACCAAATGTGGCACCAGACCCATCCGTAA
The DNA here is from genome assembly GCA_036023115.1 of Brasenia schreberi. Lineage (NCBI taxonomy): Eukaryota > Viridiplantae > Streptophyta > Magnoliopsida > Nymphaeales > Cabombaceae > Brasenia > Brasenia schreberi. Next base: position 38,859,453 of record JAYKKT010000089.1, on the reverse strand, counting down.
ATGTTGGTCCCTGTTGGCTTGAGTGCTGGTTAAAGCAGAAAAGGTTACTGGATGTTAAGCTCAGGACCTCAACATGTCCATGCCATCCTCCTGCTTGTTCCTTGTAAAATGGGTTGCCTTTGTCCTTCTTCATTAATACATTGGCTCAAGTGGAACAATCCTAACATATTATTACCTTTTGATGGCTTAATTCTGATTTTCTTGCTCATTGACGATGACTAAGAGGTAGTTTTAGTTCTAGATTCACGTTTGAGCTTTAAAAGCAGAATTATCTATTGGATCCTTTTCCTTCTCCTTTGGGCTGCGTGCTTCTGTTTGCCTTCAGTTCTTGTATTAGTTTACATCGAAGCCAGCATGCATAGGCTGAAGTGTGCAGCTCCCGATCACTTGGTTCTTCACATATATTTAGATGTGTAGAACCAAGATTGAAAATGCCTGTGTCACACACACACACATATGGACATACTAAATTAAACAAGCTGTACAGAGGTCACAAGTCAAAAACGTCAGTGGTACTTTAACAATATGGTGGTTCCATCAATATATTTTCAAAAGCTAAAAAAATTAATGTAGAAGTGTGGGTTTAGTTTCGGTGTTAATCCTTACCATTCACACGGTTTTCATTTCTCTTGAATTGCATGCTGGGACTGCACAAGCTCTCTCTCTCTCTCTCTCTCTCTCTCTCTCTCTCTCTCTCTCTCTCTCTCTCTCTCTCTCTCTCCAGTGTGTATGCAAAGGGTGGGCTGCACCTAACTTGACCTGCAATGTGTATATAGAGATCGCGACGTCGACTGTTGACATGAAAGATGAATCAAGAGGAAGCGCAATCCAAAAGGCCAAGGTATGCCATATGACAGCTTCTCTATATGGAGCTGGTTTTGAAGGTCAAAAGCTGCTATTTAAGTCCTAATCTTTGATTTGCAGATTGAATCTTGCTGGGAAAGACTGAAATTTTGAGGGTTAATGGCTGCTGCTGCAGAAGAGAAGGAGGTGACAGGAGTTGAGCAGACTTAGATGTATGCTGGTTGACGAATGGGAGATGATTGGACTTCTGTGCCCCACTTAGTCTTTGAAGAATGCTTTGTTTGTCACATAGCTTGTGGAAGTTGAGGACATTTAGAATGTTTTGGTAGTTGAAGCTTTGGTAGTCGAAATGATATTCATTTAGAATGTTAATTGTTCGCGGATTGCTAATTTGCTTCATGGCACCGTTGAAGCTCTAATTTGATGGCTGTTTGCAGAGCAATGCTTTCTGCTCCATACACTTCTTCCCTTACCTCGTGATCATGGTGCAATGCACAGGGTTTTTTATTTATTATCCTCATTTTTTCCTCCTATATCTTATACATAAATTTGGTGTATAATATTACCGACAAGCGGCCTATGGAATATGATGGTCACATTCACCTTCTAATAGAAGGGTCTCCTTTTGGATATTATCCTGAAATTATTCAAATGAAATAATGAACTACACTGAAACCTGCCGACCTTCTACGTGGGAGTGAAGGTTGGCCTCAATATATGTATCATCCGGCAGCCCCTTTTCTTCTCTCTGTGTAGTGGTTCAAGTGGATCGTCTGTCTTCTCTGAAACTAGGCATGATAAGGTCCTCGGCTTTGGCGTTTTGGGCATGAACATTTTGCTTATACTAGCTAAGGTGGGCGGGTCTCGGGGCTTTTGGCCACACTCACTTTGGAAGACACCCCGTACATGAAAATGGTCTCATGGAATTTTAATTAATTCCACCTTGCAAGCTTCAGAGTTTCAGTTTCAGAGGAAAAACTAGGGCAAGGGTTATTATGCACTTAAATGGTGAGAAAGATGTGCCGCGTTTTGCATTTCTGCACCCTATTAGTCGGGATGTGACTTCGGTTCTTGCTTTTGTTTGAGTTTAGGCATTCTAAAAGCTATTTCCTATGAGCTGAACTGTAAGGTTTTGGGTTTCTAAATCCGAATCATCTCAATGGTTGGTAGGCAGTTTCTGTTTTCCACTCAGGTGCCCATGAAATCTCAAACAATAGTAATCTGGAAGAGATCTACCGAGAGCTAAGAAGATCCTTTTCATTTCATCATCTTACACACACACACACACACACACAGAGACTGTAATTGCAATATGAAGAGCACAAAAAAATGTCTTCAGAATGCAGCGGAACCATCAATTCCTTACAAGCATTTTAAACCTGTTTCAGCCTAGGGTATCACGTACAAATTCATTTCACTGTGAAAGCAGTTTTGAGTCGCAAGCGACTATCTTTACCCTCCCAACATTCTCTTGGCATTCTTCATTCTTGAAAGTTGCATCCTGCAGGATGAATGTCCACACATTGTCGCAGAATCGATATGTATGCAAATGGCCCTGCAAAATTATACAGGACTCCTCAACATACTCTTATTCAGGGAAAGAGAAGTCACATCAATCAGAGATGTTGTACATGCCACAAGAGATAACAAACTCAGAAAAAACAAGCCATATCAATCACAGAAATGCTCTTGACCCCCCCTTGAACACAACCAAACACTGACACACACACACACAACATATATATGTATATATACGTATGTATATATGTATATATACAAATCTATGTATGTATGTTCGGGTTGTGTTTTTGAGGTTGGTGTATTTATGTATAAAAGAACCTCGGATAAAACAGATATTGTCCTAAACCATCACGAAGAAATTAAGAACCAATAGAACGTTGTGCAAAGTCTTATGTGCGGAAGAGTGCAAGCTGAGTAGCCGACTTTCCCCAAGGAGCTGTACAAAAATCATGTCAAATGATGACCTATGCTGGAAAAGTATGCTTGATGCTTACAGCATTATCCGTAACACAATCACCCTTTATATGTTTAGCATCAATCTGAAGTTAGAAACTAAAAATTGACCGAGAGAAACTAGGCAAGTGCAAAATAGTTCTTTTGGTTGGATGAGTTATTCGAGTACAAGAGAGCACTTAAGAAGCATGAAGGAAGCTAAACAGCATGCACTCTCGGTCAGCCACAGAGAAGAAATAGAAAGACGAATGACATAACAAGCTAGAAAATCTGGCACACGCAAGGGTTCGCTCTTCCTATTTGATTTTCAAAGTAAGCATAAAATACATTTTCCATGCGTTACTCCAGCAAAAATATAGAAATATGGAACAGTGCATGCCGCAAAACAAACCTACCAAAAGCACACATGTAGTTTTCTATTTGCCAGTAGTCTCCCTTACATTTGGAAGGAATAGCTAATACCATTCAACTTGCAATTAATGCTTTGCAGAATCAGCAAGTGCAAAAGTGATGAACATCAAACGTCCAGTTTTCTACCTTCAGTTCGCTTCTGTTTTAAAGCAAATTCAATGCAACGTTTATGGCTACCATATTGTCACGAAGTAATGCGATTTTGGTTTTGGCATTTATACTCACCTCACTGAATTGACACTTCAAACATATACTGTTTACACATCCCACACAAAGCTATACACTCGATTTCAGCAGAAAGCAGTGCTTTTTGGCTTTCTAGAATAAGGTTCAGTCTAATTAATTCATAACTCGGTTCATCTTCTTTCCTCCATGTCACCTGCCCAATCTGCAGTCATATAGTTCTATGGTAAAATCTGTCGCTGATATGAGATTCCCTTTCCTGCTCCAGCACAGAGTTCACCAGTCACGTGGGGTGTGGTAGGTTCCTGCATGCACTTACCACATTCACAGCATATACTGTATTAGTTCTAGTGATTGTAAGAGAATATAAGCCCTTCAACAATCCTTGGGTATCTCCAAGTGACATCCAACTTCTCTCCTTAACTATGACCAAGTTTGTGCTTCAGTGCAATTGGTGCGCTACGCTTTACATCTTACCATTCTCGAGGAGAAAATTCTGAATCATCACTTTTTTCATGTGGAATTAAAGCTACCAGTCTTTTCTTTTCTCTAAGAGCAATTTGTAATCTTTGAAATTGCCCAGTCAAGGTGATTCCCAGTGCACAAGTCATATTAATTTGCCTTGTCAAATTCGGTAATCTGGTTGTGATTCACAGCTTCTGTAGCCGACAGAGCCTTGACAAGTTGCTTCTACCATCTTTTGGCCAATGGGGAGTAACATCAGTACACCCTCTGACCAATTCACACTTAACGCTACATGACCCTTGAATAGTCGACTTGATTTATAGACCAAAACGTGGGTTCTAGATGCCTAGAGAATGTTAACATACTCCACCTTGATTTGAAAGTTGGAGTTCTGGTTGTTTGGAGTAGAGCTACAAACACAACTAAATTTGGTACACCATATTTGCAAAGTATGAATTCATGTTAAATGGAATTCATATGTTCTTTTGGATGAGCATTCTGCAGATGACAAAGTGATTCGACCTTGCTTTGCACATAACGTATTGCACTTTCTCAGATTAAATGATTAATATAGAATACTTTTAAATTTTCAATTGGTGATATGCAATTCAATCCAACTCAAAGGGTCAGTTAAATGTCTATGAACGAGCATGCTGAATCATGCATGAATTAGGTTAAACCAAGAATAGGAAACCTATAATGACCTTAAGTAAATAAGTGATAGGAAACATAATAACAAGAAATAAATAATATGATTCAGTTTGACATATTAACTCTTTCTGTATGCAACATTGAACGTTCGTTTTCAAATCTGCCCTTCCTAACTGCAGCAATTCTCAAAAGCGTTGAAACAACAACACTGTTTGCACTGTTTATATATTCAAAGGTTACTTGTTTTAACAATGATTTTTTATCTGTCCTGGTAAAGGTGTTCGCTGGCCACATGTGGGATCAAAACTTTCTGTCCAAAAGCTGTCATAATCTTACTCCAGTTCGCATTTAGTGTGATGACTTTGAAAAGATGATCTTTAAGGTAAAAATGCACATAGCTGTTCTTCAACAGAAACATCCTACCACCAAAATGCTGGTTATAAAACTTCCAGGCTTAAGATTAAATGTCTCCTTTTAAGTTTTAACTGCATTTAAATCCATTGCTCCAACGTCCAAAAGGGAACCATATTGTCTAAGTGGATTAGGCAAGATTAGCCAACAGTGTGCACAGGACCTTCCATCAAATTGTAAATTCATGGTCTAGCATCATATAACCTTGAAATATCTACCTCAAGATAACTCTGGTTAGAACTTAGAAGAACAACTAGATTTAGTAAGTCCCTGATAAATAGACAGGATTTTCATGAAGGCAAGTGTTGCAATGACTTATCTTTTTCAAGCAAGGTCGAGTTATAAACACTTGCACGTTGTTACTTGTTTCACATATTAAATATGAGGTACTTAAAACCAGTTCATGCTAGCCATTGACTTGGAGAACCAAATAGCCATGCGACCATGATCCATGTGAGCTTAAATCTTGCAGTCTTTGGGCCTAAGTCTGATCCACTAATGGGCCTAGATTGGGTTGGGTCCAAAGAACCCACCGGAACCCAACTCCATGGTCATCCTTAGAGTTGCCTAGTAAAACTTGATGGTCAGTGATGGCAACTAATCTTTATTTCAAATTTGATATCTATAAACTAATTAAAATTTGAAAACCACGTAAAAATAATCAATGTTATTCCAATCTTCACATATACTTTATAAATTTCCTTTCTGATGGCCTCAACAGTGAAAAGGCCCATCCAACAGACCAATTATTAAGCATGTCTTATTAATACCTATGACAACGAGAAACCATCAATGTTTTAGAGACTGGGAGGTGCAAAGGTTGTAATGTCCATCACTACATCCATGCATAAGTCCCATGAGTACACCTCCGCGGTTCCACCAAATCAGGTTTACAAAGCTCACTCGTCACTTATCAAAGAACACATTCTCCATCATGTCTTTCCTTCTATTGGATCCTAATTCCTATAGCTTGAATTAAATTACCTATCCATATGTGAATTTTGCATTCAAATGGTACATCCATGTAATATCAATCAACAGTTTCTACATTGTCCTATATAGATGATCCTCTCATCCAACTCCCTCATGTATACAAACTAAGCAAAGATCATTGACCACCTATACCAACAAATTGCTGTCACCTGTGAAGGAATCATATAAAAACTGACTTTATTCCATAACATTAAGAATAAAAATAAGAACTCAGTCACAAGAAGACAGGTCGGCGCTCACAGGCTGCCGCCCTGTCTCTTCTTTTCTGTTTCATACAAAACCTAATTACAATCCCACGTTTTTATACTAACACTAATCTAACTTAAAAGACATAAATACCCTTAATTAAGGACTCAACTCCCAATGGATCAGACCCAAACACCTAAACATACTTGAAATACAACTAGACTCAAAACATAAATGAACGACAAGACTTTAAGTCACAACTTGATCTCCAACACGCAACACGCCCCCTCAAGTTGAGTCTTGAAGGCTTGTAATTCCTATTTTCGTGAGAGTTTTCTTAAATCCATTGACTGATACTGGTTTAGTGAGGATATCTGCCAGCTATCTGAGCGTACGTGGACTAGGTTGAAAATACCTTGTGAAATCTTCTCTCTGATAAAGTGGCAATCAATTTCTATGTGTTTGGTCCTTTCATGAAATACCGGATTCAAAGCTATTCGGAGGGCCGCTTTATTATCTGTAAAGAAGTTTATTGGAATATTTTCTTTGATACCAATCTCCTCTAGAAGAGGTATAATCCATAGGCCCTCACACATTCCTAGAGCAATGGCACGATACTCAGCTTCTGCACTTGAACTAGCAACAACAGATTGCTTCTTACTTTTTCAAGATATTATATTTCCTCCTAAGCATACCATATAGCTAGATGTAGACTTTCTATCAGTTTTGGAGCCTGCCCAATCAACATCGGAATAAATTTCAAGATTAATTGACAAATGTGGAGCATATAGTAACCCGTAGGTTATTGACGATTTTAAGTATCTGACGATGTGAAATACAGTGCTCATATGATGTTTGGACGAACAGTGCATCCACCTCTTAACATATCCACCTGCGAAGCTGATGTCAGGTCGAGTTATAGTTATGTATATCAGTTTGCCCACTAATCTTTGGTACTTGCCAACATCTTCATATGGTTCTGCAAACGTATCATTTTCTTCTCTTAGAGTTTCTATGGGAGTAGAACATATTCGGCAATCTTCTATTTTAGTTTATTTTAGTAAGTCAAGAATGTATTTTCTTTGACTTAGAAATAAGGAGTCATTCTTATGAATCACTTCTATTCCCAGGAAATAATGTAATGTGCCTACGCCCTTTAAGTCAAACAATGTATGTTATCTTCTCTTTAGATCAACTATGCCATATATATCGTCACCTGTAATAATTATATCATCCACGTAGACAAAGTACGACAGTTTTGTGACCGTGCTTGATAAAGAGTGTATGATCACTGGCACATTTTTTGAAGCCCAATCTAATAATGTCATCGTTAAATTTTTAAAACCATGCTCGTGGGGATTGTTTCAACCCATAGATTGATTTCTTCAATTTATATACTTTATCCTACTTTTGCTTCTAAAGATATCCTAGAGGTAAATCTATACAAATGTCTTCCATAAGATCTCCCTGAAAGAAGGCATTTTTAACGTCCAATTGCCATAACTCCCATCCTTTATTGATGGCCACACTTAAAATAATTATGATTGTATTCAATTTTGCCACTAGAGCAAATGTTTCAGTGTAGTCGATGCCATATGACTGACTGTAACCTTTAGCTACTAATCTGGCCTTATATCTTTCTATATAGCCATCAAACTTTGTACTTTACAGAGAATACTCATTTGCAACCTACTGTTTTCCTCCCTTATGGTAAGTCAGCCAGTTCCCAAGTTTTATTTCGGACTACTGCAACAATTTCTTTCTCCATTGCTTTCTTCCATTCTGGTTGTTGTTAGTTCTGCTTCTTCAAAAGTTTTTAGAATAGGGGTGGAATCTGTATTCATCACAAACAACTGATATTCTTTGGGATAGTTGGAGTATGACACAAATTTCTGTAATGGGTATCTTGCCACTTCTCTTTTTCCTTTTCGAACCGCAATAGGTAGATCAATATCTGATGTATGGGAAGTTTCTTAAATAGGAGATGAATCTGATCTTGAGTGAGGATCTTGATTGGGTAGAAAAATCTTTCTTTCCCCTTTGGTATACACATGTAATTCCTTATCCTGAGAAGGTATTATCTCTTCCTCTTCCCTTTCATGCTGTGACTGATTTTCAATCGGAGGAATAGGTATCACATTTGGAGAGACTACTTCTGATGAAGGATCTTCTGGTAAAGTATAGAATGGTATATCTTCATGGAAAGTAACATCCAAAGTGACATATAATTTTCTTCTGAGAGGATCGTAACACTTATAACCTTTCTGAGTAAAGGAGTATCTCAAGAAAATGCATTTAATAGATCTTACATCTAATTTATCTCTCAAGCCATGATGAAGATGAATAAAACAGGTGCATCCAAAGACTCTGGGAAGTAAATGAAATTGCTTCTGATAAAGACATAGTGAGTGAAATGGAGTATTACTATTAAGGACTCTGCTTGGCATGCGGTTTATCAAAAAAATTGTCGTTAAAACTGCTTCCCCCCAATAGTATTTAGGAGCATTACACCCAATCAACAAGGTCCTACCAACTTCTAGAATATGTTTGTTCTTCCTTTCAGAAACTCCATTTTGTTGAAGAGAATACGCACATGATGTTTGATGCAGCATTCCATGATCTATGAAGTATGAGTGAAGTGATTGAGACATGAACTCTCCACCATTATCACTGCAAAATACTTTAATAGTACTTTGAAATTGAGTACGCACAAACTGACAGTAAATAGGTAGAATATTCTTCACTTCATCTTTAGTTTTCATGAGATAGATCATTGTAAATCTAGTGTAGTCATCTATAAAAGATATAAAGTACTTATATATATGCAGAGAAGTAGTAGAACAAGGACCCCAAATATCAGAATGCACAATTTCAAACAGAATAGATGATTTTTCTTCCCTCAAAGGAAATGAAGTACGATGATGTTTTGCCTTCTGGCAGGTTTCACAATTTAAATCCAAATTTTTACAAGGACTAAATTCAGGCAATAGTATCCTAAGTTTAGATAAAGGTAAATGTACTAATCTCTGATGCCAGCGAGGTATATCCTTCTCTTTTTCAGTAATACCGGTGGACTGCAAAGCCGCTTCTTTATTTTCTTCACAGAGATAGAGGCCTCTCCTCACACTACCCTGACCAAAGATCCTCCACGTCTTCAGTTCCTGAAATACACATCCAGCAGAGTAAAAAACTATACGACATTTCAGATCCTGAGTTAAGGCAAAAACTTATAATAAATTGACTGATATATTGGGAACATGTAAAACATCTTTCAATACACCAAAAGAAGTAGTGATGTTTCATTTTCCCAATATAGGTGTGTGTGAGTCATCTGCTAATCGAATATTAACTTGTTCACGAGTCAGCTCATAACTATCAAAGAATTCCCTTTTAGTGACCATATGATCTATTGCATCAGAATCAATAACCCATATCTGAGACTGAGAAGTGTTTATATTACCCTTAACCAAGAATGAGAAAGGGTACGCCATGGTTGCCTGAGAATCATTATTAGAGGATGTAGATGGGGAATGTGAATCAACCAACCGAGCCTTGAACAACTCTATCTCCTTCTTCATATCTGCCAATGAACTTGCAATGTTTTTGATGTTTTGTTTGTCATTCTGATCACTAGTGAAATAAGCATTGTTTGGTCTATTCTGAAATTGAGAAGGTATGCCAACCAGTGTTGTCCGTATCGCACCGTATCGTACATATCGTATCGTAGGCCCCGTATCGCACGTGCGGGCGTATCGTGCGATACGGCCCGTATCGTACAATACGGGCGATACGCCCTGGGACCCTTATAAAGGGTCCCGGGCCGACTGAAACCCGTGATTTTTCGCGGGTTTCCTCTCTTCTTGGGTTCCTCAAACTCCCTAAGAGCCGGTTTTCGCCTCCTTAGTGTTCAAAACTCCAAAATCGTACCCTACAATATTCGTGCAAGCCTCCAAACTCGGATTTTGGTATATTTTTAATGTTTTTTCCATTTTTTTCCTTTATATTTATTGTTTTTTTTATGTTATTTCAGTTTTTTTTTAATGACAAAATATGAAGTTATTAAGTGTATATACGATTTTTATTGCATTCATGAAGTGAGAGACACTCGATTTGAGTGTTATTTGAAGATTGGGGGATTTACGAAGTGCTTTTATTTTCAGGTTTTTGTTTGAATTAAAGTACTCCATTGAGATGGCAGGAAGGGGTGGTAGAGACTCTCATTCAAAGTCTGATGATCCGGCATGGCAGTGAAATATACCAGTTGAAGGTTCAAGGTTAAAAATCATATACTTATTTTGTGAAAAGGTGGTTAGTGGTTGAATTTCAAGGTTGAAACACCACCTAGCAGGAACCAGGAAAGAAGTTGCTCCATTCACAGGTAGAGTTAGAAGTGTGCCAGAAGGTATTAAATGGCAATGCTTGCAGATGATTGAAAGCATACAGAAAAAGAGACAACAAAAGGATGATTTCCAGATGTGTGAAGAAGTTGATGATGCTACTGCCACTGGAGTTGGATTCACTGATAGTTTGCCTTCAGATGCTAGAACAGATATTGGTAGTAACAGTTCGCGAGCACCTAGCAAGGGAAAGAGGGTTACAGCTGAAGACTTTGGAGGTGGCAGAAGAGGAAGTTCTGGAAGGAGTAGAGGAAGAGCTTCTTCTTCTAGCATACATTCGTTCTTTCCTCCTTCCACTACACCTGGTGCTCAGCCAGGAATTTGTGCTGCTATGGCTTCAGAACAACTGCATGATCAAGCAGACCTTGCAGTGGGCAGATGGTTTTATGATGCATGCATTCCATTTAATGCAGCAAAAAGTTTTCATTTTCAAGCAATGGCAGATGCAATTGCTAACATTGGTCCAGGATACAGGATGCCCTCTTATCAGAAGTTGAGAGGGAAGATATTAGATCAAACCGTGATTGAAGTGCAACAATATTGATCGACTTTGAGACAATCGTGGAAGAAAACAGGATGTACTATCATGGCAGATGGATGGACCGATAGGCGAGGAAGGACATTGCTAAACTTTCTTGTATATTATCCTAAAGGACTCATGTTTTTGAGATCTCTAGATATCTCAGAGGAGAGGCACACTGCAGAGATCCTACGAGAGGAATTTGATAAGGTTATACAGGAGGTTGGGCTAGAAAATGTAGTCCAATTGATTACAGATAATGCAACTAACTACAAAGCAGCTGGAAAGGAGTTAGCTGATATTTATGGGACTTTCTACTGGACACCATGTGTAACTCATTGTTTAGATCTCATCTTCGAGGACATTGGTGAGATGGATGAAATAAAGGCAGCAACTGAGTGTTGCCAAGATATTACAAAATTCATTTACAACCATGCATTTGTTTTGTGTATGAAGAAGAGATACACAGAAGGTGCAGAGCTTCTTCGCACAGCTGCAACTCGGTTCGCAACAAACTTCTTATCTGTACAGAGTATTGTGAGACAGAATCAAGCTTTAAAGAGAATGTTCTCCTCAGATGAGTGGCAACAATTTGCAGAGTTGCCTCAAAACAGACGGAACATAAAGTTAAATGAGATTGCAGAAACGGTTTTTGGAAGTTCATTTTGGAATGCATGTATCAGATTATTGAAAATTACTTGTCCTTTAGTGAAAGTTTTGAGATTGGCTGACAGCGAGGAGAAACCATCTATGGGCTACCTTTATGAAGCCATGGACAGGGCAAAAGAAGCAATCAGAAATAACTTTAATGAAAAAAAAAAAAAGAGATTATGTGCCCGTGTGGAAAATAATTGATAGTAGATGGAATAAACAATTGCATCAGCCTATTCATGCAGCAGCCTACTATCTAAACCCATCATTGAGGTACTCAGCAACCTTCAAAAGGGACGGTGAGGTTAATCGAGGAATCATTGAATGCATCGACAGATTAGTCCCTGATGAGTGCACTGCAGATGCGATACATTGAGAGATGGAGATATATGATAATGCTCTTCACTTGATGGGTTTGCCTGTTGCAATTCGCAACCGCAGTACAATGCGTCCAGGTAAATTGTTTATTTTCATATTTAAGTTTCATCTTACATTACTCTGAATTATGTCTATAATGTTTGTCTTTTTCTACAGATGTTTAGTGGAACAGGTTTGGAACTGATTATCCAAACCTTAAAGATTTTGCAGTGAGAGTCTTAAGTCAAACCTGTAGTGCAACTGGTTGTGAAAGAAATTAGAGTTTTTTGAATACATCCATACAAAGAAGCGCAACAGGTTGGAACACAAAAGACTAAATGATTTAGTTTATATTCGTTGTAACATGCGCCTTCGTGAAAGGTAATGTTGTATTACTTTCAAATTTTCAATTCAATATAGTTTAACTTCAGTCTTTGTTTATCTTTGTTTGTCGTAGGCAATTAAAAAAAGTAAATAGAGAAGAAAGTCACTTCGATCCAATAAGTTTGGATAATTTTGATATATTAGAAGATTGGGTTATGGAAGACACTGAAGAAAATGCCCTCCTAACTGAAGAAGACGTTGCTTGGATTAATTTGGAAGGAGCGCAACAACAATATCAAGGAGATGAAGAATTTGATTTTCAAGAAGAAGGTGTCGCTGATGATGAGGAGGAGGATCTGCAACAAGGAAAAGATGAAGATTATTTAGTTGATGATCCTGATTACAATTTGTAAAATGTAACTGTGTCTGTAATGTGTATTTCATTTTTTGAATTCAAAATATGTAAATTGAGATGCAATTGTTCAATGTTGAATGCTCAATCTGTACTAAACTTACAGTATATGAATTTAAAGCAATTACCAGATTTTTCCTGATTTTTTTTTATTTTTTTCGGATTTTTACTAATTTTTATTGTTTTTTAATTAATTTTTGCATTATTTTAATATTAAAGTACGATACGATACAATACGCCCGTATCGTGGAGCCCAGCGATACACGATACGATACGCGTCAGACAACACTAATGCCAACTAGTTCCCAACAAGTCTCCTTTGTATGCCGTGATTTTCCACAGTGAGAGTAGGTCAATTTTGCTTTTTCTTCATAAGTAAATGCAAATCTGCCTCTACCACGTCCATGACCTCCTCTACCACGAAAAAAAGAAGAATTTGATGTATTTCTTCCCACAAATGCAGTAGTTTCTGTATTGGTTTTTGTCTCATTCTCTAAATGTTTTCTATCTTCCTCTCGAAGTAAAAGAGAATATATTGTGCTTAAGGACAGTAGTTCTTCTCTGTTAAGAATGTTATTTTTTACTGCTTCATATTCTGAAGAAATATCCCACAGAAGATCAAACACTTTCCTCTCTTCATACTCTTTATTTCTCTCTTGAGTACAATTCTGACATTTTGTCTTGGAATAGAGTTGTAGCTCTTCCTAGAAACCTCTGAGTTCTGCATAATATTTACTGACAGATCTGTCTCCCTTTTTGCATCTTCTAATTTTCTCAATAAGATCATATTTCTTAGTGATATTTTTCCTCTGGGCGTAAGCATCATGAACTGCTAACCAAATATCCTTAGCAGTCTCTAAGAACATAAAGGTACTAGCAATCAGTGGAGACATGGATTGAAGAAGTCTGGCACTAACTAGTGCATTTTCCCTACGCCATCGTGCGTAAAGAGGATTATTTATCGGAGGTTGTCTTATGTCACCAGTCAAATAATCCAATCTCTCCCTTGCCATTACTGCTAACTCTATAGATCTGGCCCACTTAAGAAAAAAATTTCATCTAATTTCAAATTGGTTATTTGAAATCCTCCACCTCTGTCAGCAGAATTCTGTTCGTTTGAATCTCCCATCTTAATTCCTTTCATTTATATAGAGGTTTTCACAGAAGTCTCAACGATGAGACGTTGGCAAGCGATAGTTTGGATTTCGAGAAAGAAATCTTTGTAGTCTAGCACACTACAAATGAACAACTTAAATAAAAAATGATCAACAACTTAGAATCTGAATCGGTTGGCTTCTGTCTCTGAATTTTATACCTCTGCACCGTCAATTTCATGCATGGACTGAATGACTTGATGTTGTTGATTACAGCCAAAAATTCTTTGATATAGGTAACTCACTTTCAATCAGCTACACTCTGTAATTGCCGACCTCCACAAACTTAACACATAAACGTGTTATGATGAACAGGTGCTTAACATAGGATCCCTTTTTTTGTGGATTTTCTTGATACCATAAAATAGCCGATACCACAAACTTAACAAATTGATAACGTAAACTTGCTTAACTTCTGTGAATAAATGTTTCACGTGGACTGATTTCATCCATAAAACTCTGCAGTTACACCAAGACTTACCTCCACGGCAGATTCAGCAAGTTTCTTCACATCTTCACAAGGATATTTCCCAAGGAAAGCTCTGATACCATGAAAGAATCATATAAAAACTGACTTTATTCCATAAAATTAACAATAAAAATAAGAACTCAGTCACAAGAAGACAGGTCGGCGCTCACAGGCTGCCGCCCTGTCTCTTCTTTTTTGTTTCATACAAAACCTAATTACAATCCCACGTTTTTATACTAACATTAATCTAACTTAAAAGACATAAATACCCTTAATTAAGGACTCGACTCCCAATGAATCAGAATATGATCCATTGCTGATCCATTGGGACCCAAACACCTAAACATACTTGAAATACAACTAGACTCAAAACGTAAATGAACGACAAGACTTTAAGTCACAACTTGATCTCCAACAACCTGTACTTACCAAATCTGGTGGTACAATGGCATCTTAAGCCATAATATACTTGCAAGAACTAGCAGTAAAATTGTACAACAAGGCTCCATGCCCTGAACATAACCACTAACTTACTTTCACTGAAGTCCTTATATACAGCTCTGAGCTCTACTCCACTATCCCCCCAAACGAACCACCACTATAACCTTGTGAGACCCCTACCCTTATCCAACCATAAGCCATGCATCTTCCTCTAACAAATTTTCAGCAACTTTTACCTTGTGTTACCTCACTATAGAAGACAAAACTGTCAGGCTTAAAAAATCCAACTTGATTTGTAAACTACGCCACATAGACACCTTAAGAATGTGGGGTGTCGCCTCAAACACAGACATGATGTCACCTCAGAGATGGGTGTGACACTGACACTCACATGATGTCAAACACCATGAAATCGGCTCCAACACAGTCACTGTGTCAAAGTCCATTTGGTCAACGCACCTAACCTTGACAGTCGCTCAATCAGTGCTCCGAGGTCCTCTTTTTTCCAAGTATTGGGTGCAGAAAGTAAGGTTTTTACCCTGATTTTCATGCTCTCCCCATCCCACCTGAATGATACTGTGGCTCTCTCTTGCTTTCACTATCCTTCCTACGAAGTGCAAACAAATTGTTGCCGCCAGCCACCATCACTACTGCTGTCCACCCTATTGCTGCCAGCCCCTCTCTCCCAGTGCCAATACAAGCTCTCTCTCTCTCTCTCTCAAAGAACCATCTTTCCACTTTCCGCCCCCCATGCGTTTTACGTGGGAATAATTTATGCATTCCCCCCTTCTTTCTCTATCTCTCCGTCTTGATTTTTAATGCATCTAAAGCTTATGAAATCGGTGAATGATGAGTGAAATTAAACTCGATCTGTGATTCTATCCAATGCATTTTGTATGGACTGTTTGTGAACCTATGCTTTTCATGCTTCTTGTATACATTGGGCACGTATGACTGATTTATACTTGTGTAATTTGGTTTGTGCGATTATGCTATACTTCTGTATAATTTGGTTTATGTGTTTAGAAAATCTATTATTCTCTTCCTTAGTGTTTTTACTTTCAGTTTCAGACTTTTGAAAGATTTATCTACTTAGCACCTACTATTATATTTAATCTGGATTAAACTACAACTGAATGAGATGCAAATTTGCTGTCCAAGCAATTGAGAATTGCTTCTTTGCAGTTTGGAATTTCAGTTATGCGTACCTCAGTGCTTCATGCCTATTTCGGTTAAAAATTTCAAAAGAACTTTGAATCACTAATCTGACATCCATACTTTTATCTAATTGTCTTTTCTGCAGAAATGCTAACAAAGGAAAAGAAGTATTGATTGGAAGCTCCAGTTGTAGTGTTAGTCATCCTCCTCTTTCTGGATCACTGTCACAACCTTCAAAAATTTGAGCTCCACGAACTGATCATGCACGATTATGGGTGCATGTAGAAAGGAGAGAATCATATGAAGGTGGTGGAGGGAATACATGTATTTGTGTGCAAATATGGGACTTACGCTGGGTCATACACGTGCAAACAAGTAGCCAAGAAGCAGGAAGATTATGAAAAAAGAAAAGAAAAATGCAGAAAGTGAGAAAGCAATTAACATTCTGATTTTAGGACATAAAAAAGATATGGTAAAGAAACGAAAGGTAATGCAAAGTGAGTTTAGTAAAGGTCTAAAAGAAGCAATTGAAAGATCATTTAATGTAGTTGGAAGGGAAGAGATCGACACAAAGGTCAAAAGTTTTTTCCTCAAGTTCACTTCCTTTCAAAGTAGCCAGAAATCCATATTGAAAGAATAAGAATCTCATGACTTCTTAAGCTAACTGCAACCTAAGTGGTTACATTCCTCCTCCTACAACAACTAAGCCTTTTCCCATACTAGATGGGGTCAGCTACATGCAATCTTTGTTTCCATAGAGTTTTATCATGTGCCATACTAACACTTAAGTCAACATAAGCTAGATCATTTTATATTGTTTCCTTCCAACACTTTTATGGTCTTTCTCTTTTAACATTTTTATCATCTAGTTTCTCGTACCTTCTTGTAATAGCTTATTTTGGTCATCTTTCCACGTGTTCAAACCATCTTAAATGATTTTTTCTCATTTTATCGTCTAGGGTGTCACTCCCAATTTGTTTTTAATAAACATTTTTACCATCTAGTTTCTCATACCTTTTTGTTGGAGCTTCCTTTGTTCATCTTTCCACATATTCAAACCATCGTAAATGATTTTCTCTCATTTTATCGTCTAGGGTGTCATTCCCAATTTATTTCTATAACCTCATTATATATATTGTCTTTCCTTGTGTGACCATATATCCATCTCAACATCTTTATTTTCGTAACGAATATCTTTTATACACGTTGATGATTAACTGCCCAACACTCAAACCTATTAAACATAGCCGGTTTAATTGTTGCTCTATAGTATTTATATGTTGGTATCGGTTATGCAACTGCTGAAGGTCTTGCATCACGTGGGGGAACAGGATACATGGTTTGCCGGAGTAAAGAGAGGGGAGAAGCTGCACTCTCGGAAATGAAGTCAAAGACAGGGAATCCAAACATACACCTTGAGATCTGTGACCTTTCTTCAGTGACTGAGATCAAAGCATTTGATGTTAGGGTTTCTCCAAACTATTAGCCAAACAGGTGCAGAATGAAAACAGGCGCAGAAGATCACGATGAAGGCCGTCAAACAGGTGCAGAATGAAGACAGGCGTAGACGATCACGATGAAGGCCTCTCACGAGTTTTGAGGGTCCAAAAAAAACTTGACATCTGATACCATCTTAAGAATAATATTCATCAATTAAATCAGCAAAATGACTTACAAGAAAACGCAGATTGGAGGCATCCCTCCAATCTGCTGCGGCTCCTCTAGGGCTGCCATCCAGACACACTTCACACTTAATGATAAAATTAACCCTAATGACCTACTTATACCCTATCTAACTTAACTTCCTAATATACCCCTAATAAGTATTAGATATAACTAAAGTGACATAAGACTCAAAGTGACTTCTTTTCCGTATGGGTTAGTTTAGAGATTGGTGGCACTGAGGTACACAGATGAAATACTCAAATGAAAGCGAGATAGGGGGAAATGACATACATGTTTGACACTCTTCCGCATGTCTATCTTGTTCCTAGTCCAAAGTCAAGAACCTTTCCACCCAAGTTGTTGCAGTCTCTTTGTTGTATTTGTTTCCTTCTATTTGGAGACCAGCAAACTATACTTGTCCATAGAGTTTAAAACAATATGCAAATTCCATATTTGCGGTGAAGCCTTTATATAATAATAAAATAAATCACATTTCCGCTCATCATTAAACATGTCAACTTCATGTCCGTAAAATCAATAATTTACTAGAAAAAGACATATAGATTAGCTGCATATTTTGGAATTATTGCAACATGTTTCCATTTCTCCTAAGGCAGAATGCGATAGAACAATCTCCACCCATGAGCAACCAAATGGACAATTTTTGGTTCAATGGTTCACACGGGAACTCTTGAAAATAGAAAGAAACAACAAACCGCAGATGCAATCACAATAATTCTAATATGTGAACTAGGATATCATTCTTCAATTTTATCACATAGAACTTAAGACGAAAATGCAGCAGCGACATTCCGCTTCCACATAATGGGGAATTTCAATGGAAACTTCAAAGGGTAGTTCTCCTTTCATGTTATTTTTTTAAACACGCATGCCCTTTGAACAACAACGATTTCCTGTAAATATTCATGAAAAAAATCAGCAATCTAAAGCAAACCAGACCTTAATGGTAACCTTGCTCTTCACCTGAGTCTCAAGAGCTTCTGTCATAGACTGCATGGAAAGAACAAAAATGGGGAGTATTAAATACCATATTTCATAGGTCATACTTATCTCTAAAGACATAGCAAAGAAAAACATGGACAGAAGTGACTCAGAACATAGATTAGAGCTCAAACTAAGTACATAGGAACAAATACGGTTGCATGGGCAAACCTACAGCACATAACAGGATTACCTTGTCAAACTGCACCAGAACTTGAATTGCAAGTTCAGGAGTAAGAGTCCCATTTGAGACCATCTCATCGAGAGTCTCTGTCAAGCACATCCCAATAGTCGACCTTCGGTAAAGTTCAAACGTCGCCATTTTCTGTCATTCGGAACTTCAGTAATTATGTATACGAGTTAAAAACAAAGATAGCATACTGAGGATTCATAAAATCCACTCCAATCAAAAGAAAATAACAGCAATCTCCGGTTGGTAATCAGATAGTGTCAATTAATGCTTAACCAAAACACAAAACGAAAACGAATAAAAACATGGTATCCCTCGTCTCTCGTAGACACCCATAACGAAACAATCACTACGCTATCAATTCAGGGAACAACTACACCAACTGACGCGATCTCCTCACAAGTGGAACCTCTCGAATAAAGTAAAAATTAATTTGCTATAAAACCCTAATTTTACCGGTCTCCCCCTTCCCCGAAAGAGAAAGAAAAGAGATCATATGTGCCGAACTATAAGATATACATAAAAAGAAAGGAAATCACCAAATACAGAACAACCATATAAACGAATTCCACCAATTCGAAGGCTCAGATGGTTCGCGTTTCTCATGCGAAAGAGGGTCAACGCAAACAAAGAAAGCTCGAATCGAAAACAATACGGGAAACAAAATGGGAATCCGGCGAATTTAAATGGGGTTTTACCGGATTGAGAAGACGAACTCGCGATTTAACGACCAGAGAGAAAATTTAAGAGCCGTGGTATTTATAGACGAGAAGGTATGCCACGAGATCAGTGGTAGAGGGAGAATATAAGCGCGAGGGTGTTGGCCCGTTGGCTTGGGGCAGATTACGAACTTGGATTTTGGGTTCAAGTAGTAATGAAATCCGATCCAGAGGGTTTTAGGGCCGTAGACGCAGTGATGGCGATTTCGTGTTTTGGGTCGTGCCCATGTCGTTCAACCGTGTACGATCCGATTTTCTTTATCAAAAGACCCGGAACCAGATATGGAAAAGTAACCTGAAATGTGCAGCACCTAGCAGAGGCTGGATCAAACTCAATATGAACGGAAGCTCCAAGGAAGGCCCTAGACCAGCAAGATGTGGTGGCTTAGCTCGCGATTCAGCAAGATGTGATGACTGGCAAGCTGAATGAAACCTTGGGAACTCGGCACGTTGTCTAGAAGAAGGTTTACTATCAATTCAGTTATTTGCTTTATTACAAAAGGATGTCACTGGGCTATTGCAGCCTAGTGAAGATGGTTCTTGATAAGTTTGGGCTTGTGTCCCGTGCTCTACAACAACAAAAAAGAGAGAACCTATTAGAAAAATCTAACTCACGCCCCAAGTACACTTAAAAAATCATTATTATTTTACTGAACTGAATTTTTGTTGATCTTAATCAAAACTACCGTCTAATCCATATTTGGTGCACACAAACACACACACATATACATACATATATATATATATATATATATATATATATATTGAGAAGAGAGAGGTAGCTTCTAAATGTATGATATACCTCAGTACATAATCATGTATATATCTTTACTATTCGATCTTTGAGATAGATGGTAGAAGTGGTAAAACAAGATGCAATGTACACAAATATAATGTTACTTTTTTACTTTTTTAAGTCAATAAATGTTTACGCACTGAAAGACATTATGCATTTTGAACTGCCTCTCTCTATACTTTCTTTCTCCCTCTCCTCTATTTCTCTCTCTCTCACACACACACACACACACATATATATATATATATATATATATATATAGAGAGAGAGAGAGAGAGAAAATGAATCATACTCACCTATTACTTTTGAGTGGTATAAATATAATATAATTTATTTAAAGAGTTTCAAAAAATATTAAATATATTTTTATTATAGTCATGTCACCTCAAAAACAATGGGTGACATAAGTGAGGAGTGTCATTAGTGGACAAAATCGAGTCACACTCTCTCTATATATATATTATATGTATATGTATATGTGTGTATGATTACAAAGGTATGTGTTTGTATGTGTATATAGAGTACACTTTGAGGCATCCACAAATGGATAATACATTGTATATTTGGGTTATGCCCTAGTCAATATGGATCCCATCTGAACCTGACAAGAGCCATAAATGGGTCTTGGAAATGGACCAGAACAGAAAAAAAAAACTCAGGCTAGGTCTGGTTCAACCTGTTTCAACACGGATCCAAGGTGTGTCTACACGTGATGTGGACCTGCTGAACTCATTTGCAACCCATGATCGAGAGAATATCTAATGTACCTTCATGATGATTCAACCAAACTGCAGTACTTTATGTGTAACGTCTCCATCAAATCTTCTGTCTGGTTAGAAAATTATGTTAAGTTTAAATATTAACGCTGATTTACAATCAACCAGTTTAAAAATACAAAATAAATCACAGTAACTTTCACTAATTAGCAACCAATATGAAATTTACAACTCAAAGTTCTATAAATATATTTCAAACGAAATCTTTGTGAACAACTTAACATTCGTCCAAAATAGTTACAACATAGCCCTAAATGTCTAACATAATTTATAAAGCTGGTAACTTGCATTTTGTTTTTATAACTTATGAAACATAGGTACATTAAGTAACCTTTTTGTGGTTTACAATAATCCTTTTTAAGTTTGAAAAATGGGTTCAATGTTATGATTGAAATCAACTTGTTTCACAATGAATTGGATTATATTTTTCACAAAATCATTTGGGTTTGGTTCAAACATTCTCACATATCCTATAACAATGTATCGCAAAACTCGAAAACGGAATCGAACCACCCCCTTCTAGTCTGGTTTTGGTGTTCATTTTAGTCCAAAATCAAGTTTGGTTCCTATTTTATTTGAAAAGGAGGGAGGATTTTAAAACACGCACCCCAAATTACTAAAGACACTTTATTTCTCAAAACGCTTTTTACTATCTTGCAAATACCTCTCTTTCTTTCTTTCTTTTCTTCTTTATTTTCACCTCCTTAACCACCACTCTACCATTCGACCTCATCCCTCTCGTACCGTCAAAACTCACCACTTGCCACCTCTCTCTTTCTTTCTCCTCGTGTCCCCGATGGTTGCTCCTCTCTTCCCTCTTAAAACCCACCTTCTATAACTCGGCTTTCTCTTTCATGTCATTGGAATCCGTCACTTGCTTCATTGCTTTCTTCTCTTCTTCCTCCTCCGGTCTAACAGGAGGTTCGGTTCCATTTAAACCCACATTTAGGTCAGAATCTGGCAGGCCTACCCGCAATGGAAACCATAAAACCCCACCACCTTCACAAAAACGTAATTAGTCAAACAATTACGTTTTAATACTTAAATAAAGCATTTTTAAATAATTAAGGAAAAAATTAATAAAGAGCTGCCGACACTCACCTCCATGACGTCATTGCAACCGGCATTAGCAGGTAACCGATCTGGTAGACAGGCTGTGGCCAGCCAACAGTCCCCTAGATTACCGAGCTTGCTTGTGTCGGCGTCAAAGCATTTCCACTAAAGAGTTAGGTGTATCGAGGGCATAAATACATTTAGTGGGAATATCAAAACCTTCATTAATTATTAGTATTAGGTTGATGAGTCTCATCAAAACACCTTTTATTCCTTTTAAAAATGTATATTTTGGTAGGTAATTAGATTATTTGTACAAGAACGCATTGAAAAACTAATAGTGTTAGCTCAACGGCAGAGCGCTTTAGTACTGTTGCTGTTGGTGGAGAGTTTGACTTTGAGAGGGTACATGTGTGCATTAAGCTTCGGCTTCCTCTTATAACAAAAAAAAAAAGCATTGAGAAATAATATGATATGCTATCCATTCATAATAAGCTCTTCATTGTATTGGTGAGATTGGGTTTGGACCATATATGGTGGGTTAATAAGAAATATTTATTGTAAAAGACATGCAAAGAGCAATAACTCACCAGGTCAAGGGGTTAATTTGAATTGTACATCAACTCAATTGAGGCATCATCACCTTATGTTTGTGTAATGCTTTTCTCAAATATCAATCATCCAAAATTTTTTTATCTTGACTAATAGTTTTGTTTAACGCACATAGCTGTCTTGCAAGATGTTGTAGAGTTCAAAGCATATTGAGAATGCATATGGTGTATCACAAATTGGTTTATGCATGTTAGAAGAAAAACAATGAAACCACATGGTAGTGGTATCTGGTTTAGAACTGATCCAATGGATTAAAACCAAACCTTATTCGTTCCTGAACGGAGCAGAACCAAAACCGAAACCAAACGGGGATTGAGCCTCTACATTCCATTTATTGTTTCATATATCTCGGAACAGATTGTTAACCGTAGCCAAAATTGGTGGTCCAGAACCGGCTTTCTAATTAGTGTTGTTCTTGTTATGGTCTTAAAATCCAATAGTTGTTTCCTGGACTTTTCAATTGAATCTGGATTCCGAATCATCACGAAACTTGACTCAGAACCGAAACGGAAAACCCGGTTTGCGTGGGTCGGGCCAAGTCTACCGTCGGTGGTGACCGGTTTAGCCGGTAAATTGAGCCATTATTTTTGCGTGGGCGTGGACACTATTGTCCTTTCCCTCGATAAGACACATAATAACACGATGATGAAAGCTGAGAGAGAGAGAGAGAGAGACAGTCCTGTCTGTGCATGGGCGGAAGGACGCCCATCGCCTCTCAGTTTTTGATCTAGAGTTCTCTCTTCCCGTCGCTTTTCGATTTGGGATCCATGGAGGCGAATGCTGGTATGGTGGCTGGTTCCCGCAAGAGAAACGAGTTTGTCATGATTCGCCACGAACCAGAAAATGGGGTAATTTCTGTCTCTCGAATCTCACTTTACCTTTCTTTATCTCTTAATTGATTAGATCCGATCATATTGTACTCGGAGAAGGTCTTTCTGGTCCTTGAATTTTGATGGGTAGTGCTTATTACTGCTTTTTTGTTGACGATATTTCTTGTTACCGCTTTTGTAGTTGAAGTCTTCTGGTCTCTTACACTAAAGGTGTTAGCTGAAATTGCTCCCCTTTTCTGGGTTTTTAGTGTCTGAAGACGATGGATCTTGAAACTTGCATTCTTCAATATTACCGGTTCTTGGCGAAGTTTTTGTGTGCTTTTACTGACTGCAGTTGGCTTCGAAGTCAGAGCGATGACTTATGATGAATCCTTGAGCACCCATTTTGATTTTGTTTGCCGATTATCTGGATCTCATTTATTTTTATCATGTCGTCCACAAGT
The DNA here is from genome assembly GCA_036023115.1 of Brasenia schreberi. Classification (NCBI taxonomy): domain Eukaryota; kingdom Viridiplantae; phylum Streptophyta; class Magnoliopsida; order Nymphaeales; family Cabombaceae; genus Brasenia; species Brasenia schreberi. The sequence continues at coordinate 38,835,406 of JAYKKT010000089.1, read as the reverse complement.
CTGTGGTTCTACTTTTGGTGAATTTGACCTGGAATTGCTGGTTTATTGTATTTATATGAAACAGATTGAAGTCATCTGCCTGACTATGATGGTTTTGTTAGAGTTTTTCTTTTGTTGCCTGGATGTGTGTATCATTTAGATGTTTTCGTATGTTGGCTTTGGGCAGTTGTCTCATGCCAACAGTAGCTGATTTGAGTTCCAATGGGTATCGATCGTGCAGGCGTGTTTTCCTTTATGGTTTTGGGATATTCATAAGCTGAATTCATGATATAAGATTCAAATGATAGTTGTACAGGATCAATAACATTTCCAGTCCCGGATATGAATTTCTTTTTAAATTTTTCTTACGTGGTGGATTCTTTTCATCTTGTGTATTTCTTTGTATTACAGCAGCCCAAGCCCCTTAATCATTTGAATGGCCAAGTGTGCCAAATATGTGGAGATACCGTAGGCGTGATGGCTAATGGGGACCCTTTTGTTGCTTGCAATGAATGTGCATTTCCTGTCTGCCGCCCTTGTTATGAATATGAGAGGAAAGATGGAAATAGGTCTTGTCCACAGTGCAAAACAAGATACAAGAGGCATAAAGGTATCCCCATGTTTGTTTGTTTCAGGATCACCTTGAAATTTCAATATTTTTTAGTCATCCGTAATATGTCAATCTTGATACGTTGATGTTTTATTACCAGGAAGTCCTCGAGTTGAGGGAGATGAGGATGAGGATGATGTTGATGATCTTGAGAACGAGTTCAACTATACTAAAGGAAATGCTAAGCCAAAGCAACAGTGGCAGACGTACGGACAAGGGGAAGAGGAGCCACAGCACCCGATTCGCCTTCTCACGAATGGGCAGCCGGTATTGCTTCTTGGATACCCCTGTCTCAAATGTCTATTCACATCCGCGTAACATCTTCATAGCTAAATTCTTAATCATTTTAGATCATCATACAAGTTAGTAAAAAACTTTTGAAAACTGAGGTGCGCATATAAGTCTCCACATCTTGTGGCTGATATCATTTTCCTTTCTGTTGAGTATTATAGTTTTACATTCACTTAGATTTTCATCTTATTTTCTTTTTCGGTAAATTTTCTTCCACAAATTGTTATGCAATGACTGAGATTTTTTTCCGTACGAGCATTGCCATTTCAATGAGCCTTTGTTCAATCTTCCATTCATCACTTTACTTACCGGAGCACCTCATCTTTGCTGTTCTGTTGTTTCAACTGTTTCCCATTCTTATTTATGTTGCCAACTTCTATATCTTTTAAAGGATTCATCACATTGGTTGCGTTCTTCTGCAGAAAAATTTGATGACATTGTGGAATGTTGAGAAACAGTTCCTTTGTAATTCATTATGAGATCACCAGTTGGTTGTCCGTAATTTTGTTAGCATTTTTGAAAATTGAAAGATGCCATACAAATTCCACTGCCATTTTAAATAACTCCATGGAGTTCCTTAGGTAATTCAACAAGCGTCCTGATTAATAATATATCTGGACGCTTATTTAATGTTTCAGGGTATTGTGTTCTACTTGCACACTTGTGTATGACTACACATTTAAGAACAACCCTCATTGTGAAAGCTGAACTGATGACCTTAGTTCTTGTCTTGTCCTTTTTCTCTCTTTAGGGAGGTATCATGTTCTTGGCAAGTGTGAGACCTGAAATATTTCAGATGATTGTAGAAAAATATCAAGTTTGTACTCATCAAGGATAACCATTTGTTTCCAAAAGATTTGCAAAATGAGATATGTGGTAACATGAGTCAGTGGATCAAAAAAGAATTTGATAATTATGCTGGAAATGAACTTTTAGAATAGTCAATTGTCTTTGGACATATGCACCATACTGTTAAAACGTTCTTGGTGATTCTCATAGGAATTGATGGTGCTAACTATTATGTTCTCAATGTTTGTGACATTAATCAAGCTCATGGATCTTTTCCTAACCACTCTCCATGCTGTGGAGCTGCTACAAGTGGTCGTGAAGTTCCGTGCATGTATGATTATATAAAGCAATAGATGGACATGTGACATGTCTCCATTCCTACTAGGATAAGCTGACATCTGAAACAGAAATGCAGTGTTAGTCTATCCATTGTCCTATGTAAAAATGTATTAAGCTTCTATTGTAACTGTGGTAGCTAAGGACTATGCTGAAGATGTGAGTAGGTTATGACTTGAGAACTTCTGATGTGCAATTTCTGAAGAAGGTGGTAATCTGAAGCGTGTATATTTGCATTTGAAAGTAAAGTTTTGGACCTCATGGTAGATGAAGCTTCAGGGAAGTGAACCAAATATGCTTCATAGTTCATACATGCTAATGAATGTGCACTTGTATTAGTAATAGTAACTGATCACTTCGGTTGCTATATTGCTTTCTAAGGTCGCTAAAGTACCTTCTCTGTTAAAGTCTTCTGGTGCGTTGTACAGCAGGAAATATCACCATTTACCTTTCTGTTTCCTTTTCCTGTAATTTCTTGCAAATTCTAGTTACTCTTTTTAATGTGTACATTGATTGCATTGCTAGGTTTCTGGAGAAATACCACGAACTCCTGATCGTGCAAGTCAGCATTCAGGTCCACTAGGCTCTGAGAGGCGTGCCAACTATATTGATCCCAGCCTTCCTGGTGCATACACATATTCTCTATATAGTTTTAATGCAAAAACAAGTGCTCTTTTTTGATCAACTATACTGACTGTTGATGTTTTATACAGTACCTGTGAGAACTGTCGATCCCTCCAAGGACCTGAATTCTTATGGTCTAGGGAGTGTGAAGGGAAAGGAGGAGACATTGAAGGGACCGGTTCTAATGGAGAAGAACTTCAAATGTAAGCTGCTTATGCCATTTCGATCATTTTGCCCTCTTTTTTTGGCTAGAAGTTCAGAACTATTTTATTTTAAATTAAATTAATAACTTACAGACAGAATATAGAAGCTTTCAATACTTACACGGTTTGAATTTCATTTATTTTACCTTAAGTTAAATGGTCAATTGATTTTAAATTAAATTTTGTCTTGACAGGGTTGATGATGCTCGACAACCTTTGAGTCGTGTGGTGCCTATTTCTTCATCTCAGCTTGACCCCTTATCGTGTTGTTATCATACTCCGGTTGATTATTCTTGGTTTCTTCTTCCAATATCGTGTAACTCACCCTGTGAAAGATGCATACCCCACTGTGGTTGACTTCAATTATTTGTGAGATATGGTTTGCCATATCTTGGATATTGGATCAGTTTCCCAAATGGTTTCCAATAAACCGTGAGACTTACCTTGACCGGCTTGCATTGAGGTCAGGATATCTCATTTTGTCCATGTTTTGGTTGGGCTTTGCTTTTCATTTAACTATGAGGTGAAATTTGCTATTGTACTAATATTAATTTGTCTTGTTTAGATATGATCATGACGGAGAACCATCACAGCTGGCCCCTGTTGATATTTTTGTTAGTACAGTGGATCCCCTCAAAGAGCCTCCTCTTGTAACTGCAAACACTGTTTTGTCTATACTTGCTGTTGATTACCCTGTGGACAAGGTTTCCTGCTATGTATCAGATGATGGTGCTGCTATGTTGACCTTTGAAGCTCTTTCAGAAACAGCTGAGTTTGCAAAGAAGTGGGTGCCCTTTTGCAAAAGCACAAATATTGAACCAAGAGCCCCTGAGTTTTATTTTGCCCAGAAGATCGATTACTTGAAGGACAAGATTCAACCTTCTTTTGTAAAGGAGCGCCGAGCAATGAAGGTTGTTCTTGAGAATGCAGAATGTGAAGCTTTCCACTTTATTTCCGTTTTCAAATGAGTGTTAATATTTAGTGAACACATTTAACATACCAAGTTGAAATTTTGTTGACTACAAAGCACACTGCTTAAAACTTAGCATACATAATATTTTGCCTGACCCACCCTCCTTTTTGGTACATGGATATAGAAAATTATATATTAGTAATTTTGCTTAACAGAGAGAATATGAAGAATTCAAAGTACGGATTAATGCCCTTGTAGCCAAAGCTCAGAAGATGCCAGAAGAAGGCTGGACAATGCAGGATGGAACTCCTTGGCCTGGAAATAATCCTAGGGATCATCGTGGAATGATTCAGGTGTTACCATTTTCTACAAAGTGCACATGTACATTGCATGTCCTTTGTCTGTTATATTTTCAAGTTAATTGTAAGATTTTGTGTGTAGGTGTTTTTGGTCATAGTGGAGGGCTTGATACTGATGGAAATGAGCTTCCTAGACTTGTTTATGTTTCTCGTGAGAAGCGACCAGGCTTCCAACATCACAAGAAGGCTGGAGCTATGAATGCTTTGGTTTCTCATGCTGAAGCTTCTTATTTTATTTGTTTTATGGTTTTATCTGGTGTATACCTTTTTTTGTAATTAATGGCTGTATCTTGTTTTGCTCTTATTGAGTTTATGGCTTCTTTATGTAGCGGTAGGTTTTGTTCATCAGCTTATGTCAAAAAACTGAATATATATGGAAAATAACCTACAAAATGATATTGATTCAGCATTGTACGACTATGAGTAACATTTTCAAAGCTGCTTTAGGATGTGACTGATGTTACTAGGTGATCATGTGGATTTCGTATTTGAGTCAGTAGGGGAAATTATTGTTCTTCCTTTCTGCAAACCAATTAGGCATTTCCTCACTGTGCCATGGTTGGGATGATGGCTGTACATTTTTTTAAACCAGAAAGATATGTTCTGAGCATATCTAACTACAGTTTATCTTGTGTGATGTAGATTCGAGTTTCTGCTGTCTTGACCAATGGTGCATATCTTTTGAATGTTGATTGTGACCACTATTTCAATAATAGCAAAGCTCTTAAAGAAGCCATGTGTTTCATGATGGATCCTGTTCTTGGAAAGAAGACATGCTATGTACAATTCCCTCAGAGGTTCGATGGCATTGACTTGCACGATCGATATATGCCAATCGCAATATTGTGTTCTTCGATGTGGGTCTCACTTTTATTTTTTGTTTAGTTGCAACAAAGAAAATATTTTCTTTCCTTGTATTAATCTCCACTGCTTTGGCTAAATTTCTCAATTTTTTTTTTTTTGTACCTGTCAGATCAACTTGAAAGGTCAGGATGGTATTCAGGGTCCGGTCTATGTGGGAACTGGTTGCTGTTTCAATAGGCAGGCTTTGTATGGTTATGATCCTGTTTTGACTGAGGAAGATTTGAGCCTAACATTATTGTGAAGAGTTGTTTGGGGTTCTAGAAAGAAGGGAAGGGGTGGCAAGAAGTACAGTGACAAGAAGAGGGCAGTTAAAAGAACCGAATCCACCATTCCCATCTTTAATATGGAAGACATAGAGGAGGGTGTTGAAGGTATGCTATAATGAAAATCTCTTTCTCTTAACTTTCTTATTTATGGTTGTTTATGCATGTAGAATTTCGTATGTTAAATTTCATGTAATATCATTTTACCGCCTATCCCAGTAATCAACTTCACAGGTAATTTTCACTAATTTGCTATGGTTTGTTTGCCAGATATGTACTATACATAATTCTCTGAAAGATGAGATGTCAATGTCTTATCCTAGGGTGATATTTGAGAAATGTTAGCAGCACACTTCTTTTAGACATTCTTTTCAACACTTGCTTTATTATTGGTTCAAAAGCAAGTGTTGCTAGCATACCTCCCTAATAATCCATTCCATAAGTGTATGAGGTCGAAACTAATAGTAAAGTAAGTGTTAAAATGAGTGTTACAAAAAATGTGTTGCTAGCATTCTTCATAGATATTTATTGCATCCTTTTGCAGGGTATGACGATGAAAGGTCACTTCTTATGTCTCAAAAGAGCTTAGAGAAGCGTTTTGGTCAGTCTCCAGTTTTTATTGCTGCCACCTTCATGGAACATAGGGTGGCATTCCACCTTCAACCAACCCTGCAACTCTTCTTAAGGAAGCAATCCATGTTATCAGCTGTGGTTATGAAGACAAGACAGAATGGGGCAAAGAGGTGAGCGTGTCTGTTTTTCATTGTGCTTTTTTGATTCCTGTCCTCTGCTATAAAGAAATCTGAGATGTGAGATTAATGAGTAGCTTGTTTTAGTTTATTAATTAAACATTTTCTGACTCCACCAGATTGGATGGATCTATGGTTCTGTGACTGAAGATATCTTGACTTAACCTCTCCGACCGTCTAAACCAAGTGCTCAGGTGGGCTCTTGGTTCGGTTGAGATTCTTCTTAGCAGGCATTGCCCCGTTTGGTACGGCTACAGCGGCAGGTTGAAGTTGTTGGAGAGACTGGCCTATATCAACACCATTGTGTATCCGCTTACCTCAATACCACTCATTGCTTATTGTGTCCTTCCAGCCATTTGTCTTTTGACAGGGAAATTCATTATTCCCGAGGTATGCTAGATATTGATCTTTTTGCTTATTGATTGCCTTTCGCGGCTATTATCGGAAATTCACAACACATCGTTATTCTTTTACAGATTAGCAACTATGCAAGTGTGTGGTTCATTTTGCTCTTTATCTCCATCGCTGCCACCGGAATTTTAGAACTCCGATGGAGCGGGGTTGGGATTGAGGACTGGTGGAGGAATGAACAATTCTGGGTTATTGGAGGCACTTCTGCACATCTTTTTGCGGTCTTCCAGGGCTTGTTGAAGGTGCTGGCTGGTATTGATACGAGCTTCACGGTTACCTCGAAGGCAACGGATGACGATGGCGACTTTTCTGAACTGTATGTTTTCAAATGGACATCTCTTCTGATTCCACCAACCACTGTGCTTGTCATAAACATGGTTGGTGTTGTTGCTGGCGTTTCTTATGCGATCAACAGCGGCTACCAGTCATGGGGTCCCCTCTTTGGGAAGCTGTTCTTTGCACTGTGGGTGATAGTGCATCTCTACCCATTCCTCAAAGGTCTGCTGGGTCGCCAGAACCGCACTCCAACTATTGTTATTGTGTGGGCTATACTTCTCGCATCTATCTTCTCCTTGCTTTGGGTGCGGATCGATCCCTTCACAAAAACTACCCCTGCTACTGGCCAATGTGGTATAGACTGCTAGCCCCCCCCTCTCTCTCTCCCTCCCCCCGAGTGTGCGCGGGTATATATAAACTAGGAAAAAATGCACAAGCACGATTCAATTTCTTGTACTATGGGTTGGGGTGACAATGTCTTACGCTTGCACCTTCAGAATATTTCCGAGTATTTTCTGATTTATGAATTCATGATGGATCCAATTCTATTTTTGACCTTATTTATACAAAGGAAATGCATTTAGACTGTATGCATGTGTGCATGTGCATGTAGATGGGTTTGCCAGAGCTTACCAGATTACAGAGTAGTAGGGCTTTCCTAATGCAATCCTAGCTCAAACAGTGGGCTGCATAAAAGGTAGCAACTTGAATTGTTATTCCTCTTCCAATCAACTTGCACCATATCTTGTTTATATTTGATCTGAGAAGAGAAGAAGCATTACGCAGCTCAGTTCACTTGATTACAGAAGGCATATTTGTTTATCACTTGGCTTTTCTAAGGACATCGCCATGACATGTATTGCTTGCAGTTTATAATGTGTTTGGAATCCTTCTATTGGATTATAATGGGAGGCCAAAGCCAGGTATGCACACCCCACCAGTCGAGCACGTTTTCATCTTGTGAGTCGAGTGCTCCCTGTCAGGTGAGCTAACACTCTGACTGCAGCAAGTTTCATTTCCTTTGCTGGCCGGGCAATACTTACTTCCTTTCCGGGAACTAAAATAAATTTCTGACTTGCTTTTGAGAATTGAATCTTGATAAGCTGAAATGAATCGAAGGTAGACAGCGAAGCCCATCCTTGGTCTCAACCACTGTAAAATATTTGCGTTGAAGCAAAATCAATCTATTGCTCAACATGTCCCTGCATGCCAAAATGGGCAACATTAAGAAACTGAACACACCAACATTTAAAACAAAGAATGTCAGCAGGGATAAGTACAAGATCGTACATAATCAATTACAGAAGAACCGTTAAGACCAGCACCACCCTTCAGCCGAGCAACTACAAAGAGAAATGGCATCAGGAAAGTCACAAAGAAATGGATAAAAAATATAAATATACAAACTTCATATTGTCACCGTAGCGTGCAATCGCATTGCTTTCAAATATGGGGCCATCAGGTGTTTCGAGCACAGGAACCTGAATACAACAACAACAACAACAACAACTAAGCCTTTTCCCATACCACAGGAACCTGAATAAATACAAAAATTCAAAGCAAAGAATGGTCAGATTCAATGAATCAAGTGCAAGGACCAAGATCATGATATATGAAAGGAAAATTATTATACCTTGCCAATTGGGTTCATTTTGAAAAATTCATCCTGTTCGTGGAGTGGGGAGTTCTTTATCAGATCCTGGTGCTCTTGGCGATATCCATTCCGGCGATGGTGAGTGAAGGTATCATTCTGGGTCCAGTTACTGTTGGACTCATTGGAAGTTATGAGAGAAGTTTGTTTGTCAAGAGAATCCTCAAGTCCAGGCCGTTGGACGCAGATGATGATGGTCTGCTTTACCTGCTTCTAGGTGTCTCCACCTTCAGGCATGTGGTTGCAAAACCACTAGATTGGTCGGCGCCAAGAAAAGTGGCATACTGGCCGGCGCTCATCTTTCTTCGTCGGCTTCACTGACCGACTATGGCTCAAACAGTGGCCATTTTCGGATTCCGCTCTAGCGAGGTGACTGAAAGTCGTCGCTACAACCTCTACTGGTGAATATGAGAGAGTCGGCAAAAGAATGCCAACCCATCAGAAGCGGAGTCCTTAGGTGGAAAAATTCGGCCTCTTCTCCCAACTTGACCACAATCTATGGACATTGAAGGTCCTCATCTTTCTTCGTTGGCTTCTGTGACATATTCGTTGGCATTTTCTCCACAAGCCGGTTCTTTCTCTTGCTTCCTTTCACGGTGAGATTCTTTTGCTGATCGTTGTCAGGAAGCCATTTAGGCCCAAATGGTCGTCTTCGCTACACATGATGTCTCAGTTCGAAAAGTGGCGATTCTTAGGGAAGAGCTTGCCGTATATACCGGAACCGGTTGATTGTGAGTATATGTAAAGGTTGTAACCAACTTACCAACCAGCTTTTGCAGTGTCGGGCAGCTTCAACCCATTGCCAAAATAGACTGAAATGGGTGGTTGAAGGTGGGAATGGAGGCTTGCTTTTTCACTTCACCTACTCCTTCGCTTTGCAAGATAGGTCTATTAGGGAGTGTTTGAATCTTGGTGCTAGGCCAAGATCCGCATGGGTACGTAGAACCACGGTGTGATGTTTGATTGCAAGTGGTACTAACGCCGTGCAAGGTGGAGTAGAAACAAGAGAGGAAAGAAGGCATTTGGATTTCATACGAAGTCCTTGAGTCCAATTCCTGTAGCCCATCTACTCCTAATACCGAAGTTTAGACTCAAATCGGGTCTATCAAACCACAGTTTCCCGATAGAATAAGTTCCAGGTTTGATGCAAAGTGAAACTTCAATATGTGAGCACCAAAAATCAAGGTTTGACTCTCCTGTATGAAACACACCCTTAAGTGCTCTTTAGTGTATCTCTGTCTCTCTTCTTACATGGATTTCATACCTTAGTCGCTATTGTAACGCATGAACAGTTCAGGCACAATAATGCAACTATCAGGTACGTGCTTTACCAATTAACTAATAGGCCGTCGTGCATGGTCCTCCCCCACCTTATGTGACATTCATCGACACCATTTTAAGAAATAATATCTATTCCCAATCCATGTAGCTAATTCCACCCTTAGCTATTCTTTTGTTTGGTTTCCGGGAGTGTCCGAGAGTCCTCTTGGGGTGGACGTGGTCGCCGAGTAAAGCCAGAACTGGTGGTTTGGGTTCTAAGCTGGAATTGAACTTGGATCAAAGCAATTTCAGTTCTGGTTCCAGTTTGAGTCTTAAATTGTTTGGAACTAGAAAAAAATCATTAAACATATCAAAATTAAAATTTTCTTAATATTGAACTCCACCCATGTAAGGTACATAGCCCGGATAAAGGAAGAGAGTTACGTTAGGCTTCCGCAACCATCATAAAATTTTGTTGAACTTATCTATTATAGATTCTACAAATTATAAGCATTTTATTGGAGCATTTCTTCTTAGCGATGCATTGCAGAGTCCAAATATAGTGAAAAATAAGTAATGATCTCTACATCTTCGTCCGAATATAGTGAATCAATTGTAGAGAGGGTTCCCACATCATGGACGAGTGTGGGTAAAGAAGTTAGTCTCACTACATTGTCGTCCGATTATAGTAAACAAGTTACAATGAGGGTCTCCGCATTTTTAGCGTAAACATATGTAGGGGTAAGGAACCTAGTCCTAGATAATAAGATTTGTATTGGTACTTTAAATATCATAACATTGATCGGAATGGAGGTGGTAGATACTATGATTCAGAGAAAGATTCATATTTTATGTTTATACGAGACTAAGTGAGTTGGAGAAAAAGCAAAGGAGATTAAGAATACAAGTTTTAAATTATGGTACTCAAGAAAGGAAAATGCTCAAAATGGAGTTTATATTATTATAAATAAAGATTTAAAGGATAATGTAGTAGACACACAATGATATAGTGATCGAATTATGATGGTAAAATTAGTGTTAGGAGTAGAGGCTTTGAATATAGTTTGTGCTTATTCACCCCAAGTAAGATTAGAAGATAGTATAAAGAAGATGTTTTGGGAGAAGTTAGATAAGGTAATTCAAAGAATTTAATAATGGGAGATGATTTATTTGAGAGGAGACTTAAATAGACATGTCGATAAAGATGCATTGTGATATCAAATGTATTCATAAAAACTACGGTTTTGAAGATATAAATGAGGAGGGTAGGGAGATTTTAAATTTTGCTATGGCTTTTGATCTCTTTATAGCCAATACAATTTTCAAAAAATGAAGTGAATATTTAATTACTTATAAGAGTGGATTGTCACAAACACAAATCAATTATTTTGTTTGTAGGAAAGAATATAGATCATGTTATAAAGATTGTAAGATAATTCTAGTAAAAACTTAACTACTTAACAACGACTTTTAATAATAGATTTGCAAGTAAAAAAGTGGACAAAGAATAATAAAGTAATAGAACTATTAAAATTAGATGATGAAACCTCAAATGTGAGAAAGAAAATATATTTAAGCAGAAAGTTCTTCAGAGAGATGCTTAAAATTATTTAAGTACACCTTCTCACATGTGGAATAATATGGCTATACATATTAGGGAAGTGACATAAGATGTATTAGGCAAATCTAAGAGAGGTGTACCAGTATAAAAGGAAGCTTGGTAGTGGAGTGAAGTGATGCAAGATAAAACCAAGGAAATTAGGCATACTACAAATTGCATTATGCCAAGAAGACTAGTGAAACTTATGAGTCTTATATGAAAACAAAAAAAGAAGCGAAAAAAGTTGTTAGTGAAGTAAAAACTAAAATTTGAAAAGAATTATATAAAAAGCTTAACTCAAAAGAAGGTGAAAGAGATATTTTAAGATAACTAAGGCTAGAAATAATAAAACTAAGAATCTTATCTTTGTTAGATATATCAAAGATGAGGATGAAAAGATTTTAGTGGTGAATAATAATATTAAAATAGATAGAAAAATGATTTCCATAAGTTTTTAATGAAAATACATATATTAGTATTAGCTTAAGAGAGTTAGCCAAATCAGAAAAGTATATAAACCATAATTTCTATCTGCATATTCAAATGAAGAAAGTAAAAAAGACTCTTAAATATATGAAGGTTGGTAAATGTGTAGGGCTAGATAATATTCATATAGAAGTATGAAAAATTATAGGAGAGATTGATCTCACTTAGCTTACAAGACTATTTAGTAAAATATGGAGAACCCAAAAGGTGCCCAAAAAATGGTGAGCGAGTACACTTATATCCATATATAAGAACAAAGAAGACATTCATAATTGTGTGAATTATCAATGTATCAAGTTAATGAGTCATACTATGAAATTAAGATAAAAATTTGTCGAACGTAAGTTAAGACAAATATTGAGTATAATAGAGAACCAATTTTGATTCATGCTCGGTAGATATACTATTGAAGTGATTCATCTATTGAGAGGTCTTATGGAACATTTTATACCAAAAAAAAACCTTCATATTATATTTATTGATGTAGAAAAAACTTATGATAGAGTGTCAAAAGATGTTCTTTGAAGAACCTTGGAAAAAAGGGATATCCCATTGACACACATAAATTTTATATGAGACATGTACGATAGTGAAAAAACATGTGTTGTGTGAGAACTCATGAAGGAATGATAAACTCCTTTGAAGTTAATACTAGGTTACATCAAAGATCAACTTTAAGTCTATATTTATTCATATTAGCGATGTAAGAGTTAAGAAAACACATTCAAGATGAAGTACCTTTGTCTATGTTATTTGTTGATGATATTGTGTTAGAGGATGAGCCTAAAAAAAGTTAATAGAAAATTGAAACTATTGAAAGAACATTAGAAAGTAAAGACTTTTAACTTAGTAAAACAAAAACAAAATATACGGAATGTAAGTTTGATCATTTGGGTACATTAGAGGGCATAGAAATTAAGATTATCATACATTGCATCCCTAACAAGGAAAATTTTAAATACTTATGATCAGTTTTTGAAAGTGATGTTTTTGAATGTGATGGAAAAATTGATGATGTTACGCGTAGAATTAATGTCGGTTGGTTAAAATGGAGAGGAATATTAGATATTCTATGTGATAAGAAGATATCATTAAAGTTGAAAAGTAAATATTATAGAGCAGTAATTAGATTTGTTATATTTTATGGTTTTGAGATTTGGATAGTTAATCATCAACATGTATAAAAGATGTTCGTAACAGAAATGAAGATGTTGAGATGGATGAGTGTTCACACAAAGAAAGACCATATATAGTGAGGTTATTAGAAACAAATTGAGAGTAGAACCAATAAAGGACAAAATGAGAGAAAATCGTTTAAGATGGTTTGGACATGTAGAAAGACGACAAAAAAATGCTCCTGTAAAAAGATATGAAAAACTAGATTGTGAAAATATTACAAGAGAAAGAAGACAATCACAAAAGGGTTGAAAAAAATAATAAATAATGATCTGGTTTATATTGAGTTAACTGCTAGCATGACATGATAGGGCTATGTGAAAACAAATAATTCATGTAGCCAACCTCATCTAATGTGGGAAAAAGCTTAATTGTTGTTGTATTGAACTGTCATTTCTAGTTACATGGAAGGTAAAACTAGAACCACACCAGGTGGTCTTTGGTCCAGCTTGACAGGTTTTCATTCCTGGCTCGGTTCAGTTCCAGTTGGATCCGCTAACACCATGTTGGGATCCGGCGGCGAAGACCCTTGTGTAGCCACTTTAAGTACAGTTTTTCTGTCTTTTTTTAATTTAAGGATAGGTAATTTGATGAAATATCTGGTCCTGAATTTGACACTGAATTTAATTACCTTAATATGCGATTAGTCCTCAATCCGCTAAAACCATGTCCCATTGGAATCCAGCCCATTTTCATCCTTAAAAATGACAGGTGCATATCTTTTGGTACTAAGTCTGATGGGCATCCTTATCTGCCATAGGGATTTGATGAAACCCTATTGCAATATCTGTTTAATTTCAACTTGGTATGAGTCATTTAAGTCAACCTCGATGTGGATGAGTTGAACGTGATCATTCCACTTCAAAGATCCAAATTAGGAAGCTATAAATCAATGGATTCAAATCTGGATCAGCATGATTAGGGTTGATTCAAGCATGTCACAAGAAAGTGCTGCTGCCTCTAGACTCCCCGAGTCTGCATCATATGGAGAACCAAATCAAGCCCGACCCAGAACAATCTTTGACAATATTGGCATGCAGTACCACCATCGTTAGTGATCGCATGACCCGGTGAGACCCTTTCTAATCCGCGGAACGGGTTCATCATATGCTTACATTTAAAACATAAACTCCAATCAAAGTAAAATCTAGCACTTAGTCCCATCTTTTCTCTCAACACAGAGTGCAAAGGTTGAGTTTATGATTTTTATGTAACTCTCTCTCATACACACACAACGGACAAATGATACAATCAAAGTAAAATCTAACACCAACAGAATACTCTCTCTCTCCCATACACACACTCGCACACATTTTTGAGTTTTTCTTTTTTCTTGGATTACCAAGACGGGGTTGGGCAGGGTCCTACCAGATCGCAATGTAGTATGACCTATTGCTTCACAGTGAAGGCCAACAATCTGGAGGCAAATTATTCCAAGAAAAAGAAAAAGAAAGACGAGGAAATTCCTTTCTTTTAGGATCCAATGACATTGCAAACCCTGTAAAGTGAAAAAACTCTGTACCATCTTTATCTACAATAATTCTGCTGTACTTACGATAGCATGACCTTGTTAATGGCCTCACCTAAATCCACTGTTATGGTTTACTTTCTTCACTACTAATATTCTTGGTTTACTTTCTTCACTACTAATATTATAATCCACCATATGTATGGAATATGCCCTTCAATAAATAAATACACTATATATATATATATGAAAGTTACTAGATCACCATGATGCCTAGACTCACGATTCAAATTAAAAAAAAGTGAAATTGTTATTAAGTTCATTTTTGTACCTTTTTAAAAAAAAAATCATATGAATTGTTCGATCAAGAAGATAGATGGTTCATATTGTAGTTCCATAGCAACTCCTATTCTCTCTCTCTCTCTCTCTCTCTCTCTCTCTCTCTCTCTATATATATATATATATATATATATATATATATATATATATATATATATATATATATATATATATATATATATATATATATATATATATATATATATATATATATATACATTTTGAAGGTGCCTCGAAGCCACAAAAGAAGCATCAGCCTTGAATACGTTCATTTGATTGGTGGCGACCACAAAAACAAAAAAGCGAGCATTCCAGACAAACACCAGCAAACCTAGCCATTCAAATGGGAAAAGAGCTCTTCCCACTTTCTAAGATATTTCCGGACCTCGCAAGTTGTCATCCTTCAAATCTTACGCACACAATAATAGCAAACCCCTCATCTCTCTCTCACTGTATATATACGTACCAAGTTGTGTATATATATATATATATATATATGGGGGTGGGGGAAGAGAGAGATTCGCATTTCGAATCTTCGAACCACAGATTGTGCACTTCTAACATACCAAATTCCTTTGTTTCCGCATCCCGTTACATCCTTAAGAAGTCTAAACATATCAAAATGATCTAAACTCTGATGGCTCAATTCCAATACTAAAGTCGAGAGAATTTGATGACCCCAAAACACAATAAATTCTCCTTTTACGATTGATTTTCATGTACATTACTTTCTTTGAGCTTGTAAGCATGTCACCACAATCACATCCATGAATTTTGAACTAGAATCTAAGCTGTCACATTCCCTCTCCATTTTCTTTATGGCAAGCTGGGTTTCGGCAAACCGCTACCAGTTAAACACACTCCCTGAGTATCGAACTCTGGACCTTCAAACTTGAACAATGTCTTAGTAGCCCTTTAGCCAGGAAAGCTGTATCTCCTTGTGTGTCACATACCCTCTCCATTTCCTCCACCATTTGCTACTCTTCTGCTAGCTGTTGTGTTCTTCAGAATCTGTCACAAAGACAAGAGAAAGATGTATCTTTTATCAGAAATCAATCACACATCGAGAGATAGAGAGAGAACAATACATGTCTAAGCATTTGGTTCTCGTTTTGCAATGTAGAAAGCCTCTCTTCGAGCTCGGAATTCTTCCTCTCGAGATCCTTCACTCTCACTTCAAGCTCGTTCATGTACGCCTTCTTTCTCTCTCTGGCTTGTTGTGCCGACACTCTGTTCCTCAGCAACCTATAAGAAGAATTTGAAGAAGGAAAAGAAACAGGAAAGAAAAAGAAATTCTCAGAGTCGCCATCTTTCGCCGGAAAGTAGCAAAAACCGATCGGATTCAGGCGAACCGACCTCTTCAAACGCTTGTGTTCCTTGTCAGCAGGACTCCTTCCTCTCTTCCTCTGCACAACTTCCGCGGAAGACCGAACTTGATCCTGCAGGCCTCCGTCGGCGGATCCGGCCAGCCTGCCAGAAGCAGATGGTCCGGCGACCTCACTACCCATCTCCGGAACTCTCCTGCTTTCGTCATCACTCTCAATTCCTGAACTACCCGCCAAATTAGAACTAATTGCTTCCCGAAACCACAGAAAAGATAATCTAAATAAAGGAAAAAGACAGAGCAAAGCGAAAAGGTGAAACCTTCTCTGATCTCCAGCTGAAGCGCCGAGCTTGATGATCTCTCACTGCTCGACGGCAGAGACGACACTGCCGTTTCCGGCATTCCCTTATCTCCACACACACACACAGCAACAAGAATTTGGTTTCTAGATAGAGAACACAAAACTGGTAAGTAGATTCTCTTGAGGAGATTACTCTTTAAAACACACACATACACACACAGAGCAACAAGAATTTGGGTTCTAGATAGAGAAAACAAAACTGGTATCTGGATTCTCTTGAGGAGATTACACTTTAGCACAGAGAGACAGAGAGAGTCGTCGTTGAAAAGAGGTGGTTAGGCAATTAAGGATACTGTCAAAGAGTGAATTCTGAATGAAGGTGGGAAAGGTCTAGAAGTCTACGGCAGCATTCAGCCGTCAGATCTTGATTGATCGGACGGAGAAAAGAGTGTCATCGTGGAGCTATGAGAACCATAAAGGAGGGGTGGGATCCAATGGTGAAGAGCATGCAGAGTGGAAGGACAATGAGCGTTGGATCAGCGGGAGATCAGGAAAAAGCGACCGTGGGTCGGTGCATTGAAGGTTGAGGGCGAACGTGAGGTGGGAGAACGAACTGTTTGGACAGATACTGCAATATTATTGTGGTACGTACTTGTGCATTTAACATACACATGCACGAGGCACGACACTTCCTAATACATATATATTATATTATATTAACACGCACACACACACACACACATATATGTACCATATATAAAGTATGTTGGATATGTATATATAATATAAAATATACATTATATATGTGTGTGAGGGAAGTACATAATGTCTTCGAGTATATAATCTTACATAAACATCTTCACATTTGATTAATATTATCCATGGT
The DNA here is from genome assembly GCA_036023115.1 of Brasenia schreberi. Classification (NCBI taxonomy): domain Eukaryota; kingdom Viridiplantae; phylum Streptophyta; class Magnoliopsida; order Nymphaeales; family Cabombaceae; genus Brasenia; species Brasenia schreberi. Next base: position 38,818,248 of record JAYKKT010000089.1, on the reverse strand, counting down.
GAAGGTTTAAATTAATATATATATATATATATCATTTTATTTTTGTACTCGGTATTTAATGCACCACAATACAAAATATGTATTAAATGTTTTTTGTTTTATCACCTCAAATGAGATTAGTGAAAGGCATTAAGTATTTACCACTATTCTCTCTCTCTTTCTCTCTCTCTCTCTCTATATATATATATATATATTAAAGATGAAAGATATGATATCTAAATGGTGTACATGTTTATGAGCTTGTAGAGCCAAGCCAAATTGAGAAAACAATCTTTGGCTTAAGCTTCAGGAGTTTGACGAGCCAGCTTGTTCAGCTTATTTAGATCACGAAGAATGAACTTGCAATGAACTGAACCAAGCGGTTCTTTTCACACCAATAATGCTGCATGGTAGTGATAAGAACTTATCAACACCGACTCCATCTCTTGTTTGATTATGCCTCTGGTTGCATTCCGTGTCAATGAGTCGGGTTTTGACCCGGAATCTGTTCTGTACCGAACTTGTTAAGGCCGGGTACAGTAACAGGAATCAAACTAACACGAATTGGTTTATGAATCAAACTCACACATGGCCTGAATCAAAGATCACTAAGGATTTGAACGTGTGAACATCAAAAGTAAAGGATATCCCTTTTTTACAAGGCCCTTTCAGAGGCATTGGTAAAAATGACCGATTTAGAACCACCCGACATTTTCAGCACAACCGAATCGTGTCAAGAACCAACTGAAACCAGAACTGGTGAAACCGGATATGGAACCGAGAACCACCCAGTTCGGTTCCAGTTCCACCTTCCATGAAACTGGAACCAGAACTGGTGATCCCAAGCAACCAGTCCTATAACTTTTTAGTTTATTTTTTTAATTTAAGATCTTTTGTTGTTTTTATCTGGTTTCGGTTGATTTAGGACTCAAACTGAAACCAGAACCACGACTGGTCTAGTCTTGGTTCGGTTCTGATTCCTAGTTCCAATGTTCAAAACAATAAGTTATTGAACAATCTTATGTTTTACCTACCATTGATCACAAATACCAAATACCATAGCATTGATCTGCACCTTGAATATTTTTACTTGTACCTTTCTTCAATGCATTACCTACTAAAATCTTCAGGCTTAGTGTCGATTGCAATCAATAAATAATAAGATCCGACAGCTTGCAGATGGTCACAACCAGTAAATACTGTAAATTTTCATTTCATTTATCTATCAATTTCTGCATCACTGATATATAAAGTTCACTATACAAGATTGTATACTCCACGAGCTCATACGTGAAGAAATACAACAAAGCAGTTGACACAAGGAGCACCATTAAAGAAGCTTGAGTAACTTTAGATGTTCCTCATGCACAGGATCCAGGCTTGGTACAGAGTAACACCCATGGAGATCCTCAACAACATACTCCTACAGCAAGTGGCAAAGGCATAACTATCAACCCCATTAAAATCCTACTTGGCAAATTCATATTGAATTATCTAGGGCGCCAGTGGTGGTGATGATAACAACGACGAGAAAGGTGGTCATGCCGACATGATGTAACAATAGTTAAGCATGAGTAAATTCATATATTATGGGTGTTTTAAAGAACTCTTCGATAATGAACAGATTAAACCGATCCAAATTGGCGGTTTTGTTAGGTTTTACAAAATTTTGCATGGTCTGGTTCATGATTGAAGGCTGAAACAAAACCATTATAACCACATATTTTACAGATGATATACTTGTGATTTGTTTGACGCCACTTTACAGTATGAATGCTAGAAAATGTGACCGTTGTTTTTGTACGATGGTACTTTTAATGTGAACAACTTAATTCTACAATTTACTATGTTTATTTATCATGTCACCCATCACATATTACACATTATAATTGTGTTATACGGCATGGAAAAGCAAGCAAACAAACAACAAATAACTAAGGCTTTTTACCGGGGTTGGCTACATGGATTCTTTGTTTCTAGAGGGCCCTATCATGTGTCATGTTTGCAGTTAACTCAACATAAACTAGACCGTTCTTTACTGTTTCTTTCCAACACTCTTGTGGTAGTCGTTACCTCTTTTAATACTTTCAAAATCTAGTTTTTCATACCTTCTTCCAGGCGCTTCTTTTTATCTTCTTTCTCTATGTCCAAATCATCTTAAACGACATTCTCTCATTTTATCCCCTATTGGTGTCACTCCCAATTTGTTTCTAATAACCTCAATATATATATGATATTTCCTTGTATGATCACTCATCCATCTCAACATCTTCATTTCTGCTACATACATCTTTTTGTACATGTTGATGATTAACTGCACAACACTCACAACCATAAAACAAGGTAGGTCTAATTGTTGCTCTATAATATTTACCTTTTAACTTTAATGGTATCTTCTTGTCACAAAGAATAGTTGATCCTCCTCTCTATTTTAACCAACCTGCATTAATTTTATGCATAACATCTCCATCAATTCTTAATCACTCTAAAAAATTGACCTTAGGTATTTAAAACTTTCCTTTTGAGGGATGCAATGTGTGCCAATTTTAATTTCTATGTCCTCTAAATTAACCAAATGATCAAACTTACATTTCATATATTATGTCTTTGTTCTACTAAGTCGGAAACCTTTATTTTCTAATGTTTCTCTTCATAGTTTCAATTTTCTATTAACTTTTTCTTTAAACTCCTCTACTAACACAATGTCATCCGCAAATAACATATACTAGGTACTTCATCTTGAATATGTTTTATTAACTCATCAATCACCATTATAAATAAGTATGAATTTAAAGTTGACTCTTGGTGTAACTCAATATTAATTTCAAAGAAGTCTACCATTTCTTCATGAGTCCTCACACGTGTTTTTGCACCATCGTACATGTCTCTTATAAGGTTTATGTATGTCAGCATGATACCTCTTTTTTCCAAGGTTCTCCAAAGAACATCTCTTGATACCCAATTATAAGTTTTTTCTATATCAATAAATATCATGAGAAAGGTCTATCTTTTTTGCTCTAAAATATTACATAAGACATCTCAAAAGGTGAATCACTTCAATAGTAGATATGCTTGACATGAATCCAAATTGGTTCTCTATTGTACTCAATACTTGTCTAAACCTACGTTCAATAATTTTTCCCATAATTTTATAGTATGGCTTGTTAACTTGATACCCCGATAATTCGCACAATTCCGAATATCTTCCTTGTTCTTGTGTATAGGTATAAATGCACTCGCTCTCCATTCCTCAGGTATCTTTTGGTTTCTACCTATTTATTAAATAGTCTTGTGAGCTAAGTGATTCCTTTCTCTCTTGGAATTTTCCAAACTTTTATAGGAATATTGTTTGGTCCTACAGATTTACCACCCTTTATATGTTTAAGAGCCTCTTTGATTTCATTTTTTTGAATACGTTGGTAGAAATTGTTGTTTATATACTTTTCTAATTTGTCTAACTCTCTTAAGCTAATACTAACATCTTTATTTTCATTAAAAAGCTTATAAAAGTAGTTTTTCATTTATTTTTATATCATCATTTGCCACTAGAATTTTTTCTTCCTCGTCTTTGATGAATCTAACAAAATAAAAACCTTAGTTTTCTTATCTCTAACCCTAGCTATCCTAAAAATATCTCTTTCACCCTCTTTTGAGTTGAGTTTTTTATATAAATCCTCCCAAAGTTTAGCTTTTGCTTCACTGACGGCCTTTTTCGCTTCTTTCTTTGCTTTCTTATAAGCCTCTAAAGTTTCATTAGTCTTCTTTATAACATGCCCTCTTTGCCTTGATTTTATTTTGCACTACTTCACTCCACCACCAAGCTTCTTTTTGTGCCGGTACACCTCCATTAGATTCAGCTAACACATCTTTTGTCACTCTCCTAATACGTATAGTCATATTGTTCCACATATCACAAGGTGTACCAACATAATTCAAAGCACATCCTTGAAGGACTTTATGTTTAAATATACCTTCTTTCTCGCTTTTGAGGTTCCACCATTTAGTATGAATAGCTCGATGCACTCTTTTCTTCTTTGTCCAAATTTTCACCTCTAAATCCATAACTAAAAGTTGATGTTGGGTGGTTAAACTTTCTTATGGAATTACCTTGCAATCTTTACAACATGATCTATCTTTTTCCTACAAACAAAATAATCAATTTGTGTTTGTGACGGCATGAAAAAGCATAATAAAATAATTGATGGAAAACGATGAAAATTGGAATAGTGTGGCTTGGTTCAGTTTTATGGTTTACCATGATTCTGGTTGGTCCACCAAAATGGAGAACCGATTAGATTGGTTTGGTTTGAGGTTGATCCTACAACCATACCAAACCTGCATATGAACACCCCTATTCTTATATAGCTTCAGCCACCCTCAAGAAGTATCAATAGTAACAGTAACAGAATTAGGAACTGAGTGGCGAAAAAAGAGGAAAGAATACATGCCTTTGTGAGCTCTCTCTTTGTAAGGATGTGGTAGTGTCTCTGCCAGGTTCTTTGGATGACTAATGTTGCAGCGAGAAGACCGTAAGCAATCCCAAGTACAGCGAACATGATGACCATGACAACAAGTAGAATACCACAGGCTTCTACAGAAGCTGGAAAGCAATCGAGAATGCCCCACCCATAGCAGCAATTGCGACAGCCAGCAAAATACGGATTATGATTGCTAATCGAAGAACAGTGCACTATCAACCCTATCACTCCAGTCAATATAAAAAAAAGAAATACCCCTGCACAAAGAGAAGCTACATGAAACAACCAACAGGAAAGAGACCAAGCAAAATAGAAGATGAATCATTGAGATGTCTCCGAACAAAAAGAAACGATGAAGTTGATACAAGTCATTCAGCCCACTTCCAGATTATTTATTTCGGCATTGGAACCAGGGAAACGATGTGGAAATAGGACCATTTAAGCTCTCCGAAACAAGCCCACACTGAATCAGCAGCTCTATTGATCGGGAAATGTACCACTGGTGGATGTTTTGTAGATTAATGTAAATCTTCTATACATGAGGTAATAATTCTGCCTTACAAAAGAAAATGCAAGTCTATGATGCGTACTAAGTCTGTCCTAATATCAATACGAAAACCTGCTCATGTGTGTGTGTGTCATCAACCTTCTGTTCCGCAACCCTCATAAAAAAGATTACTTGCATTTGTACAGTTGCAAATCGTGATGAATGGAACTCTTTAGAACTTAACAAAATTAATGCTAAAAATTACTTATCATAGTGTATATTTCCCCTTCTTCATTTTTCTTCATGGAGAACCAACCAAAGGGTGTTTCAATACATGAATATCAGCCAACTCACTTTACAATAAGTTATGAGAACCTATAATTCAAGGCAAATGGGTGAGTGGAAGTGCATTAGCCTCACTTCTGAAACATGGGAACCTTGATTCATCCACGTTTTCCTCACATGCATCAAATATTTTCCACACGCCTTTCATTCAACTGTCACAGACACTTCTACCGAGGTGCCATACTCTTTTCACATCCGACTTACCACTGCCTATCCTAAACTGTTTTTAGTGCTATTTCACTAAGAAATTTCATAAATATTGATTAGTTATTACTTTATTGGTCAGTTAACTTATGAAAACAGCAATATGGATTGATTCACATATTAGCATTTTCTAATAGCCACTACTTTTATGAGATATCATCAATTATATATAAGAATATGCATGAAGTATAGTTATATATCACCATGTCGCTGCACCTGTGAATTTGAAAATTGCCGTATCCTGGACCCACTAAGAGTGCTTGAGTCATTTAGTGGGGGTGCCTTAGTGCCTAACAAGTGCTGAGTGCACATTAAAGTATACTTAAGCGCAATGATAATACACAGATTATACCATAGTAGTCTAGGTTCTTTATTAAGACAAACTAGTGGCAAAGACAAGTAGAAGAAAAACCAGCAAGCATCCCATAGACAGCATCAAGAGGGAAAAAGAAGATCAAGACATACCAAAGCAGTAATAGAATGGAATTGGGTGTTTAGACAGTATCCTGTCCCATCCATCACTGAAAGAATTTCTGATTTCACCATTTGTATCCATCAAGTATGCAAATCCACCTAACATGACAATAGCCTGCACATAGAGCCACGCCTCTACAAGGTAATGCCCTTTCTCAAAATCAATATTATATCCCTAATTTCTAAGCCTAAATATTAGAAATACTTTTTTTAAATGCCAGAATAACTGTACACTGAACATGGTAGAAAAGAATAAGTGAAATCTCAATAACCATTTTTTTCTGGAATGAAGATTAAAGAAAATGTTAAATTAATAAGAGATGGGTTACCATACTGACTAATACAATGAAAACCCAGGTGAGAACACATTGACTTACAGCTTGTACTGCCAAAAATACAAGGATCACATCACGAGCTATGAAAAGTCTAAATTTTAGCTTCCGCCATGAGAAGTCTTTCAGTAATTCCACTCGAAGATGGAACTGTGCCTTGCATGTGGTACAGTTTGCAAATGCAAATCCTTCCTGAATGGCAAGTGTTCATCAGATTCAACTAATATTTGTCAAGAAGAACAAGGGTAAAAACAATAAAGTTCTCATACATAATGTCAATAATTATAATGGGATATCAACTATTACAGAAACCATAATTTATCCATTAATGCCTTGTTCAGACTTATGGTACATTTTTGTGCTTTTGTGTAAAATCAATAAATAAAACAGTAGACACATTTCCAAAATGTAGACAACAGAATACAAATTGAATAAATAATACAGTTGCCTCAAAATTTCAAAAAAAAAGACAATGCAAATACTGCTCAAGAATGTGAAGATCCAACTTTAAGCAGTTCGGTCATGTCCTCTTTTGGATTCAAGTCCAACTTAAACCTAAATGATGCTTCATTTGAACATCTTCATGCAAGCTTTCATTGTGTTAAGGTTCAGTCAAAAGCTAAATTAATTCATGTCTTACAATATTAAGATGATTTCAATAATTTATAAACACATGGGTAAGGTCCCATGGGGCATGGGTTGACCATGAAAGTGTTGAAGGAAACAATAAAGAATGACCTAGCTTTTGTTGAGTTAACTGTTAGCATGGCACAAGTTAGTAGCTGACCCCATCTAGTATGGGAAAGGGCTTTGTTATTGTTGTTGTATTCAGCCCATGGGTAATATCTAATACCTTTTTTAGCCAATTTGTGTCCATATCTAGTCGCATAACCTTTAATCAAACAATGAGTTCCATTATGATAAGAGAAACACAAGCCAAGAAAACTAAAGAAATAAAAGCTCATAAACAACAAGGTTTTGATATTTTTCCTGACCAAAATCTCAAAAAGATCAGAAAGCAACAACCATCCCAATTAGGATGACGCATATGATTTTTTTTTTCAGAAGGCAATTTAGTGAGCATACCTTCACTGAGCGCCAATGATCCAAGCATGACCTATGAACAAATTGTTGGGTACCTTTGCACATACACGGAGATATTAATTGATCACCTACAACAAAGATCAGGAACTAAGAAATGTCAAAAAAAAAATCCTCAACATCGAACAATTACTAAGTTCCAGAAAAGAATATGCCATGATTTCCTTTTCTCTGCATGTTTCCAAGTACATACTCCACAACAGAGGACCCTGATAATGATGAACGCAGACCATAAAACCAGTGATATTGAAATTTTCTGTATATCTCGGAGGAATAAATCAATAATTACACCTACTGAGTTACATTGTTGCCAAGTTCTAGCAAACAGAAGGTAACATTTATTGAACAATCAGCCTCTTTTCTTGACAAGCAGATTTCTGACAGGCATTGAGTCAGCGATCAAACCCAATGCAACACTGTTGCTATGTGTGTGGGGGACCACCTAAGTTCAAGAACAAGGAAGCCTCTGGCAATCTATTCGTGCAAGCATTCAATAACCTGGTCCAGCCACATGCAGTACGAGATGCTCGTTTTTACCGGAAGCCTCTGGCAATCTATTCGTGCAAGCATTCAATAACCTGGTCCAGCTACATGCAGTATGAGATGCTCATTTTTACCCAGCTAGATTGACTCTTCTGTAAAGCAAATGCAGTATGAAAATGCTTGAACTCACACATGATTTTCTTGTAGCAAAGAGTCCAAGATGATATTTAGAATGATTCCCTCTTACTTGCAACAAGTGAGAAACAAGGAACTAAATTGGTAAGTGGGAAACATATATATATTGAAAATAAATTGTTTCTCACTTGCTACAAGAAACTGTTGATGATATTTAGAATGATTCCCTCTTACTTGCAGCAAGTGAGAAAGAATTTTTCTTGTAGCAAATGCAGTATGTATATGATTCCCACAAAATGGTCGACCTTAGTGCATGCTAGACTATTCCAAACTAAGGAACTAAATTGGTAAACCCAATGTAAAGAAAAAATTGGTGCAAAGATGGTTAATTTGGTGTCAGTCATGCACTAAATTACATGGAGCATGCACAATGACCCTTAACAGCAACAGTTTCTTCCCAAGATAATTTAGTCCACTTATGCTTAACACAAAGCTCATATGCAAAGTTTGAACAAACATGTCACCAACCTGCAATAATGTTCACCTCTCATGTTGAACCAACGACCTATGGCCCAAGGGATACCTCAAAGTTGAAACTATGAAAAATATCCGGCAGTGAAATGGCCTTCAAGGTAGAAACCATCTCAGAATTGATTTTCTTTAACTCAGTTTCTCGGTGTTGGTGATTGAATAGCATTTCCTATTCAAATCAGTGTGGTAATTAACTATATCTCTTGCCTTAGATTGTCTTTAGCCACCACAAATTGATACATCATGAATTCCATGTCGTGATGCTTATCAAGAAAATCATATCAACTTACAGCTTTTCAGTGTCATGCTAGAAACAGGTAACTCTAGAACTTCGATACAATAGGTAGGCATTTTCTATGTCACATGGGTGTGGGTGCGGTTGTGGACAGAGATGCATCACACTGCAATTTTTGACAATCATGGGCACAGGAATATTGCTGTATATATATATTCACACACACATATATATAGTTGATTGTATCTCATAAAACCAAAAGAGATCATCATCCTCATAAGTTAATTTCACTACTACAACAATCAGTCAATATTCAATGAAGTGTTTTAGTGACATACAACAACAACAACTAAGCCTTTTCCAGATAGCCCTATCATGTGCCATGTTAGCAGTTAACTCACAATAAGCTAGATCATTCTTTATTGTTTCTTTTCAACACTTTTGTGGTCGTCCTCTTTTGTGTTTTAGTGACATAGCACTAAAAAATATTTAAAATAGATTATGCTGAGTCAGACATGAGAGAAGTACGGTTGTCAAGCTTGGAGTGTCCGACAAAGGTGTTGCTCAATCATAGAAGTGTATATGTGGCAGGACACTTATAATAAAAATTATAATAGACTATGCCTACATCAAAACCAAGCTGTTCCCAACTTGCATCCGATCAGAACATGGATTCCTAATGGCTATTGTATCCTATACTCACCACACTTAGGAAAAGCATAATATTCCATAAAATCTTTCCAACAATTAGAGGCCTTCCACTCTTTTGTGTTGCCACACACTGGAGTTTTACCTTTGTTTCTAAATCTCTAAACCACTAATTGTCACCTCCCTCCGTCCCTCCTAAGAATGAAAAAGTTCATTTGAAGCTTGTGTAGGCAATTGTATAAAATTCTTTCTACTGGCCTAGTACCACAGGTGTTTATACCTACCAACAAAATCGAGCCTTTTCTCAACTTATGTAAGATAAAGTATATGGTTCCTTACTCGCCATTATCAACCACATTTAACCTTAGAAAAAACGACATGTTCTATAATTTTTTTCCTGACATTCTATGGGCCTTCTACTCTTTTGTATTGCCCAACATTTACCTCATCACTGACTGGAGTTCTATTCAAACTTCCAATCTTCCAAACCGCTAATAACTACTCTCCTTGCCTCCCTCGCTCCAGCAAATCAGAAATTAATTATAAAGCTTGGGGATGCACGTATATCAAAATTCCCATTATAGGACAATTCTTTAGATCTTTATGTCTACCACCAAAACGAAGTATTAACCAACTTGGTGGGATACCACACGTGGATTCTTAATTGGCATTGTACTCTATGATCACTGAACCTTAACTCCAGGTGAAGAACATCATTGTCCATTGTTTCTTCCCAACACTTTATAGGCCTTCATTATTTTGTAGTGCTCAATGTCTACCTCGACACACCTTTCACACTTGAGCTTTATCCACTTTCCAGACCCCCAAACTACTCTCTCTCTCTCTCTCTCTGAAGAAGAGTGAAACAGAAACCAGGAAAGCATAAAAGGAAATAAAGAAAGGGTATCACCCACGGGGTTCGCAGTCGGACTCGAGGCAGATACGGCAGCAAGGGAGCGAGGTAAGGTCAGCCTCTTCATCACCATCATCATCCCTGATCTCGCTCGCGATTGTGATTGGCTTTGTGGGGTCAGTTTCATGGTGGCAAAGGGGCAAGAGGGCGACCGACTCGTCGGCGTTCTTCTCCTCTTCATTGGACGCCGGCGAAGGCTGAGACGAGCTCGGCGAAGGCTGAGACGAGCTCGGCGAAGGCTGAGACGAGCTCATCTCCACCTCTCTCTCTCAAATTCGGAAGAGCGCTTTCACACCCTGCAAGAAAAGAATCCAATGGGGTCCGGAGGGCTCGGTTTCAAGGGCGTGAAGGGTACGGGTTTAACCGGAACCCGTTTAGTCGGGTCTCGGGTGTAATCCACACGGTTGGACATCTGGAGGCTCTGTTTTACGGGTGTCGAGGGTACGGGTTTAATCCGAACCCGTTTAGTCGGGTTTGGTACCTAAAACAGAAACCAAATATCTATAGGATCCCAAGGGAGTATAGCATTTAAGTTTAAATCAGAACGATTGCATCATTTCCCATAATAAAGCCGTAATTTCAGACACGAACACGATCCACAAGGTCTTTTTTTTTTTACGAATGGATGCTGAAGCCTGATACTCTCATGCACCCCCTCGGAATTGAACTCCCCACCTGCAGCAGGGGAGTTAAGAGAGTTTTGTGGTTGAGCTAATGCTCTGGGTGCCACAAAGTCTGTTTATTTGTGAGTAAAGTTGCACAAAAAGATATAATTGGGTCATATTTGGGTTTAGCTATTTTGGCACCAATAGGCAACATGGAACATGAAATTAATTGCATCATTCTGCATGATAAGGGGTGGTAATTTCAGTCATGACACAAAACAGACACGAACACGATCCACAAGATTTGTGTTTGTATTTGCATAAAGAAAAACAGCCGTCTTTTCCACACAAAAACATACACGAACACGGTTTACAAGATGTGTATTTGTATCTGCAAAAAGTGACAAACTATAATTGGGTCATATTCAGGCTTACCTGTTTTGGCATGAACATGACATGACAAGACACGGATCATGACACGATAGACAAAATTGTTGACAATTTCAGCCTTGAATGTGAACCAAATAGAAATGCAACCAGATTAAGTCGGTATATATATCCATCCCAACTGGTAACAAAATCTTGGTTGGTGAAGTGGTTCAGCGCTTGTCCCCTTAAACAAGGTCTGAAGCTTGTGTCCCGTGAACAGAGGAAACCAGCTGCCAGAGAGCTTTACCTCCATAGTGTGGTCGACCTGGATCGGACCGGATTAACTGGGGTCCTTACGGTTTTACAATAACCGTTGCTTTAGACAAAAAATACTCCTGATTCATTTACAAACAAGCTCGAAGGACCTTTTTTTTTTAAATTGGTAGATTGGGTTCGGGCAGACCCATATCGAACTCTGGACCTTCACTTAAGGTTCCTTTGAATCGACCCCTGAGCCAGGAGGGTCATGGCTCCTTGAGCAGTACACCAGTGCCAACTTAGAGGTTTTGGGAAACAAAGATTTTTAAACAGGGTGATTGCAAAAATTACCTTTATACGTTTCATCATTTCCAAATGGAGCCCAAATTTAGTTTTGCAACTTAGCCCCTATCAGATGCACCGTTTACTGTGAAACTGTCCATCTGATATAACAAATTTATGATCAGCCGTTCATCAATTAATTACTTGATCTGCTTTCCGATAAGTCAGGAACTTTTTGTTTCAAATTAATTATGGGAGAATCCTAAGTTTCTGACTTCCCAATAATTTCAATATCCCACCATTTTATGTAATTTTTCATGTATAGCTATTACTTACAAGGATCTACATTAATGAGATCGACTGAGGATCATGGTTCAATAGCTATAAGAATGTAGTATTAATGAAAGTTTAACCAGGAGGAACAAGCTAAATTTAAACATACAGGTGAAATACACACACACACACACACACACACATATATATATATATATATATATATATATATATATATATATATATATATATATATATATATGTTTAAACTTCAGATTCAATCATCAACCTCTAAATTAGGAGACACCAAACTCAACCACCACTATATTCACATTACATTACAACAGCTGGAAGTGTACCTCCCAACCTAATGAATAAATACAAATTACAACAATGTTCCATAGCCAAAAAATGCGGCCTCCTGTTGTTGTTGCAACTATCACTAGACACAACTTACAATGATCAATCACTTGATATAGAAAATAAACGACAAACAATTCAAGTACAATAAAACAACCTGAATGACGAATGAGCGAGCTGAACTCGCACAACCAAGCAAAGACATTTTGCCAGCGAAGAGGCTTTGATGGGTGCAATTTCGCGAAGGAGATGACCTCTTAATAGGGAAGGCAAAATAGATGGGATGGTATAACCATGGCTTATATAACAAGGGGAATTCAAGGATGTGAAAGAAGGATGAATACTATTCACAGGTGCTGCTGAGCAGAACTTGAACATGAGAATTCGATAGAGACTACGCCAAAACCTAAAAAATATTGGTGAGTTTTCATTGGGTCTCACTCAGTGCGTTGCAATAAGAAGACAAATCCTGAATTCTCGCGGATCAAGGGCGGTGGGTCGATGTCTGCTATTTCAATCTTCTGTATCGACTTGGAGATTTCATCGAGAGAAAAAGGTATGCTGCATCAAGTTCATAATGTCAGAGAACAGTACTTGCATGTAGTCAACGGGTATCAAAAGAAAATGAGTTACCTGGAGTCATCATCCAACAGAAAGGAGGTGCTGACGGCATTATTGGATTCCTTGGTCATCTGTTCTCGCATGTTGGCAATAACCTACCACAACATGGGGTTTTACAGTTACATTCCGCATGATTGACATCATCATGCATGCGGATACATGTAATGCTACAAGTGTGATCAAAACAATGAGCTAATTCTACAAGCAGGTGGAACATCAACTAGAATGCCTGAAAATTTCACAATACTTGTCAAATAGGTACTTCAAAGGAAATTCCAATGAAGCAGCACGTAAATTTTCAAAATCCCGGTACCAGAGGTAGACATAGATATCTTTGAATCACTTCATGTCTGAAAAATATGCCAAATAACTAACAGTGGACTCATAATAATGGATGCTTGATTGGAGGAAGAGATTAAGTTACTAGGTTTAGAACACTTACTTCTGAAGACACACTATGTGTGCCATATTTGTCGTCCCAATACATTGTACTAATTCTATACAACTGTTGAATGCTCAGTACCTGATCATGGCATGAGAAACAACAAAGGGAAAGCATGAGAAGGAAACTACAACCAAAAACCAAAGGAAGATTCATATTTACACAACACCAAATAAGGGGAGAATACTCACTGGACAAAGATCATTGGTGATTTCTTTCAATGTCTTCTTTGGCTTTTGATGTATAACCTAAAATTTCATGAAATTAGTATCTGATCATACAAGACAAGACATGCACGTTCAGAGCAGATTCACGGAGAAGCTCACAAGGAATCCAACTGCTTGTCTTATAGGTTTGAGTTCATCCCATGCAGAACCCGCATACTGCAAAAGTTCCATATTCAAACATCACTCCAGCAAAACTGAGAACATAATAAATCTCATAAATAATAGATTCCAAACCTCTTCTGTGGAGTCATGGCACCACTGTTCTAGTTCAGAAAGTCCTGCTTTTAAATATTCCCCATTGCTAAATGAGCAGCACTCACGCCTCAAAAGAAGGCTGGCACAAAAAATGAAAGCTAAATACAAGTGTATAATGCACTTAAAAAGATATTCATACTAACTTGTTGGTACCTATTGAAGAGTTGAACATTGATAAATGAAAATGTTTGAGTAAAAATCTTCCGCACCAGGAAAGGTGGAACCTGTAAGTTGCAGGGTGAGAGATTAATGAAAAGTCGCAGGATCATGAGGAAAATAATAAGAGACTTACATAATTTGCCCTCAATATCTTTAAGAAGTTGTTCAAGCTTTTCACTACGCTTTGCCAATGAGCAATCAAAGCCTGTTGAGCAACAACATGGGCTTGGGAACGAGAACCTTTCATTAAACTTGCTCTGGATGTCCTTGGAGCCTGTTGTCATTTTCAAACAGGTCAGAGCTAGAACAAAAGATCAACACTACAAAGCGAATGATTGGATGAGCATAGAGACTGAATAAGATGCAAAACAAATAACCTGTATACACAATCCAAGAACGGGAGAGATTTCTTTCTTAAGATTGTCACGAATCATCCCATAGATTTTCTCCATATAAGCTGTCAGTTGTTGCTTGAATAATAATGCAGGATATTTTGCTTCAACTTGGCGTAATTCGTTCACGCCACCAATCATCCGACTGCTAAGATATGATGCCCCAGCACTCTGAGGAGAAGTACGAATACCCTGAAAGATTTGATTGCAATAAAGTTTCAGATATGAAGTACTTTCAAAAGACAGTCCATGTCCGAGGACCACAAGTTCATCTTACTTGAGACATTCTACCAAACAAAGAAGCAGATGTCCTCCTTCGCTGCGGAGTCATGGCAGCTGCACCACTTGCTTTTAATGTGTGCTGAAGGAGCAGCAGTAAAGTGGATGAATTGGACAACCAATATGATAATACATCATTCTTGTCCTGTATCTTGAGTATTACAAATAGCACACACCAAAGATGAAAAACAGAGTTAGAGACTTCCTCTTCCTTACAAAGCAAGGAGTTTGAGGAAAAGAAAGAAGAGAGTAAAACCACCAATAATATGCTACACTATATTGTATACATTGGAGAAACCTGGAGTACCTCAATGGCTGAACCTATTGTCTGAATGATGCGATCAAAAACACTAGTTCTATCAACTTCAAAGGACCTCCAGTGCAGAAGGCATTTGTATATAACACAAGCAGCAATTGCTCTGCCTCCTGTGAAACCTAAGTCTTGTGATATGCATTTGATTAACAAGTCCTGGTTTTCCTGTAAAATGAAGTAGATCATGAAAAACAGATCAGAGTGGGGGGACAAAAGGATCATAAATGAATCCACTGGTAGACAAGTGGAGAAATTCTATTTTGACTCAATGAATCTAAAAGGTAATACTGAACACGATTGTATGATAAAACATACTCTACATCATTTATGACAGACACTAACCTGCTGCTTCTCATTGAGAGACTTTTGTGGTTTCTCCTCAGCTTCAGGATCCTTCGTATTAGGTAGTGAATTATTAGAATCCTGACAAATTTCACATTGTTGACAGAAGACTATAAGTTCTCATGTAATTACTAAAATAACAACCGGCACACAGATATGGTTGAGTGTGCAGGCATATCAGATGGTAGACTAGTTTACAAATAAATTAGAATAAAATAACTGGATTAGTTATATTAATGTTAAAAGGAGGTCATGATTGAAATAATTTAACAAACAAGCATAATAGTTGCCTGTTCTTAAAAACACACACATTCACTAATGTTCACTTTACTATCTGAAGCATATGTGTTAGTTTTTGTTTTGTGACAACAGTTTCTCATCTAAGGTAACCATGGCTTTTCAAAAACAGCATCCTCCTAATGAGTATGCTGCTCATCTCAATTAGTTAAACATGCTAATCTAATAAATGAAATTCATAAATAAATATATATATATATATATGCACATGCATACATATATATGTGTGTGCACATACGTGTGTTTTTGTGTACATATACATAATGTATACATATACATATACATATATATATGCTTGTGTGTATACGGATGCATGTATATATCACTTGAAAATGATGCCTAAATTTATGGAAGTGAGATCTGTTTAGTACTTACCGCCAGTATTTTCACATCACCGTTTGCAGGCGTCTTCTGTTACATGGAAGAGAAAGTTAAAGTAAGAGCTCAAGGGAACACAATGTACTCCAAATAATGCCAAAAAAGAACCTGTCACTTTAGACTCTAAGGTACCTGAATAATAGTTGTTTTTTGCCGTATTGGTGAAGATTTGACAGTCGGAGAAATTGCTAGTGCCTGTTGACGAAGTACTTGATTCTCTGACTCTAGGTTCGAAAGCTTATCTTCAAGCCTAAATTTGACCAGGATGAAAACGTTTGAGAAATGGATAGGGCGCTAATGGCATGATTAGTGCAAAAACTCACAGCAAACCATCTTGTAAATTTTCCTTTGAAAAACTTAATGATAACCCAAGAACAAAACTGAAAGGCACAAAAAGTGACAAGATTGCGGGTGTAACCCAGAAGTGCGACCATGTGTCAAGTTGCTTATGCCATTCCAAGGAATGGTTTATACAAAAGAGAAACATTTAAACAAGAAGCATATGATTGCAGTTAGAAACAAAGATACATCATTCAAATTATCATTTAACCACGATGATACCTTTGTAATGAATCTTGAAGTTGATCGACTTTCCCTTCAGCATCTACAAGCTTTTTAACCAAGTTCTCATTTCTCAGCTGCGCTTCAGCACACGCCTTCTGGGCTTCATCGGCCTTTTGCTTCTCAGATTCCAGTGCAGCCTGCGACCCAATAATCTCAGAAAAGGTTAACCAATACAACATCTGATGTCTCAGTTTAGCACGAAAAGAAATAATTCCATTCAGAACTTGTCATCAAACGGAAAATTATTTTGATCTAAAGCTGCACTATGTTTGGCATTAAAAAAAACATTTTCTGAGCATATAATTCTTGAGAGAAAGAAGAACAATTGCATCTCAATCAATAAACAATGTTATATAATACTATCCAATTATAGAAATTATCAACTTAAATCTAACACAATTATTTGACTATACCTCTTCAGCCTCCTGTACATAACTATTATAGATGTTTTTGACGCAAATATTGGAGCAAGCGGTTTCAATTAACTCAATTGAAATATCATCTCTATTGCAGATCCAAAATCAGTTTTGCAAAAATCATGGTCGTCACCTTTCACAAACATTTTCCTCGCCACCAGACATCAGGCTTGTCGACCTTGAAATATCATGTTAGAATTCAGACATTACAACGCACGGAGAAAATGTAGTGTTGCGCATAGCTTAGCATATTTCATAATATGTTAAAGAAGCTAGTTACAGTGAAAAACAACGCTTCACCTTCCGAAACAACTATAACAGTGGAACATCCTAGTATTATATATCCAAGCAAAAGCAATTCCCATACTAGTTGTGAGCAAAATGGAAGAAGTTAGCTGTGAAAATGAGCTCATGGAAGATAAGTTCTGAAAATTTTGGGAAGCACAGTTCTCTTCATACTTCCCCATTGTTTTAACAGAACTTGTTATTCACAATTAAAACTTCCCAGCCAATTACTCACGACTAACTCTTTCCAAAATCCTTCACCTTAGAATCCATCCACTCATTAGGCATGTGATTCCACCCCTAAAGCAGGACCGGAAACTCAGAGGCATGAAAGAACTAAATGAATCAAAGTTTAGTTGGATCGATTTGCAAAAAAGATGCAAATTCACTATTCTGTTCTGGCCTAGATCAAGAAAAAGAATTTCTAATGAATAACATCGGCCAAAGGTCAACGGATTTGATAATTTTCCAGTGAAAATTTTTACACAATCTCCACAAAGTTATCACTAAATATATTTACTTAATTACTTAGTCTTAGTCTCACTAAACAAAGACATAATATATGGAATATAAGTTTGGTCATTTGGGTACTTGAAAGGACATAAAAATTAAGATTGACACACATTGCATCCCTCACAAGGAAGTTTTAAATACCTAGGGTCAATTTTATTTTTCAAAGTGATGAAAAAATTGACGGAGGTGTTACACATAGAATTAATGTCGGTTGGTTAAAATGGAGAGGGACATCAGGTATTCTATGCGATAAGAAGATACCATTAAAGTTGAAAGGTAAATATTATAAAGCAACAATTAGGCCTGATATGTTTTATGGTTCTAAGTGTTGATCAGTTAATCATCAACATGTGCAAAAGATGTCTGTAGCAGAAGTGAAGATGTTTAGGTAGATGAATGGTCACATAAGGAAAGACTGTATACACAATAAGGTTATTAGAAATAAATTGGGAGTAGAACCAATAGAAGATAAAACGAGAGAAAAACGTTTAAGATGGTTTGGACATGTAGAAAGACAATCCAAGGACTCTCCCATAAGAAGATATGAAAAACTAGATTGTGAAAATGTTAAAAGAGGGAGAGGACGACCATAAAAGTGTTGGAAAGAAACAATAAAGAATGATCTAGTTTATATTGAGTAAAGTGCTAGCATGGCACATGATAGGGCTATGTGGAAACAAAGAATCCATGTAGCCGACCCCATGTAGCATGGGAAAAGGTTTAGTTGTTGTGGTAATTACTTAGTCTTACAGAGATGACTTTAAGAGAAAATATCCACCTTGTTTTTCATTCATATAAACCCTTCATGAAGGGTTTCATCTTAAGGATGTGTAGACTCGCTTAAAAATATATATATAAGAGGATCCACTTCATCTGCATTTTTTATGCTCACATTAACATTTCTTTTAGTCATTGGGTCTTCTTGTTTCAACAAATAAAAGAACATGAATACACCACATTTATTTATTTATCATGGACTTCTATATTGTTAACTAATTTTGTTTCTGTGCTCCACAAAGCTTATGATAAAGCTAAGAATTAATGAACTTGGTTTCCTAGATACTATATTTGTCAATGAGCTGTTACACTAATCTACGAATCTCAGTCCTTTCACATAGAACAAGTAGAACCATTTTCCAGTGCAAAGTTACATGTTCTATAGTTTAAATGGATAAAACAAAGGATGAAGTAGAATACGAACTGACTTTAGTCACGCATATGGTACTACCTTCAAGGTTTCCACCTCTGCAGATAAAGCTTCAACTTTTTCTGTATCTTGAACAAGGATTTGTGTTTCTTTGATGACAGGTGGAGCATCTTCTATAGCTTTTCGAGCTGCTTCTCGTTCTTTGATAATCATTGAGTTGGTCTCATCTAGTTGATTTTGCATAGATTGTAAAGCATCATGTAGCTTGGCCATTTCTTGAGCCTTTGCTTCTTCCATATCCATCTGCATGGTTAATGACCCATATGAATTTGATACGGTTAATTTCATAAAGACTACCTGGGAAAATGGCTATGATCTACTGAGATACGGTGAAAAGTTAGACAAATAGAAAAAGCCTCATCACAGTAGCAACAGGTTCATTCAGAAAGAAGTCCCGATACCACAAAGAAAATACTCATACCCTTGAGCGTTTCTCTAACTGCAAACGCCATGTAAGCTCTTCAACACGCTTCTCAAGTTTGTCTTTGGCCTCTTTGAGTGCCCCAGTTTCACGTGAAGCCTACACCATTTACAGAAGCATTAAAGTGTGCAGTAAAATTAAGAATATGGTTCATTATTGGATATTCCTATCATCAATGACCACATGCAAAAAAGAAGAAAATCACACACTTAAACAAGCTAAATAATGAAAACATTTTGTTATAGTCCACCATAGAACAAGTTAACAATCATTGCCAAAGAGTTATATCTACCATTTTGAGTTTCCGGAGTTCTCTCCTGGCAACTCTCCTTCTCCAGCCACACTGAGTAACAATAGCTGCCTTCTTCAAGCTCTTGTAGTACGAATACTCTCTGTAACAACGCCAACAAGCCTGCAAACAGTAAAAAACAGATAATTATGTTAAGCGCTGACATACAATACTACTACTACTACTACAACTAAGCCTTTTCCCATACTAGATGGGGTCAGCTACATGGATTCTTTGTTTTTTTTTTGTAGAATCCATGTTAAGTCCGACAAAGTTTTACGCTGGCTGTCGGAAGCCTAACACTTTTTCCGGGCTTGGGACCGGCCATGCAAGGGTGATTCCTTACATAGGCGGAGTTGCGCTGACATACAATAGTTTAAAAAATTTCTCCCACTAGCAAGAAAAACGAAGGGTGCAGAGCATATAAGAGTAACTTAAGTCTACCTGCATAATAGTAGCAGCTTTTGTTTGTTTCCTGAACCTGAACTCGTTGCGAGCTGTCATTGTCCGTAAGCCTGTCTGCAGCGTGATTGCTGATGCCCTTAATGAATGATATGACTTCCTAGCCAGGTGTCTTCTTAGATTCTTCTGAATCTTCTTTGAAGCGGCCTCCCTTCTTAGTAGCTCAAACAATTTAATAGCCAATCTCCCTGGACATTATTTTGTAAATCAGCCATAGCTTCATAAGAATCCACAGTATTCAACCATAATAATATGTGAAAAATGAAAGAAAAGGGGAACCACAACAAATACAAAAGGTCCCTTGATAAAATTTCTGAAACAAGACTTAGATTTGTACCTCTCCACCATGATTGCAACTTGATGGCAGATTTACGCAGCGAAAGGAACTCTTTCCGAGCAATATAAGTTCGAATCTGCCTTTGAATAGTCCTCGCTGCATTTCCTAGTACCCTTGCCCTACGTGCATCCAGCTCAGCCATCTGACCCGCTCTCAGGAAGACTTTTGTCTTTCCAATCTGCACTCAAACAATGTACGACTGAGGATAGACTGGTACTTGAAATGTGATATAATTAGACAAAAGAATAACATGAATAAGTCACTAATCAAATTTCATCTAGTCAATGCACAAAGTCGGTAATCCAAGGTGCTTGAAGGTAAGCTTTCATTTCTAAAAAGTTTTCTGGGATTGTGAAACTAGCATAGAAAAGAACAGGCCCATCTGGATTAGTTTATGAAAAATCACCTGATAACCTTTGAGACCCATTTTATCAAGGATTTTTTGGCATGCAATCATTTCATCGGTACTGTATGAAGCAAGAAAATTTGAATATAAGTACCATATAAACAATGCCATATATAATATATTTTGAATAATATTCAATAATTTGGAACATATTAAGTCCATCTGTATGAGGGGCAGAATGCTTGCCTTCCCTCCAAGACCTCTGGAGCAAGAAGACCAAACCGATGAAGAAATTCATAGAAAGACCTCCTGGTAGGGTAACCAGCACAGCTGATCCTTATGGCCTCAAGAACTCCCTATATGTGTGAATAACAAATTAGTGGCTTGCAAGAACATTGTGAGTGAAAAACAAATAACACAATTTCAATGGAAGCAAAATAAGCCCTACACCGCAACGCAGTTGCTGAATAATGTTGAAGTTCTCAAAAATTGCCGGTTTTAGAAGATTGTTTGGTTTCACACATCGAATGTAATGTGGCTGTGTCGAGCTCAAGGTCTCCATCAGAGATTGAAGTTGCAACTGCATGTTAAAACTAATCAAATAAATCCATTGATATTATCCGTTTCATTTCATGTGAAGTGCATATGACCATTAGAGATAATCCAATCAAAATAGTATAACCGCAGGGTGGTAAGAAAAGGAAATAAACATGCAACCAGGAAATAAAATAATGCATTTGCTAGCACAGCACTGGTGCATACATTACAACAACAACTAAGCCCTTTCCCATACTAGATGGATCGGCTACATGGATTCTTTGTTTCTACAGAGTCCTATCATAATTTGTAGAATCCATAGTAAATAAGTCCAACAAAGTTTTACACTGACTGTCGAAAGCCTAACGCAACCCTCCTCCTTTATCTGGGCTTGGGACCGGCCATGCAAGGGTGATCCCTTACAGGGTGATCCCTTACATGGAAGGAGTTCACTGGTGCATACATTGATTATCTAAATTTCAGTCAGAACATATTAGTACTATAAATGTCTTTTAAGCACAAAAACATTGGCATCAATATTTTATGTGAATAGATAGTTTCTTTCCATGTTGAAAAATTTGCATCAGGACTTCAAAATGAAACTAATTGAAAGCACAACACTAAACCTTACTGTAATACAGGGGCACTAGCGGGAAAAAAACTACTCAGAGATATAGTAAGTACATGCTCACAATGTACTTAGGACACATTCAATAGCTGTTTGACCGTGCATGGTTAACTTCAATCCGCAGCCATTCCAGTAAGATCACAATTACATGACAGTGTCAACTTGCAGTGATAAGAATCATTGAAACCTCATCAAGAACCATAATTAAACCCTTAGAAGGCATTTAAACAACAGGCTAGCAACCAAAAATAAATTATAGGTACAGGACAATGTGGACTTCCACTTGTAAACAACACTACTTTATATACACACACATATATGAATGTATATGTATATGTATATATATATAAGAGGAGGGTTGTGTTGGGTAGTCGGCATTCCAGCATTAAACTCTGTCGGGTCTCAAGGGGCACAAGGTTTCCAACATGAATGTACCGGATCCTTTATGAACTCCGAAGATGAGTGACCTCCTAGGAAGTTCTCATGTTGCACCCTCTAGCCGACCTCACTTAGTGTAGGAAAAGTCTCAGATAAGGTAAGTGTGTATATATGTGTGTGTGTGTGAATATATATATATATGTAGAGAGAGAGAGAGTGAGTAGAAAGGCACATTTTCAAATGAGTGCACTACCCATTTCCAGTGATTTTCTCAGGAGTTGGCTGTACTATCATGTCAGACACATCTGATTAGTAGAAACCTTTTCAATGTTTAATCTGACCTGTAACAGCAACCTTGTGCGCACTGAAATTTCCGTACACCTTAATCTTATGTTTGGAAGATTTTGATGTCTCTTCTGGAAGTGGTGGAAAAAGGCCAGCAACAAAGGACATTTGGAAGCACTCAATAAATCTTGATGTTCAGGAACCACATAATCCTTGTTTTTGTCTAAAAATTGGTCAGCTGGTATGCCACCTGCAGAATTATCAGGGTAAAAAATGAATAAGCAAAGATGTCTCATTTTTGCAGCAGCTGATGCTATGAGAATTAGTCATACCTCCCCAGCATAATGAGCAATGGTGAAATCCGTTCGAGACAATTTTGGCTTAATAAAGCGCTTGTGATTCTTAAATGTTTGATAAAGCTTGTTTGCAAATGTTTCATGTGTTGACTTTGGAAACATGATTGAGGTAGAACGTCACATACACTCAATGCATAATAATCATCCTTAAAGAGCCCAATCTCAAGTGCAAAACATTTTTGCTTCACTATTCAACTGTATAAAAGTGTTTTGAGAAAATGCAAGTGAAGAACCCGACAGTTTTCATGTTAGTAAGAAAGTGTTTTTGTCGAACGGAAACAGAACAGTAATGAGAACCTTCTCAATCAAGTCCAGCACGTCTTGATTATCAACGAACTCTATGTAGCTCCAGTTGATCTCCTCTTTTGTGTACTCTTCCTGCTCCATTTTAAAGACGTGCTGCCACATCATATATGAAAGGTAGCTTAAATTGGCTGTTGAGATGTCAAGCTACCCAAAAAAGTTCCATTAAAAGTTCATGAACAAGAAAAGCAAACCTGATTAAAATGTTGTTGCAACTTCTCATTTGTGTAGTTGATACAGAACTGTTCAAAACTGTTTTGATGCAATTCACCTTTAAGTAAGTGAGAATGAGAGAGAGAGAGAGAGCAACAAAGGCATTTGCAAAGAAGCATGGCTTCTGAAACCACATAATACCTATTGTTCTTAAAACTTTCAAATCCATAAATATCAAGAACTCCAATCAAGGTCTTTGAGTTTGGGTCTTGACCAATGGAAACATTAATTTTATCAACCAACCTGTGCGCAAAGTGGGAGATATTTAGTGCATCCGTATCTGGATAGAAGTATAGAATCATAGTACTGCACCTGGTAGACCTGAACCTTATTTTAAAGGTAATGACCTTACCAGTCAAACAAGCGTGAGTATATTGTTTTGGCTAAAGCATCCCTGTTTAGCGTTGCAGCTTCAGGATCAAGGCTTCTCGTAATCACTTCTTCAGGTGTGACCATCACACGCTTACAAAGTGCATCTTCCAAACTTTGTGCATCGCACCTGAAAAGAAATATCAAACAAAGTTTAAACTGTTAGAGGGACCAACTGGAGTAGAATGCTGGAGCGTTATTTTCAAGAACACTTACATAAGCAGCTTCGCTGTCATTTGGAGATGAAAGCTTGACAGGTCGTCTTTTAGAACAGAAGAATCTATTTCTTTGCCTTTGGCGAAATTAACATTGCCTAGATGGAGAATTGCAGCAACTACCCTAAAAATTGAGTCCTGAAAAAGCAGATTAATCAACAAATAGAAAATGAAAGGCCATTAAAAGTAGCGACAGAAACTTCTACATAGATGCAGTCCTGTAAATTGCTAGTCTTCTACATAGCGGATACTAACCTGTTCGTATTCACTAATTCCAACAATATCCATAGCTCTTCTAGTCGCAAGATACTCCTGAGCGTCACTTTTACATCAGTCAGTTCATATGCATTTTGACTGGTTTTTAGGTAATGAAATATTTTAGGATGTCCTAATTTGTATTTCTCAATTTCCTGTTAGCAGAATTACAATGAGTAGATAATTAAAAGAATCAACAATAAGTAGATTGTGCAGCAAGTTACCTCCTAGTGGTGCTGCACAAAGGAGGTAAAAGCAGTGGTAGTTTCTCTCAGGATCAGAAATTTGACAAACACGAGATCTTTCCAGAAGGTAAGTCCTAATAGCAGCTCCCGATATTCTTCCACTCCTGTCAAATTGAATCTCCACAAATTTCCCAAAGCGGCTTCATAACAATGAAAACAGGGAAAAAAAAAAATATGGCACCATTAACACTTCCTACAAGATACACAAGAAAACATCAATTTAAACAATCATTAAGCTCAACAATGATAGGACATGATTATCCGTAGCTAACCTGGAGTTGTTGTTTCTGGAAGTTTTTGCATTGCCAAATGATTCAAGGACAGGATTTGACTGAAATTTCAACCAAAGATTTTAAATTCATCACCATTGACATAAAACTTTTGAGCAATTTTCTTGTAGATAGAAATTATTGCTTTGATCTTACTTCAAGAACTTGCTGTTCAACCGTCCTTCCTTCTGTCCCACTTCGACCACCAAGGTAGGCAAGATAACGCATAAGCATCTTTGTCGTCTCCGTTTTACCAGCACCACTTTCTCCACTGACCAGAATAGAGTTGCTCTTCCCTTCATTTATCATTGCCCTGCTCTCACCAAGCATCAGAAAAACAGTCAGCAGTTGGGAAATCACATTTAAGTGCATATTTATGCCTTCCTAGGTTTATACATACATTTCATGAATATTTCTCATAATATTTACATGTATTTTTCAGCACATAGGCATATGATTAAACAAGTCATAGATCTAATGAGCATGTGTCACCTGTATGCAACCTCAGCAATAGCAAAAACATGTGGACTCAGCTCCCCAAATGATGCTCCCTTGTATTGCTCCATCATGTGAGTGTCATAAAGATGAGGAAGTCTTTGAAATGGGTTTATTGCAATCAAAATATTTCCTGTATATGTCTGGCATAACAATTGAGGCTCAATGCCATTTATTACAGTTCGTGCGGCTTTATGTCCACTTAATTGAAATAAGAAGTTGGGTCTGCTTTCAGACAATGTTGTATATGAAAAGTAAGAAACCAGAATTGTTGCTTACATAAATTTCATTGAGTTCATATCTGGTAGCCAAATTCTGAACGACACCAGGTTCATGCAAGTAAGATAGTTTGGTCATGTCATCAACTCCCCCAGGAGGTGCCTCAGAGTCCTTCGGTAAAACTTTTGACAAGTGCAAAACAACCTAAACATGTGCACATAGATGTCAGCATCACAGAATAATAGAACAGTTTTATATGCAAAAGTCTTCTTTCCAGATGATGTAGGTCCTCTGACCCTAAATTCTTAGATGGAACTCAAGTAAGCATAACAAAAATATCACAACTAGATAATTCTATATTATGCAGGCAAAAAGTGAATGCTACATCTGTGATACTTGAACCATGTTCAATTATCACACAAAACCATATCATGATTTGGTACTTGGCAAGATTTTCAGACATTGGCTTCTTTGTTGAGCTATCAATCTCTCTAGTGGGCATCTTTTGCCTATAAAGTGTAAAGATAAAACTATTACTAGCAGCTACGCTTGCGAACTAAAGTATAAAACCCCTAGAAGCATGCTTCTTGCTCAAAGCCCACGATTAATATCAACTAGGTTTGAATACTTCCATGGAGGAAAGATGGATCTAAGCGTGCAGACACATATCAAACTTCAAAGTACCATTGTGCACTGACAAGGTATGCACACAGACAGAACCGTTACATATGAGCAACAAATATCAAACACAAACAGATATTATAGCTAAACTTGGTTAGAGATACATAGCAAAAGGAGCATGAGAACCTTCTTCCTACGAGTCGTTTGGACGTGGACATCTTGACCAGAAATTTTTGTAACCTCTCCATCAATCCAGGCTAACACCGGGTCTTCAACCCATACCTGAGAACCTTCCACAATATTAACTGGAGCAGCCTGCAGCAACAAACAAATGTTAGAAATGAGATGCTATCAATGTATTGGTTTTTCACTGGTGGAAACTTTCACAAAAGAAATCACAGATGCAAGCACATAATTACCAGTTAAAGACCTCTCATTAGGTAGTATAACATCACATTACACATGAATATGAAATAGAACGAAGAGAACGTCATAAGAAAGTAGATTGTTAAATTTAGTTGGATCTTCCATGCCAGAACACCATCAGCATTAGTTCCATGAACTCAGTGGACCATCCTCCAGATCTAATCAGCATCCCTCAACTTTTTGTGCGAAAATAATACTCTACTTAGAACGTTATGCAAAATTTATAGTCTCTTTCTGCTTTCCCTGGGGATTTAACAATATTGCACCAAACTTATGTTGGCTTTTCACTCTAATTTTGGATCATCTTATATTATCCATGAAGAAGACCTCATTCTCTTTCTTCGGAAAGGAAAAGAGTTTCTCAAAAAGCAAGATAAACAGTTCACAAATAATGAAAAGACACCCAGAAAGGTAAAGATGATCCACTAACTGGAAACGAAGGCTTTATTTCTCCATTGCCTTTAACTTCTCTCTCAAATTCCTTTTCTGTATCTAGAAGGCTTCATACTGTCCTGTCCCATGGGCGCTTGTTCTCCTAAGTTTATTAAGTCATCCAACTTGGATGCAATTCCAGTGATGTTTCCTGCTTCTTTAACTCCAGCTCTAGCATATGAAGAGTTCTGAAGGATCATCTCATCATCTTCTACAAATCTTCTCTTCCCCCTTGTCCAGGCCATGCAGTTACTTGCACTGCTCCTTTGCAGTCAAGACCTTATCTCACTGTAGATCCTCCAAACCACTGTTCCTAACTTTCTCCACATTCTCATAGAGGAAGGCCCTAGCCAGTAGCCACGTCAAAACCCCACTGTCATTTAAGGATGCCCTCATGGTGATGCTCAGCTAAGTCTTGTTCTCTAGTGATAAAAGAGATTCATCGTAAACTTGCTCAATCCAACAGTTATGCAATAACGGCACTGTGCACAATGATGAAAAGCTTCACAAAAAGTTTTCAGCCATTGCAACGCAACCTGCCCCTGTTGTTCTCATTGTTTTACGGTTTACCACCAAAAAACAGATGAAAGATCGTCAAAGCTCGAAATCCCACAAGCACTGGAACTTGATCATCGAGCCAAAAGAGTTCTAGACTCAAATATGATGCAACAGAACTTGCAGCTTTTTCAATAGATTATTTGAGAAAACCAACCCCAATCAAAGCAGCCAGTGTTCTCACTCCAGAGAAAACAACAAGCTTTCTACCACCGTAATCCACTGCCAAATAAATGTGGTTCAGCCTGGGAAGCAATGTCACTCAATCATAAAAAAAATTGACTGCATTATGTTCTTTCCAACCCAGGCTGCTAAATGTGTACATCAGGTTTATCTCATCATCAAGGTATGGCAATTAAATTAACCAGATCTAATGCAGTAACTCAAGTAATATTTCACACTGTTAGGTTCACCTATAATCCAACACAAGACCAAGACCATAAGAACCAGTTCAAAGCCTGAAGCAGTCCCAGCGCAGCCTAACTAGAAGTCTAGAAGCATTGCACAGAACTTTAGAACAGATAAAGGGTGCATACTTCAACTTAAACAACGGATCTATTATCAAACCCACGATATATTAACAACCATTTTGTCATTTCAAACTGCATAGGCTATGATCCATTAGCATTTCTTCAGGCAATGAGTAGGACAGCCCTTTAGATAGCAGTTAGGCAATTACCCTTGCTAAGGGTAGCAATCCTAGAGGAGCATGCAAACAAAGCAAATACAAGCCACAGAAAGTGCTTGGAAAGTCTGGTTACACATGCACACACACACACACATACACAGAAATAATCAAGCAAATATAAGCCACAAAAAACAGTTGCCAAATCTGGCATGTAAGCACACACAAACACATGACAGACACATTTGCACACGCACAAACAACCACAAAGACCAAATTTGAACTTCAAACGTGTCTATGTACGCACATGGTACTTTGAACTTTGTGTCACATGACATTCAATTTTCAGTAAAATTTAGTCCATATAGATGGATGGCAATGTATGCGTTTTAAGAAATGATACATTTGCATATATTTCTTTGCTTCAAAACCAAGTATGGTGTTTAAGCTATAGTTCCTAAACTGCAGATAGTGAGTTTGCCAACCCAGCTATCACATAGGGATTGGACTGGTCAGGACTCCCATTTTGAATTGATGGAAAAACATTACCGTTAAGCTTAAAAAGGTAATGGCAGCTTGTCATGGAGAAAACAAGCAAATTTACCGAACAAGGATTCGCGTCATGTTTAGTCATGGAATGTGTATCATTTGGACATCTTGGTCGTTCCCAAATTAAGGTTAGTTAACAATGACTATGCAAACGTTATAACTTATGTATCATGGAAGACAAGCTAGCTCACGTTCAGTCAATATGATTTTCTTCTACATGATTTACCTCAAGATCATAGCACGACACAAGAATGAGCCTTCTCCACTCATTCAGCTGCAATCTGGCATATGCTTCATCAGCTTGCTTTAATAAAGCAAGCAGTTTTACATAAGCAATGTGGCTAAATGTCAAATCAAGTCATCCAGAGCATACCACACCGCAATTGGGCAATCCTAGTAACACGGGATTCAGGAAACAGGAAAGCGAGATCATCTCAATTGAACTCATAACGAACTCATGACTCCTTTTCCAGCAAAAATTTCCGACTAAAACGGGACCAGTAACGTCCTGATCCATCGTGATAAAGGAGCAACAGCTATTTCCGAAATTCTAGAGAAAGCAATAAAAAATTCTTCTTATATTTAACAAGATATGGGAAAAGGCTTAGTTGTTGTTGTTGTTGTTGTATATTTAACAAGACAGCATCCACTCACCCACACATACACACACAAAAGAAACACAGTGTAGGAGACTAGACAGATATCTATTACACTCGTCGGAAATTCCGCTAAATTTCCGGAATTGCAAAATCACGGCTTCAGATTAGCAGCGTGATGATTGGTACAAGCACGTAAAAACAAAGAAAAGAGGAATGATTGAGTGAGAACTGAAGCGTTTAAACCCACCATGATCGGTTACGCCACGGCGCTCCAACTCCGCAGCGGGAGCCTCGATGAAGAACTCGAAGACGAGCAATTTCTCGACAGCGTATGGATAAGCGAAAGAATCCAGTGGATCGTAGATCGCGAGAAGCGAATCAGAAAAATCGCCGAACGAAAGAGGGAAAAAAGCGACGACAGCAATATATATATATATATAGCAGAGGGAGAGACCAATAAAAACTAGTTTCTTAATGATGACGATGGTGATCGAAAGTGAAGATTTTCTGAAAATTAGTTTAGAGAAAAGAACACGGTAAAAGAAGGAAGAAGAGAAAAAAATCTTGAACGCCTTCTTTTCTTTCTTGCTTTAATGATCTGCGATTAGGGTTTTATTAGCTTAATTAATTCGGAGAGTGCGTGCAATTAAGCTGGAATCACTATGCGTTGTTAGGGAAATCATGGCATCTTTCTCTCTCTCAAGTGTGATTAAGTTTCTGCTAATTTAAATAATTATGGGATAAACTATATTAATCAGGATGAGTCACTCGTGATTATTGTTACTTAATTTTTACCACAGACACAACCATTTTGCCAATTCTCTCTCACACACACATATTTGCGCTGCTAAATGAACTGAACAAATTTGTTAGCTCATACGGCAGCAACTCTTGATTCCTACGTCACTCGTGTTGAGTTCGATTCTCACAGCGTACATGTTTTTGACTTTAGTCTCTCGTTGTAACCAATAATAATAATTATTAAACTTTTTTTCCATAGATGAGTTCGGTCATATATAAATTCATTGTTTTCGTGAGATTTGAAATTTTTGGCATCGAATTCCTAAATTTTAAACATCTTCCATTTCTTAACAAGCAATAATTTTTCTTCGCACACAAAAAAAACAGCTCATTAATTTTTTTTTACTAACAAAGCCTAACTTCAAACGACTTTTCTTACATGTCATTTATTAAATAAATAATTAGGGATCATAATCGAACTGAACTGCTGGTTCTCTTTGGTTCTAGATATGTGACGGTTCAGTTCGGCTCTAGTTGGAAAAGATTCTCACAGTTTGGTTCATGATTTCAGTATTAAAACCAAACTAAACCATTATATATAAAAAGTTGATATATGTATACAAATTTAAATATTGACAAGTTTCTAAGTTTATACATATATATGGTCCACGGATTCAAATAATCTCATTGTATAGTACATTGTATTTAATAAAATCCTTAAATTAAAAGAGCTATAGTTCATAACCGAACCAAACCGAAACCGTCCATTTGGTTTAGTTCAGTTCTAAGTATAACAAGATTCGGTTTGGTTAAATGAACTTGGATAAAATGCCCTATGATGCAACAAATATGTTGGCTCACTTGGCTGGGGACTTAGACTCCCAAAATAAAGGTCATGAGTTCGACACTAAGGACATGCATATATGGCTTTGGCCTTAGCGATAAGAACGGTGGGTCGGGGATAGGTATATACCTGTAGCCAGCCTTGTCGAACGAGACACATACGGATTTGGGACTAATATGTCACAGTACCGGTGCACAAAAAGAAGCAGCTCATATATATATATATATATATATATATATATATATATATATATATATATATATATAATATTGAGCGGTCAATCAATATCAATATGAGAATTAATGTCATTTAATGCAATGAGAGTTGCTATATACCCTCTCATGGTACTATCAATACCGATCATCTTGTAAAATCTTACGTGAAAGGATGTCTAACAACTCTCACTTTCTCTTTCTCTTTCTCTTTCTCTCTCTCTCTATGTATGTGTATATATAGAGAGATGCTAAAGAATTTCACGTGCTACTTGATGATCATCTAATTGATCACTCGAACGGTGGTGATCAAAGCACCTATCCTGCATCAATAGCATTGATCCTCATGACGATATTAACAGGCAGTTCAATTTGCATAATCTATGCAGCTGCATGAACAATACATGTCATCTAGTAGATAGGATGTAATATATATATATATATATATATATATATATATAATATATATATATATATATATGTGTAGGTTGGAGCATCTTGGACCCAAACCTAATCGGATCGGGTATTCTGGGGTCCATTCAGGTCAAACCGGGTTGGGTCAATCTTGGCATCTCTATTTGGCCTCTTCGTTATAATCCCTCCAAAAAATTCCACATGCCGCAAGGACGCGTCGTTAAGACAAGGACGAGTTGTTAAGATAAGCAAAAATAAAGCCCTGCATGCAGATGATAGCATGCATTGCATTTTTTGCAATAATAAGGGACCCTAGCTAGTAAGTTAAACAACCATATGACTCTTAGAGAGTTCATGTCATTTTGTGTTCATCTCAAAACAGGTCAACCTGAATATGACACGAGGGTCTCACCTGAGGTGGCACAGTTTTTTAAGGTCATGTTCTTTTTTGAGTTTGTCTAAATTGGCTAACTGCTTCTTGTTTCGTGTTTCGTCATTTACGTCCAGGTCAAAAACCAAATCGACCTGAACCCAACTTGATTTATCGTGTCAATTTGCATACAAAGAAACACAGACCTTTCGGGTCATGTTAGAGGGAGGTTTCTGCTAGAACCGCGCATAAGAGGACTTACTTGAAAAGATAGTTTATTTTAAGCCTTTGGTTTGAATTAATCAGGAAGAAAATTTTGGTCAAAGAATGTTGACCAACTGGACAAAACTAAACATGGTGGTTTCAACCAAAACTAAACCAAGTTAGGAACTGGTTAAAACCAAAACCAGTTAAATCAAACCTAGAATAGGGATCACCCAATTTGGTTCCAGTTTCACCTTGCCTCAGTTGGGTGCACCGAGTCCCAGAATACGTACTCACTAGCATTCGGACACGTACCAATCGATTTCGGGTTGTACATCACTGCTGTTTCTATAACCCCAGTTCCACAACATGCCTTCCTTGCTTCAAAAAACCCTGACACAAAAGTATAGATCAGGAATAGAAATTTAACATGGTTGTGACCAAGAATAATGTGGTAAATTGGGTAAAGAGGCATTAGGATATCAAGGTATTCATGGAAACTTTGATTTTGGAGATATAAATGAGGAAGGCAGGGAGATTTTAAATTTTGCTATGGCATTTGATCTCTTTATAGTCAATACAATTTTCAAAAACTCTCTCTCTCTCTCTCTCTCTCTCTCTCTATATATATATATATATATATATATATATATATATATAGGTAGAGAGAGAAATTAGGCCATGCTCACATCATTTTCAAGATTTTGATTGTTTGATTTTGAAGATCAACTATTGAAATCTTTAAGTAGAAAAACAAATTGTATCGGTACATTTATTATACCTGCAAAAAAGTATCAAGATACTTTCTTTGCTTTTGAATTCCAACAACCAATCTTGTCAAAAAGCATATGTTGTTGTGTATATTTTAGAGTAAAACCGAATAGCCTTATTTATTTATTTAGAAAAAACTTATGATAGAGTACTAGAGATATTTTTTTGGAGAAATTTGGACAAGAGAGGTATCTCATTGACATACATTATAGTGCACAAACATATATTAGGACTCATAAAAGAATAACAGATTTCTGTAAGGTTAATATTGAATTATATCAAGGATCAACTTTAAGTCCATATTTATTTGCCTTGGTCATTGACAAACTAGTAAAACATATTGAATATGAAGTTTCTTAGTGTATGTTATTCAAGGATGACATTGTATCAGTGGATGAGTTTAATGAAAAAGTTAATAGTCTATGGAACCAGAAACGCAGGTTCCACTATTATTAATTTTTTAATTTCACAAATTTAATGAATTTTCTAGTTTTGAACAGTTTATGACTCGAACCAGAACCAGTTCAGCCTCGTTTTAGTTCTGGTTTATACTGGAACTAGCCATGTCTAATCATATTTTAATATGTTTACTGTTTCTAATTTGAAGTATGTTGACTATTAAGACATAAAAGACGGGCACATTTTGTTTGACGTAAGTGAACGACTTCAATAATGGGTTAAGTCGGGTTGGGTTGGGTTTGAGTGATTAGTGTGTGTGTGTGTGTGTGGGGGGGGATTATACTAACACGAAGTGCGACCTAAATGGGTTGGATATGAGCTCAATTGGGGAACTTAACCTAAATGGGTTGAACATGAGCTCGATCCTTGAATTTAGAAAAAGAGGTAATTTTTGTCACGAATGAATTCTTACTTATTTAAGTTAAACATGAGCTTTTTTAGCCCCGTCTAGTATGGGAAAAGGCTTCGTAGTTGTTGTTGTTGTATGAGCTTTAAGCAATGTTTCGAGTTCGACTCTTGCGAATGAAGAAAACCAACAATGGGAGCGCTCTACCCCATAAGTGGGCTGAGCTGACTCAAATTGGATTAGCGGAGTTTTAGACCCAAAAGGAGTCGAATGAAATGTGCCAAGGCTCATCATCAAATTTTTTTTTTGTTAGAATGGGGAGATTTAGGATTGATATAGGCCTGGGCTATCGAACTCATGACCTTCAACTTGTGGATCGATCCTCTAGCCAGGTGAGGTATTGCTAGTTGTGCATGTGCAATAAGTACACAGCTTGTTGGGATGGCAATTTCATGTTTCGTGTCGTGCCATTTTCATATCCGGGTCTAAACAGGTCAGTAGATGCGAACATGACCCAATATTATATTGTGTCAGTTTCGACGGTTCATGTATGGGGTTTTATTCGGATGGTGTAAAACAAGCCAAACGTTTACTAGGCATGGTTGTCGCTCGTCATGATTTGTTTTTGCTGGCTGAGTCTTAGTTGCTATTATACAATACCTTGTATTATATTAATATGTGAGACCCATTGATATGTATATATACAGATGAAATGAATGGCAGGGTACTTTTGGAATATCTGCTCTAGATTCCTAATCATTTTATTGAGTCCAATCAATAGTTGCGATGTGTAATAAAAGCAATATAATTGTTTTTGTACTTTGTAATTCCAAAAAAACTTTTGGTCTTGTTGTACATGTACACGTTTTGAAGTACCTTAGTATCATATATATATAAAGAGAGAGGGAAAGAAATTGATATACGTTAATGTCCTTTAAATTTAAACAAATCTCTAGTCTTTGGTGATGAATAATTGAAATTTAAATTTTAAAAAATAAAAATATTTATATGAATAAAATGTATTTCCATAAATTTAAATCTCAACCATCCATTGTCAAAGATGAATTGTTGAGATTTTTTAAAATTTACTAGTATATACCAGTTTCTCTCTCTATATAATCTTCTTCGTATATTAAAATAAAATTAAAGAAAGGCAAAGCACTGTAAAAGAGATGAATCATGGTAAAGACTACCTTGAGACTTTTTGGCTTGAAACCCAACCAAGAGTCTACGAGCAACCATTTGGGCTGGCATTTTACACTTAGCACGTACAAACACACACACACACACACACACACACACACACATATATATATATATATATATATATATATATATATATATATATATATATATATATATATATATATATATATATATATATGCACACTTGGTTCACGCACTACAGATATTTCTATATGAAACAGACCCAACCAAGTGCCTCGCTGAGAGCACTCGGTGCATGTAACATTACATCTAGCACGTTAAGCGTGTGTGCGCGCACACACACACTTATACTTCACATGTTAAGCGCATACTCTCTCTCACACACCACTTATACTTCACACGTTAAGTGCGTGCTCTCACACACACACACACATTTACACCCTTATACTTCACACTTGAGTCCTGGTAAGCTTTGGATGTGAACCTCTCACGCTGAGCAGCTTGACGTCGTCGATGATAGGCCCACAAAGAGCTGCATCACTCCTTGTGTGATAATAGGTGCTGAAGAAAACGACCCGAGTTCGAATCGATACAGCACTGAACCTGAGCTCGGCACGCTTGAACCCACCCGTGCCCTTGGACTCGTAAGGCACTTTGGCCGTGTCCCTACCTGCAAATGCCTCCACAACCATGGAGCCCTCGCACTTGTTGCTGGCATCCCCGACCACGAAGGTGAGTGCGTAGAGCTTACCTGGTATGGTGCGAGCCACCTGGGCTATGGCGCTCTCCTTGCCGGCGACGAGCTCAATGGCACGCCGGCCCTGTGGTACAGAGTAGTGGCCGGAGTCGATGTAGCGGACGGCCTTGAGCGACTCGATCATCCAGGCCGGGAGGGGAGAGTGGTCGTCCTCGACATTGGGGGGTATGAGAACTCCCCATGTGGTGTTGGGAAACAAATATGGGCCTTCCTCAAAACCCCCGTTCTTCAACAGGTTCTCTGCAAGTGAAAATATGAGATAGGTCTTACAGCATTTTGTGTCAAGTTGATTGTATTACTAATGTTGCATATTTACGGGATCTTTCTTTCTCTCTCTCTCTTTATATATATATATATATATATATATATATATATATATATATATATATATATATATATATATATATATATATATATATATGTATGTATGTATGTAAAAAGCTGTCTAGTAGTTTCTATTCTCTCTCTCTACATATATTTCTATTCTCTCTCTCTATATATATAGTGGCTGTCCAAAATTTTGTTTTCTCTGGAAGTCACCGACTCCTGATTTTGGAACACTGATGTCAGATGGTCGTCTTCTACCCAAGATGGACGGTTCAGGATATACGGTGGCCTGAACACTGATCGCCTTGGAAGATGTGGAACTTGGGTTTCGAGATATCTTTGGCTTACTGTGAGCTTGCATGCAACGTATCGAACTCGTGACTGAGTGCAGATGCTAAACAGGCGAGCCACTGCTCGTTGCGCACTGATCGCTCGTTCCCATGCGGGGGAGTGACAAGTGAGCCAAATGTTAGCTCGCTTTCTAAAGGCATACCCGAGCTGACTGCTAAGTATAATCACGAGTTCAAACATTGCATACGACTCGAAAGATCCTTAACGAAGAATCGCATTGTGTATACGATCTTTGATGGGATTGCAATTGTTTACGACCCACAATAGGTATTATTTTCTAGTATATGCACTTTATGAATCATATAATTCACATTAAGAAAACACACACACACACACATATATATATATATATAAAGAGAGAAAGGAGAGAGAGGAGAGGAATTGGAGTATGCCAACCACTTTTTGTGTAAACTCATGGTAACCTATCTTAACCATTTGATTGAAAGAGACGAAGGGATATGATAAAAAAAGTAAAAAAGTGCTTTATAATTTTTTATAGTCAAAATTCAGTTAAAAATGTAAAATACATGTATGTTTTATTCACATATGTATTTTTACTTTTTAAATTCAATTTTAAAAAAATATTAAAAAAATTAGATGGTTAATATTTCTTTTGGATTTATCAACACCTAAATGTGCTAGTACGTTCTCTTCATATTCATCTCTTTAAATTAAACTATCAAGATTAGTTTTCATGGTTTTGCATCCTAGTTTGCTTATATTTATATAAAATGATTGGATCCTACACCCTTTAAATGAGTATTCGAACATAAATATCATAACATATTTTTTTTATATTACTTCAAACATTAACTTTTCAAATATACTCATATAAAAATAAAAAGTGGACATTCGATACCATGCATCAAAAGTGATTTTTATAATTTGCCAAAGCCAATCTCCATATATATATGCACATAACTTTTCTTATTATATGATTTTTGTAATAATATGATTATACTTCAAGATACGTAAAATCGCTGGTTTCCACTGGTCGAATCTAGTTCTCAAAATCACGATTTTGAAGGGGGGAGAGAGAGATCTTACTATTGGTTGGTCTGGGGGGAAGGAGGGTCTTGAGGGCGACCAAATCGATTAAGGGGCCACATGCCGGGTCATCCTCGACGCCGGGGTTGTGGATGATCACCTCCACCTCCGACGAGCCAGCCTGAAACGCCCACGCGTACGAGTCCCACCCCTCGCTGCTGTAGACCGTCTGCATGGGCAGCAGGCCGGAGTCAGGCGCAACCGTCACATTCAGCCGCTCCGCCTGCGCGCACGTCCTCGTGGCGCTGAACGTAATGGAGTAATACACGCCCACGGTCAAGCCCGTGAGCCTCTGCTTGATGTAGGCCTCGTTGCCCAGCCTCACGGCGTAGGCGCCTTCTGGCACCAGCAGCAGCATGTCCCCCTGCTTGTGACCCGACTCTATGTACTCGACGAAGCCCGAGATCTCCCATTTGGGTATCGCGTACCGGCCGGTCACCACCGTCCCTTTCATCTCCCATGGCCGCGGCCCGTGCTCGAAGTTCCCATTTGGTAGCAACCCTGCATTTTTTGATTTCTCACAATAATAATTCATGAGTTCCTCTCTATGCGAGTTAGTTTCAGAAAAGATTTAAAAGATAACTAATTTTCTTGTAAAGATCTTGATATGGATCTTCATGAAGTGTTGTAACAGCATAAGAAGGAAAAAGAAAAAGAAGCTATATACAGTAATATTTTTCTTATGAACATATGAAGAGCTCTCCTTGGAAGAATTTAAAATGAAAAATATGAAATAAATGTAATCAAGAAAAAAGAATCATGAAAGAGCAAGGATGGTTCACAAACGCTTGGTTGGTTCAAATCTTCTGAGTGGAGCAAACCATCGCTGGAAGAGCTTCACCGGATTAATTCATCGGGGTTTTTCCGGCGTCTGGATACTGGTGGTGTTCTTAAAAGGACCAACAATGGTTCTATTAGTGTCCTAAGACGCGACCATCTAAAAGCAGGTGACCAGAGCGGGAGCACACCGTGTCAATCAATCGGAGTTAGAGAAACAGGTTCATCAGCCAACAAAGAATGCAAAGATGCAAGATGTAGCTGGTGAATGGTCTATCAGGTCTGGAAAACACTACAGATTCGATCGGCTGCTGCAGTGTTGAGAAGAGAAAAGCCTGAACAACAGCATCTACGTATGTAAAAGAACGTAAAGTTTTACCGTCGACAATGGCTAGAGCGTGATGTTGATGACATGAAAGGAGTAACAAGAAGAGAAATGCGAGGAAAGGGTGTGAGAGATCCATTACTAGAGACTCTGCTGCAGGGAATGAGTGTGGAGATGGGTCGATGGTCTTTTTATTTGCGAGATCACAAAGCGGGGGTGTCAGTGGCCATTATAAAACTCCCTCTCTCTAAAGAGTACGCAGGACCTCCCATGAATTTTTGCGCTACACAGAAAACACAATTCTTGTGAGTTATCACTTAAACTCCTTCGCCAATCCCTTCTTATATAAGTTATATTATCGTTAGGGATCTGCGACAGAATAGTCAAGCGATTATTCCGTGTTAATTTCAATTAATCCTGTTGCGTATATCTTCTATCAAGATGAACCCGCAGCCAAAGTATTCAGCTATCCTCTGGTACAATTATATATATATATATATATATATATATATATATATATATATAGAGAGAGAGAGAGAGAGAGAGAGAGAGAGAGAGAGAGAGAGCGAGAAATCCAAATTGCTTTTACACAAAATTTAAGTAGATTTTTAAATAAAAAAACAACTCGTAGCAGGTACATTTTTTCACCTACAAAGGTACCCACATATTGTTTTACTTTTGAGGTTTAATTTCAACGGTTGAGATTTAAAAACAATTTTAATGTACACACTCATTCTTGTTTTAATCTTTTTAAACATCTCAATAATCTCATCGTTATTCTCGTTGATTGAACAATTAAAATACTTTAATACATTTATGCATAGTGGTGTGTGCATTTACCATTACCATGTTCCCTATTTATACTTATACATATATATACATATACATACATATATATATATATATATATATTTGTGTACTATATTAAATGAAGAATTATACATGATCATGCACCATGTTTCATTATACATATAAATCTACCCCCCCCCCCCTCTCTCTATATATATGTGTGTGTGTGTGTTTTGTATGCCACTGCATGCATCATGCTATCCTTTATTTCTCTCTTTCTAAACTGCCCTAATGTGGATCATGTTTGTTATATATCGAATCTAAGTTTGCCTGCCCCATTTGGATCATCTTGTGTATACCTAAAAATTTACCAAGCACCCTTGGATTTTCAAGTTTGCGCGACGGTCGGTCCCATAGAATCCCGTCGGTTGCCCCCATCGGAATTTATCCGGCGCCGTTGGCTAATGTCCGATTTCTGCAAGTGCAAGTGATGATCTTAACAGTGGTATGATATTCAATATGATAAAAGATCTTCACCTTAGGTCGCACCATCATAGAAAAATGATCAGACCCAATGGATGTGGAAACGTAAACCTCATCATGTGCTTGTGACAGCTTTTGCATACATCACAAGTTCATCATTTACTGTTCTCAGCCTTTTGCTATTTCTTTCAGCACTTCCTTTACAGTTTAGCCACTAACCTTTCTTCACTTATGAACAAGCAAAACAAACATTCATTACTTCGCTAAGCTACAAAGATTTTCATGCTAAGGATATTCAAAGTGCAGATCCAAACCCATTTAAGAAATTAAACTCGTAATATGGTATGGCCCACTGTTTAATGGCTGAAATGAACAAATCCACGCACATATATATAATACATATTATGTATATAAAGAGAGAGAAAGGTAGGTTTATATATATGATCGTTGATAATTTTTTATTTGACATGGTTCATTCTCTTTTATTAGTTA
Source organism: Brasenia schreberi (assembly GCA_036023115.1). Taxonomy (NCBI): domain Eukaryota; kingdom Viridiplantae; phylum Streptophyta; class Magnoliopsida; order Nymphaeales; family Cabombaceae; genus Brasenia; species Brasenia schreberi. The sequence goes on along the minus strand of JAYKKT010000089.1, from coordinate 38,777,761 downwards.
AAACCATAGTTATCGCCGTCAAAACCACTTGATATATAAGTTTCACTTTTAACGGTGTTGGTGATAGTTTTGATTATATATATATATAGAGAGAGAGAGAAAGAGAGAGTTATACTCTTGTTGGAGATGTGAACCATCTCATCAAATATTAAAAAAATTAAAAGTATAAAATGCACTTTGTATTTTTTTTGAAAAAATTCTTTTTCTTTTTTTATTTGAATTTAGACTGTTCAATCAAAAAAATGAACAAGAGTCAAGTATCTCTCATTCTCCCTGTATATTCTAGATCTGAACCTCTCCCTGGTGTGGTTCAGTTAAGTTTCATGACTTGTAATTGTTTTACTTAACTGGTTTCATAAAATTCATCAGATCCGACCCAAAGCTGACCGCCAAACACTGCTAGGTTCCACAATCGATTGAAAAACTGTGAAAATGAATGAAGAAATTTTTGAGGTTGGCATATTTTGTCTGGACATGGTAACTCTTTGCGAATGGGAGGAGATTCGGCACTAAACTAATCTTCAAAGAGCATCATTCTCGATGCACTGCTTCGGCAACTACGTAGGCATCTCAAGATGGTCGCACATGGTGCAATCTCCATGCACCGATTCTACTGAGATGGACGGTCCCTAATGCATGCTGGCTGCTGTTGCAAATGAATATATATGATATTTAATTTAGACATGCACTGCTCCTCTCTCTCTCTCTCTATATATATATATATATATATATATATATATATATATATATATATATATATATATATACTAAACGCACATGGGTTGATATACGCCCCCTTTAATGGCATGCAGCGTGTAGCAAAACCATATTCCTTTCTTTAATAATTTTCATGGAAAATACGGTGAAGCAACCGTTCATACACAACACAATCCATTATAAGAATGAGGAATGGTTGTCTTGGATGATTTTCAGGCCAGGTTTCGGTTTCCGAGACCCGAATAACAGGATGGTATCCTTCGACCACATCCGCATTTTCTTCGATCTCTATGCACGTGTATGTATTGAAGGGCACAGAGTTGCGGGTCTAGAAATCCTTTCAGGGTGAGGATATTACTGTGGGCTCTCTATTAATGGCTAATGGATGTTTTAGATATAAGACGAAAGAATAAACACACATAGACATGTCCGTAAATCGGAACCGATTTCGTGGTGGTTCCCGATATGATTTAATTATATAACTATTAAATCATTTAAACTATATATTAGAGTGACTATAAGTTATATAATACTACATAATATATTACATTATAAATTACATGTATACTATGTAATGTAATTATATATGTATATATTAATATATGCTTAATATAATATTGTAACTATGTAAATATATAACATATTACATATATATGTAATGTATTATATAGTATAACTATATAAGAATTGTATTATATATAATAATACGACGTTAAACAGAAGTTATAATATTATAAAATATAATACAATATATATACAAATTCATATAAGATAATATATTTAATAAGATATAATAATATATTATACATTAATATTTATAGTTATAAACTTATATAGTCTTATATAACTTATAGTCTTAAACTCTTATATATTGTTTAAATTGTTTATAGTTATATAACTAAACCGGATATGTAACTACAACAAAACCGGAAACCATAAAAAAACTAAACCTAGAAACCGATTCAAAACCATAAAAGCCCAGATTCGGATCCACCTAAAACTGTCCCGAAACCTGATTCAAAACATTAAAAAACCCAGATTTAGAACTGTCCCAAAATCAGATTTGAAACCCTCCAAAATCAGATCTTGAACCATCATGAAACCAGAACTGAATCTGACGGTTTGATTCGGAACCGGACCTGAAACCGCTCCGACGGTTCAAACCAAAACCCAAACAACAGTGCTGGTTCCGATTCCAGGCCGATTTTCCAAATAGATAAATCATAACCAAACTGGATATGTTTGAGTCCGATTTTATCTGGTTTGTGAGTCAGTTCAGTTTCAGGTCGAATCACCGGGGTGAGACCGATCAGACTATATCTGCGCACTCGTGCTCACACACATATATAAAGAGAGAGAGAGAAAGAGAGGGAGAGGTAGTATTATCTGTATAATGTCTTGCTATACTTAATTTTACATGAACAAATTTATCTTTGGGATTAACTTTAACTTTACATTTAAAATATATGGTAGATTAAATACAAAATATAAGAGTATAAAATACTTTTAATTTGAATATATGTCAAAACACATTGAATAACGTATATATACTGTTTGACTAGATCTGTCCATCACTGATGCTGCTCACTTATGTCTGTCTTTCAAAAATTCTCAAAGATTATATTATGTTCTCAAATGCTCATGACTTTTTACTTTATCAATTCAACTGTTCTTCTAAAAAAACGAACTTTTGAGATTATGGAAACTTTTGAGATGATATAAATTTGAGTAAGGAATGGATGTATGTCAAGGATGAATATTGTATATGAATCTCTCAAGAACCGTCGCCTACAATGCGATAGCACTTCATAATTCCATTTAGCTATTGAAACATTTACAAGAAAAAGTTGGCTAGGGAGTCGACTCACAGGTTGTTGTTATGAGTTCGATATCTGCAGCATGCATCCAGCTCTGGCCTCCACATTGTAAAATAAAAAAGAAATGCGTGACTGACCAGCTTGACTGACAGCCTTTAATCAGTCCGCAGTTCCATTATTGACAAAAGATTTTATTCTGGCAAGCCTAGTTTAATCTTTTAATTGATTGATTTGACCAACATCATTAGGGTTATTCATAGGAATATAGGTGCTGTCATATAAAAATATTAAGTAGATACAATACTTTATTGGGATTCTTAGGAAGAAAAGAAAAATTTAAAAATAAAGAGAACTAGTAGGGGAAAATTAAAAAAAGTTAAAAGAAGCTTTCAATGAAACTTGACCGGTTATAACCGGTTTAAAACCGATAGTTTTGGTTTTGATGCGGTTTCAATATTTTCGAAACCATAATCTAACAGGAAACCACCTGGGTTACTGTATATAGACTACATAAGATATGAAAACCAGTAAGAAAATGATCCGTTCATGTTATCGCCACCCTTAACTTTGATAGTTAGGTCATCAAGTAAATTGTTACAAAATTAGATGACTATTTTCCTTTATAAATATCAAAACTATTAATATAAGATTTGATCGGTTTTGTAATTCTCTAGTGATTTCTACACTTTACGGGGTGTCAGATTATGAGGTCGGACATGCAAAACTCTCACTGTAAGCCCAGTTCTAGTAACCTACTTACATTTGTGGACTAATGATCAACCTCATAATCGAGTAAAAAGTAATGTCGTTCTGCATGACAAAAGCTTGTGTTGGCTTAAGAGGTTGGCTGAGCCTTTAGCGTAAACTCTAAGGGCTAACTACAACAGCTCATGAGGCTCCCACAATAACAAATGTGAATCAAAGGTTTCTTGTTAAAGAAAGCAGCATCGGATGAAGGAGAGTGAGTTGGTGCAATGAAATAGAAAGAACTGCGGATTTTGGTGATAACTGGACTGAAGATAGTCATAGTAGAGCGATATCTAATTAGAGGAGAAACTTAACAACCATAATATCTTCTAGAGATGCCATTTTGTTAAACTATGGTTGAAATTTCAGACCCGGCCCGTATCAATGGTGTCTGAAATTGCCTTGGAAGGGGCTCGCCCACCCGTCACAGAAGCTGCTATACATCTTTTACTGTACTGAAGCTTTTGCATCTGTTCACTAATAGACTAAAGCCATATTTGGTTGGTTAATTCGATCTTTTCATCGATGGTGAGCAAGGAAGATGGTTCTGATGATGATCCTGCACACCTGAATTTATCTCACAGGCGGTTTTAAGAAACGCCATTAGCCTCGCCGCCTTTAGCAGCCAGAAAATTGTATAGCCAACACCGAGAAATAGAAAAACTTGATTGATACAAAGAATTGTATTGCCAAGGATTTCTGCAACTCGACGACAGCCATGCAAAATCATCACATAACCGAGGGAAACTTGATTGATGTCATGAAGTTGCATGGCTTCAATTGAATGTTGCAAAACAAATCACTCAGCACAACGAACAGTAACTTGGCTAGGAGGCCAACTAGCAACAAGTTGAAGGTCATGAGTTTGATTCCCAGGCCGTGCATCTGGCTTCAGTCTTTCTACTTTACAAAAAAAGAAAAGGAAACTTGATTTAAGGTAATAAGCTGCTTTGCTAATGTTTTAGAAAGAAAATTCTTCAGCTCCATTAAGAGGGCAGAAAGATGAGAAATTAGGTGGCGTCGTGTTTCAACTTGATGAATACCAGGCCGAAAACCAGACTGCCGGCAAAACCACGAGTCATGACCAGGTGACCAGAAGTAACCAACAGACCCAGCCTTATTGATTTGGCTGGGCCAGCCATTGTCATGCATAGCATCCTTTGCAAACAGCTATATTTATATTCTAAGATCACATGAAACCTTTGAATATGTTTACCATTTCGTCAATTAAGAATCATACTAAACTTGTGAACTAGCATCGGTCTATATAAAAGTTGCTTCAACCTCTTTGGCAAAGAAATAAGGACTGCCGATGTACTCTTTAACACATCATGCTTGGATATAAACAGAAAGAATGAACAAAGAGTCTCCCGAATAATGAAATGGTATAGAGAAATAAATCTTTCCCACGCAAATGCTATGCTGTTTACAGACATCCACTCTCTCCCCAAAAGCAAAATGTTTGCTAGCATTTTAAGTGAGAGGAAATTAACTATAACACCTCAATTGGAGGTATTACAAGGATAGGAGATTCAAAAGATGCCGAAGAGAACCCAATGCAGTGTATATGAACAACTCGCCCAACAGTTTTATTACAATGAAACCTGCAAAAGGATCATTATAGGTCATGTAAAGCAGTCAGCAATGCTTAGAATTTGACAGCAAATGACGCGAAAATTCTGGTTCACAGTGCAAAGCATCACCTAATTTTCAATAAAATAAATAGCTTTGGATTTTGGAAGGTACTGAGGTTTCTTACATGGTGTTCTTTTTAGCATCTTGGTTTCCCAGTTATTAAATCTAGTTGCATGCATTTGAAGAATATCCTTTTCTAGAGAAAGTGCATGTAATACGTGATGATCAAGTTGGTATTCCAACAACCCAATGACCAATTATGTTTGCCAAATAAACAATCCATGGCAACACGCATTTGACTAAATTGAACAAACAAATTCGTGCCTGGTCATCTGATAATTGGCAGTTCAGAGATCCGGTAACAGTAGCTACTTACCCTCGGACCAGCAATTCTTTAAGTGAAAGGTCAAAGAAGGAAGAATGGACAACAAGGAAAAGCTGAACGTAAGACTACAAAAATCAAGATGATGACCACAAATGGATGTGAAGAGTTGATCTAGCTCACTGAACGATGAACTGGCCTATTCTCTCCAATTCAGGGCATGAGGCTCTTTAAGGGATAACTGACGTTCCCAAAGATATCAAAATACAAGTGAGACCTCTATTTTATACCCTACCTAGGCCCCTTGGGTAAGGTGTAAAGAAGCTAAAGCAGAGGTAGTAGCGGGGCTGCACGACACAAAACACCGCTAACATCAGTGATGGTAAGAAGGCACATGCGAGTTGAGATAGAACACTTACTCATGCTAAATCTGATTACAACATAGTAAGATAATTTAAACAATTACACCCTTTGGATGCAGGGAAACACACAAATGACTTCATGGTTGCTTCAATTCTTACCATCTTCAAGACCGTTATGTACCCTCCCCTCACAAAGCATGCAAAGATGAAAGGCCATCAGGAATCCTCTTAAAAGAAGAACATAGCTAAGGAGTACAAATGTATTGTTAAATGAACAGAAGATGCCAAATTAATAACATTAGAAAAGAATATTATGCTGAATGAGTGAGTCAAAGGATGAACTGTACTATTTCTCTCAAAGAGAGTATTGTGAATGAAAGAATGAAGAAAAAGGGAAATGGAAAATGGATGAGTTGGCATCATTTAGGACCATATACAGAAAGACAGGAGGAGGATGGAATAGAACACACATTAACAGAAGACATTATGCCTTGATCAATGACATTACCCAATTCTCGCCCTCAGAGCTGTAGCAGGAGAATACTTTAAGTGAAAGCTATCGTAAAAGGACTTCTCAAGAGTTTCAATTCTTGGATCACTCAAACATCTGAGCAAGGGTCTCCCATGAGAAAATCTTTCTACCTACCTGGGATTCCCCAGTTTCCCTAACTAGCAAACCACAATCTCCTCTCTTTGAACCCCTTTCATTTGTGATGCTAGAACTAATTCTCTGCAAGTTTCTTATATTTTCCCAATTTTCTGCTGAAGTGGAGTCCACTTCTGTTTGTAGAAGAACAGGGTAAATCAGCGTCTTCACCTTTGCATACTTTTTATCAAACGATAAATATTTGTTATATCAAACAAAATAAAATTATGGCGATTGAGTTGAAATTTCTACTGTAAAATAATCAACTTACAAAGACACAAGATTCATTTCTCTTTCCTTGGAGTTAGAAAAACTATAGTCAAAGCATACTATGACATAACAAGGCTTCAAAGATTTGTGCAGGACCTAGATACCTAGATCAGCATGGGCAGACAATATTTGCAACACAAACTAAGGCCATTCATTTCAACTGAAGATGACAGGATAGGATCATATGCATCTTCTATCTAGAACATGCGACTTTCTCAAAGAAAATTTGTGGTCAAACATGACGACCATTTAAGTTTTTTTTTGGTCACATAAATATGAAATGATTATCCATTCATCAATCAGAAGGTTACCTTAGATCGTTGTAATTTATACCTTATACTCGTTTACACGCATCCATTTTGTTGACGACCATTTGTTTCCTTTGATGACAGGACAACCCTCTGAAATCATTTGGAATGACAAGTTAATACCAGGCAGTACTGACTTCAATATGAGAACTTAAGTTTGGGAAATTATAACTAATGATATTCCACCGACTTTTATTACTTCCATTTTATGAGAAAGGAACTTTATAAGGGCACCCTTTTTCACATGGGTGAATCAAACAACAACTACAACAACAACTAAGCATTTTTCCATACTAGATGGGGTTGGCTACATGGATTCTTTGTTTATTTTAGAATCCATGGTAAGTCCGACAAAGTTTTACGCTGGCTGTCGGAAGCCTACTGCAACCCTCCTCCTTTATTCGGGCTTGGGACCGGCCATGCAAGGGTGATCCCTTAAATGTATTCCATGGCGAATGAGGCATTTTGTGAAACCAGTAATAACAATATTTGTTAGTGAACAGAATTTAAAATTTCCATCACTAAGACAACAAACCAACTGACCATGTAAACTCATGGGATCAAGTGTTGCATCAGGCTTCATGCTCCAGAAAAGCAATGCATCGCCCTTCTTTGGCCTAACTGAAAGTCCAGTTTTTCCACATTCAGACAATTCATTCCAATGGGGAACAGAACTACTGTTCACTTTGAGTGATGGGAACACTGTCTCACCACCTTCTTCAACATCGGTACTGTAATGGGGAAAACTGAAATTAGTGAAGCATCTGACATAAACCATAGCATGTCCACCCAAATCAGCAATTTTAAAGCATGTGAAATTTGATTGTTAGTGACATACAGGTACATAAGAAGAGTTGCCATCCTTTCCCCGCCATTTTTGGTGCTGAACTGATCCATGAAATAATCAAAGTGAGGTTCGTATTTTTGCCCAACTTCATAATGAAGAACTTGAAGCCCCTCTCCATGTTCTAAGGAAGACAAATGGGTTTCACTTTAGTTAAGGAAGAGCAAGTAGGACAAATCAAATCAAACAAGCAAGTCTAATAGAAGAAAACATATGTTTTCTTATAGCCACAATCAATTTCATAAACCTGATGTTTAGATTATTTTGTTGATTATGATCTAATAATAGTCCAAGTTCCAGACATGGCATGTCTCATTGAGACGAAGCTATCATCAGAAGAATTCTCGAGAGTTAAGTGGAAGCTGGGATTTGTCAATGGTTTTGGTAATTGGTAATATATGCTAACGGTAGAAGGGGGGGAGGGTGTGTGTGTGTGTGGGGGGGGGGGGGGGGGCTTGGGATATTATGGAGAAGTAATTTTCAGCTAGAGAAAAAATGTTATGAGTTCATTAATCAGATTGATCCAAACTTGAGAGAAAAAACGATTACGAAAGGATACTAAAAGGACGTCCCTGGCTTTTGACATTAAAGGAATACAATGGCAAATTGTGACTGTCGGCCATGAAATTCGAACAAGAAACATTTTGGGTCAGAATTGCAGACCTTTCCTTCCTTCTATTGAACAAGAAAATGGGGGAGAAGGTTGGAAACATGATCTGATGATGTGTTGAGGTAGGTGATAGCAAAATAAGAGCTGCTATGGGACCTTCTCTGTGCATTAAGGTGGAGATAGAGATTGGAGGCCACCACGCAGAGAAATGTTGCAGTGTAACATCAAGACCAACCTGTAATGATTCCTAATAAGATATGAGCGCAAGCCCAATTTTTGTTACAGATGTGGAATCATTGCACATCTGATGGATGATTGTGAATACAAAGGTGAAAATGGGCAGTATGTGGATTGGATGAGAACAGACTTAGAATGCCAACCTCACGGAGGTTAGGGAAAGAAAGAAGCCACATGAAAGCAAATTAGAGAGGGAAAATAGAAAAGTACAGACACCTACTGGATTACTTAAGGAGTATGCAACAGGAAAGGCAGAACCCATCGGCAGGAGCATGGAGTCTAACGACATTATAGGATTACCCAGTTGAATCGAATATCACAGGAAAAGAAGTAGAGGAGGAGGAGGAGGTTAAATCACCTAAACAAAATGCGAAACAAGAAGAGAGAGCCAATCTGAAAAAATGGAGGACAAAGAATCGTAAGGAGGAAATAAAGGAAACAAGAGTACAGGCATCCAGGGCAAACAATCACTTCAGCTAATGTTAGACAAAGCTGAATATATGGATGAAGACATAAATCTGATGAGCTGTAAGTTGCTAAGAAGGGAGGAAGGACTACGAAATGCTAAATTGAATTCAACGGCCTAGGTTGCTCAGCAACCCTGTGGAAGCCAATGAGGATCTTAATTTTGGAACTTAAGGAGGCTTGGGAACACCCTTGCAATTTCAGCGGTGTGTCTCCTTGTGAGAAAACAAGTTCCTGATGTGATATGTCTCATTTTAGACAAAGCTATCATTGGAAGAATTCGTGAGAGCTAAGTGGAAGCTGGGCTTTTCCAATGGTTTCGGTACAAAAACTAATGGTAGAAGGGGGTTCTTGAGATATTGTGGAGAAGTAACTCAATAATCAAATCGGAGGAGGAAGAGCATATGCGAGATTCACTTGAAAAAGTTCTCTAGGTTATGGAATTTGATATGGAAAATGAAGATGCAACAAAAAATTTCTGTTCCTTTGAAGATGCTGTAGGAATATAATACCTACGCAAGAAAGGCTGTTAGAGAAAGGGTTTGAAGCACCTAACTATTTGTTTCTTGTGCAAGCAAGCAGCAGAAACAATCAGGCATCTACTAATGGATTGTGAATATGGAAGAGGAGTAAAACAAGAGCTCTCCAACCTCAACGTCAAAGCTCTCATGCAGAAAGATGGCTGAGTGACAGAAATTTCATTTACAAGCTGAAAGAGGACCGAAGTATTTTGATTGCTACATGTATACTTTATGGTTTCAGCACAATAAGGTTTGCATTGGCAAGGCTCTAGCTGAACCTGAGCATGTATTTCAAGAAGCAACAAGTCATCTGAGAGCAAAGAAAGAAACAGACAGGAAGAAATAGGAACAGTCCTCTCTAACAGGAATTAAAAACAATGGCAAAAACCACCAAGGACATTCGTGAAAGTCAATGCAGACTTTGGTGAATCAGAAGAGAGAGAAACAATCAGGATTGGAATTGTAATCTGGGATTAAAAAGGTTACACAAAGCAAGGAAAGCAACATACATTCAAGGTAATAATTTATCCACAGAGTTGAATCCTTGGCGATAAGGGAAGGGACTCAAATTCCCATGGCAGCAGGGTTACAGGAACATAGTAATCAAAAGTGACTCCCTAAAGGCAATCACTGCAATTAAGAAGATAGAAGAGGATAGATCATAGGAAGGATTGATTTTAAGTGTGATATTCTTGTACACAAACTGGTATTTCGCTTTGGTTCCTCTTTCAAACTAAGACACTGTAACAGGGCTGCTGACGAAAATTGCAGCTTATGCAAGAATATAAGAGTCTAAAATCTGGATTGAGGAATTCCCTAGTTGGTTAGCCAATTCTCAATGCTGATATGAATATGTAATACTTTGTTACTATCAAAACTCAAAAAAAGAAAACTGACTGGGGCAACAAGTTGAAAGAAACCAGCTCATGGCTTGACTTTTTATGCATTAATAACAAACATCACCTGCAGAACAGTTATGTTGACAAGCTACAAAAATGAACACCATTTTTTTTAGTTTCATTTTTATAAATCATACAAGACATGATTGACACCTTTTAGTTTTTTTGAGACTTTTTCTTGGTGGGAAGTATTTTTGAGACTTTGAAGACATTAGAAAGGGGAATAACCTTTATTTATTTTTAGCCTTTAATTAGTTGTGATTCTTTCTTGTGTTTTAGATTCCCTTCACTGATTTTGTGATTACCTATTTCTTATTGTAAAGACTAGTCACATCTGAGGCCAAGTATGCAACTAATAATTCTTACTACATAGGTGAATTGACCTTTGCGTGTTATATTGCCACTCACTTATGCCTAATTGTAATATTGTCACTCACTGATGCCTAACTGTAATAACTGAACAATGTCTTACACCAGCTTCTCCAACTGATTTGCCGTACAATGCAGTGCACCTTCTTATACCCATGGTAATAATTAACTTCTTCCACAATTTTTAAATATGCAGATAACCTTAACTAGCTTCTCCAATTCATTCATGGGTCCATTTGGTGCACCTTCATATCACTCATGATGATGATCAACTTCTTAGTACAACAACTAAGCCTTTTCCCATACTAGATGGGGTTGGCTACATGGATTCTTTGTTTTCCCATAGCCCTATCATAATTTGTAGAATCCATGATAAATAAGTCTGACAAATTTTTATGCTGGCTGTCGGAAGCCTAACGCAACCCTCCTCCTTTATCCGTGCTTGGGACCAGCCATGCGGGGTGATCCCTTACATGGGCGGAGTTGATCAACTTTTTAGTACAATTCTAAAATTTCCATTCATCAACACATTCTAGGATCATTCAAACTCAATTGCGTGCTTCCAGGCATGTTTCACAAAAGGGGAAACCCTCCTATAGTATAACTTGTCCTCCAAATTCACCTCTGCATCTGGGTGTGCCTTTTACTTCCATATGTTTACTCAGTCAGGCTAGATAGTGGCAGAAACACCCCTATGATCGAAAGCAAATTCAAAATGCCTTGTTCATGCGTTTCCTTGAGACAACAAAATCACTAAGCAAAAATGATTCTTTATCCTTGTTTCAAATAAAAATTCAAATGGAACAATAAAAATATGGCCTACCTCATCCAAGCTAGACTTAGCACCATCAGTGATGGTCTATAAGAGAACAAAGAGACAAATAACAACCAGTGAAAAAAGATTATCTCAACACAAACAGGTCTCAGAACATGCCTACAGGTATGAAGGTGAAGTCGGCAATTCTCTTCTCAATGGTTCGAATGATCTTATCTTGTCCCCTCTGTAAGAATGTGCCTGAGCTTGTCCGCACTCTAGGACCAGGTTGCAGAAGCCAGAAAATTAAATGCTTCATGAGCTGGAATGCACAACTAATTCCAACCAGAATAAACTAAGCATCAAAGTTGCAACCTGCTATCTTTGCTTTTCCCAGTTGCTCTGTCCACAACTGTTGACTTTCGCATATGAGGTGTAGCTAGCTTGATCAAGTATTCACACTCATCATCTGTCTGAAAAGGCAAAACGTGCAAATTTTACATTTTATGGGCATCAGCCAATCAACAGTACCCAAATTGTCCTAACCATATAAACTTCATACTCCTACTACACACTAGAGATGAGAATGGGATGATATGATATGAGACAAGCCAGCGACCTAACCAAGAAAACAGAGGCTGTAAGATCCATAAATTGGAAAGAGTCAGAAAGAAAGAATGAGTCTTTTTGTTATGTATTTCAATGATTCATGTAAGCTCAAAGCCTCAAACACTCCAAAGTTTAGATAGCAGTTTAACTGTGCAGTTACCCCCTGAGCTCACTTTTCGGTTATTCCTGAAGAAAACAACTTAGCCATGTTTCTCAGAATTCAGAGAATATAAGACTGGGATGTCCAACATCTTGTATGAGAAATCTAAGCAAAGCTTTCTCGTCTAAAACCTTGCTGAAAAAAGGAAGAAAACCTTCGCATAAATGTCAGACCTATTGGTCGTTACTACATTAATCACAAAATGTAATGCCAGATATCACGGATCTCATGCTCCGCCCAACAAAACCTTCAAAAGAACCAAGGATCTAAGGTTCAATTCGTTCCAATCGAACAGAGAAGAAACCACACCATAAAAAGATTCAAATGGGTAGTACTATTGTTATCATGTTACCAAGAAATTATGATAGATGAAGGCTCTCGGCTCCCACGCCAACACCTCCGTCCATCGTCTCCCTTGGCTCGCATGATCCCTCTCTCTGAGAAACAAACAAAACCAATCAATACCACAAATATATCAATCGAGAGAGAGAGAGTACCTGCGATTGTGGAGGTCGGTCTGGTACTTGAGGGAGGTGAGGTCGGCGACGTCGTGTGGAGTTTTAGGGGCATTGGTGTTGATGGGGAGAGAGAGGATACCAAAAGAAAGAAGGATGAGCAACATCAACGAGAAGAGCAATAAGAATGCAAGCAGCATAAGGCTCGAATTCCATCTCCGAAACGATGAAAACGTCACTTTGGAGTTCTGTTGCTTCCCTGGTCTCCCCATCGATTCTGATGATGTTGGAGTTGATGAGTCAACCGTATTTCGACGCAGACACCCCTTAGTGGTTGGTGTCGTTCTTTTCCCTTCCTTTCTTCCTCTTATTCGTACCGGTGCTTGTCCGAAATCGAGAGAGAGAGAGAGAGAATCGTCAACTAAATGACTCAGTCCAAACGAATGAAACCCATGGGCGCTCTAAACGGTGGTGAAGACTTCATTTCCTGGATTTGGTTTTGAAGTCATGCGTCGTGGTCCGGAGATTTGCTTCTCCTTCCCGTCTCTTTCTTTCTTTATATATATATATATATATATATATATATATATATATATATATATATATATGAAAATCGGATTCATGTTTCTTAAAGTGGATGTTTTAAGAAAAACGTGAACGAGTCAAGCTGAAGTTAGAGGAAGGTTTCGTCCAAATACCCATTACTTTGTCAAAAAAGTTGAAAAGAAAAATAGTTGACCTTAAAATTATCCTCATTCAATCACCCAAGAGATATTCTTTTATTTTTTTGCATGCCGTGAGAGTCGAACTCGTGGTCAGTCATCACAAGTCAAGAACAGTGCGAGGTGGGATATGGTCCTGATCTCTAGACCATCAGCTCGAATGGTTTTAACAAACCCAATATGAGCGAGTCGGGGATGAGCCAAACCAAGCCAACTACCAGTATGTCAGTACTATTGCATTTTTTTTTGCTCCAAGATGAAGACAAGCCTTACACACATTTACCTTCTAGTAGTATAACTCCCCACCAGCAGCAATGGTGTTAAAAGCGTTCTGTTGTTGAGCTAACACTCTCGGTGCATATTATTACATTTTTGTATAACATGTGCCTTCTTTTTATACATAAGATGTGCCTCTAGAAGATCAATGTAAATATTATTGTTTCCGATAGGTATCTGCCTATATCAAACAAAAAAGAAAGGTGTGCCCTCTTATGCAATTTAACCCTCATAAAACTATGCTCATGTAATTATGTTACCATTAGAGTGGAGAGGCAAAAGCTAGATGGATGCCTGAGTGAGGGTGGCCAAACTCATGACCTTGTGAGTCGACCTCCAAGTCAGGTGAGGTATTGCTGGTAGTTTTGATTAGTCATGTTCGGTTTGGATTTTAACCCGAATCTTGAAACCCTAAACCATAACCGAATTAGGTGATCCGTCCTAGTTTCAGGTTCAGCTGGTTCCTAACCTGGTTCGATTTCGGTTGAAACCGTCAAGTCGGTTAAGAACCAGTCATATTTAGTTCTAGGGATGTTTATGAGTGGAGCATGGGTGGGGATTAAAGTTCCCGTTCCATTCCTATTTAAGGACTGGAAACAAAAATGTTCTCATCCATATCCCCGTGCATTCAAACACAGGTAGAGTTTTCTTTTATGAAATAAAACATAATTTATGTAAAATACATCTAAATTGAAACATATTATTATGAATGAAATGTGAAGAATGATGATTAATTTATGAATTCAAAAAAGAGGTAACACTTTGTTTTATTTATTTTATTTTTAGATGAACCTAATTTTTTAGAATCAATTAGAGGAAGAATTGAGATTGAATTTGTAAAGTAGGAGATCTGCTGTCCCAACCCTCATTGGGGATTTCTTTGCTCTCTTGCATCCGTTTCTACTTCCCAAATCTGCTCCGTTCGATACGAATCTCCTTCCCGTCAACATCCCTAAACAGTCATCTATCTCTCTTGCAAATACACTCAAAACAGTCATCTATTTCTTTTAATTTATGTTAAATAATCTTGCAAATCCCATGGGAGAGAGAGAGAGAGAGAGTTTATTTGCTATCAAATATAGTTTAAAGGAGAAATAATTGCCACATACATGCATTTGAATCTCAGCAGCTTACTCTAAAACTTTGCTTCATGACTTTGCAATATCATCGGGTTTCGTTTTGCCGTCTACAACACCCGAGTTGCAGATCAGTTGTTACCAGCAATGGCCAAGCCATGATTTTTGTCTCGAGCAGGCCAGCACCATGCCAAAGAGGGCCATGACCTTTGATAATTTTTGTCCTGTGTGGTTTCGGTTCTAGCAGTCATCTATTTCTTTTATTTAGAACGGTCAATTCTATATTTTTTCATTTGTTTATCAAAATTCAAGATTTTTAAATATCTTTTTGGCAAAAGATAAAACTTATACAAAGTTATTTAAATGTTTGTGATGCTATTTTTTAATAAACATATAATATATGTATATTATTTGAAAGTTTATATTTGAAAGTTTATTAATGAAAATTAAAAAAAATAATGAAGTGATTAAAAAATAAGATATATATTATATTTTTATTGAATATACATAAAGATTTTTTACCTAACATTTTTCCTTCGGTAAAATATGGCTTGTGTGTTAAGGAATCTGCCTTTTTCCCAATTTGTTTGTGTATGAACTAATGAAATGAAGCCTTAGGTGCTACACAGCCAATACAATCAACTTTTAGGATTTTCAAGCCCAAAAAAAAAAAAAAAATCAAGGACGATTGTAAATTATTTTTCTCTTTTATAAAAAATCATTCCTTAACTCTTTGTCTATATTGTAACTAAACTAATATTTTTGATTTATCCAAAAATGAAACAAATATTCAAACGTTATTTCTTCCCTAATTTTTTCAGTATCTGGTAATGATATTTTTATGATATAAAGACACACTTGTATAAAAGTATAACTCTTCCAAAAGTTAGAAATTATTTTAAAAATCAACAAAAAGATTAATATAAAAACATTAAACTTTATAATTAATAAAACATCTTTCTTATTTTTTGATACAAAAAATATATTTCTTATTTAAAAAATAGATGGATTTTTTTTTAATTGTTAAAAAGTTCTTCCACAAGTAACTCAGCATTGATGGTGACCTAAAAGGCCAAAAGTGATACTCACTTTAGTTCTTCCCCACATGCGTTTACAAATGGTTCAATTGACATTGATTCAATTTCTCATTAAATCTTTTGTTTGAATTCAGAACTTAGGGATGGAAACTCAGATCAAACAATAAATAAAAAGTCTGACTCAATTATAAATTATAATAGTGACATTCCTCCCAATGTAGGTAGATACAAAAATTGGACAGAAGTTTAGCTTACTTTATGTAAAAATCAATTTATAATCCAAGTGTTAACGAGGAATCTTTGGAATGAAAAGCTATTTTCTTGTGTAATAATTAAACAAAACCGTTTTAAATAAAAGTTACAATAACGACTTTAATATCTCAAATGCATAACTTTTTTATGCACAACATTACAAAAAGTGATAATTTTTTACACATATAACCCTAAGTGACATTCTTTATACACATTTCTCATATTTCATATAATAATATAATAAAGTGGAAAATTATTATTATATAGATTTAATTTAAAATGTAATGTTAGTGTAAAATTTTTTATACTATCAATTAATTATGTATCATTATTATATCAATAAAAATATTTAATTTTTTAATAATTATATTAAAAATTATACATATAATAATATATAATTAATTAATAGTGCATATAAAAATTCTCAATATTAATCATACATAAAAATTAACATCTTTTCTATTGCTACGTATATAAATATATTATTGAGCCATATCCTTCTTTATAACTATGCCAAAAAGAATGACATTTTTCCTAATTATATAGTATATGTTTGGAAATCCATTTATATTTGCAGACGTGAGTTTTCAATCCTCAAACAATGCAACATTTTTATTTGACTAATTTAAGTTTTTATTTGATTTAATTGAATTTTAATCTCTAACTTACGATATAGAAAAAATAAGAAAAAACTTTGTTTTTAAGTTATTATATTTATTTATTGATAATTTTTATTTCTTATATTTATTTTATTAAATTTATTTTTAAAATAAAATATTTTCAAACATAAACCACACTTTTACTTTTAACTAAATTTAAATTTATATAAATTATTGGGTACTCGTGTGCAATCATGCATATTAAGTTTGTCACTTTCAAGTCTTCCGTACCCAAAACCCTGTAACACAACTAGAATCCAATAGCATGATAACCAAGGTCTTACCTTGATGCGAGAGGATCGGTCACCATTTTGAATCTCATACTGTTATACAATTCCTTTCATGAACATAATGGGGATGCCAAAGCTAGATGCATTCCCTTGGTATCGAACTCATGGCCTTCAACTTATGAGTCAACCCGTAGGCAGATGAGCCAATGCTCGTTGTGTAGCCTTACCGTTTCAACCATCCTAAGACAATGATATCAAATGGAAGTGGTGCTTCTAGAGGGTCTTTGGTTGTGAGGCCGAGACTGTAGAACTGGAGGCGACCGCTATGTGCGACAGCATATAAGAGGCCTACTTGGTGAGCTGTTGATGAACCTTGTAATTGGGTAATAAGAAAAGGATCGTACAACCCAACTTTTTTTTTAAAATTACTTTTACTTCATATTAAGATTTATGTTTAATTATGATACTAAAAACTGATATTGTAGTTTGGTTCTCATAGTTCATAAATGCTGAAGAATACTAATATGAAGTTTCCTTTAAATTTTTTTAAGGTCGACTAAGCCTTTATGCACTCAACCTCTCATAAGAAAAAAATTAATTACACACTCAATCTTTCAAAAATGGGCTAAATGTGAATTCTAATAAGGTAAATCTGATGGTGCAATCGGTGCAGCAGAGTCACAGCAGACATGTGAGCGATGCCAAAGCAAAAACCTTTTTAAAAAGCAAAACAATTTTTTAATTTTTTTTAATAAAAAAACAACTGATGAAATCGAGGAAAAACTATCAGCCTTTATTCTTCTCCGTGCACGAAAATGAATGTCAATAAATTCTCCAACTGACACTCGAACTACCGTCGCCATTAAGATTTCTATCTACCAGTTCAGCCGAGTGGCTGAGTGAATGTTTCTCTCTCTCTCTCTCTCTCTCTCTCTCTATCTATATATATATATATATATATATATATATATATATATATATATAAATATATAAGCCCTTCATTCATGATCTCGTCTCTGTAACACACATCGAACCGACTGGGACCTACCTTGGGCAGTTTCGGTGGAACCATCGAGGCCAACTGTCACCCGAAGCTAAATCCAAGTGAACATGCTCTAATCCAATTAGGTCTGATCAGTTGTTCTGATTCAGTTTTGCTGGAATCCAACCTGAAAATTTTGACCCATTAGAACACGATCTAGAAAAGTTTGTGTTCGTGTTCACCGGAATTAACACATGAAGAAGGGGACCAATATTTTGGTTGACCTGTTTTTTCACACAAAATGACACAGAAACCAGAACACAGAATCGCTGGCTATGTAAAACTCTAAGATGGGTACTACAGGTAAAGGCCGTGTTTGTGTCCATAACATAAAAAGAAACAGGTCCCATTCGGATTGTCCTATTTCTAACACAAACACGAGACTGCCACTCTACTAGGGGCTGCAAGCTGGTCATACTATAGATCATCTTCAACCATCACAGAACAGAGGAGAGAGAGAGAGAGAGGTTTGCTCAATCATGGTAAACCCTAAGCACCATGATCTTCATCCTCTAAACCCATTCTCTTTCGCTCTGATAGTGTTGATGGTCTTTAAACCGATATTATCTTTATCTTCACCTATGGCAGCACCTCTACCAACAGCTCCTTCTCCTTTTCCTGGGGGTTGCTTTTCAAAGATCTATGCATTTGGAGACTCCTACACCGACACGGGCAACACGAACTCGCTGACCGGACCCAGTGCCTTCCAGTCCGTCTCGAACCCACCCTACGGCCAGACCTTCTTCCACAGACCCACCAATCGCTACTCCGACGGTCGGCTGGTAGTCGACTTCTTGGCTGAATCCCTTGGCCTCCCTCTGCTGCCGCCGTACCTCCATCGCCCACATACCGGTTTTCCTCACGGTGCGAATTTCGCCTTCGCCGGGTCGACGGCACTCGACTATGATTTCTTCGTTCAGCACAACATTTCCTTCGATTTAACGACCAATTCGCTTCAAACTCAGCTGCATTGGTTCAACAGCATGGTGCAGAGCAGCTCATCCAGTCAGGTTGATGTGGGCAATGCTCTGTTTTGGGTTGGAGAGATCGGTGCTAATGACTATGCTTATTCTTATGGCTCCTCTGTTCCTTTCACTACCATTAGATCTTTTGCTGTAAACAACACCGTCAACTTTCTTCAGGTTTGCCCGCTCATCTTCAACGATCATTTTCAGTTCTCCATTTATATTTCATGATTTCTTTTTCCACACACACACACACATCATCATCATTCATCATCAAATAACTGATCGTTCGGCCTATTGTTCTAGAAAAATGTGGAGCAAATCAATCAATATACACACTTATAGTATATGGAATCATGCCAATAGTTATATCTATTAATTAAACTTATTGAAAATCATCAAATACCCTCAATTTTCTAAAATATCTCTAGTTATTTTCAACTTCTTGGTAATTCGAAATTGAAATGGGAAGATGCCACTTTTTGTTATAACATGAGTATAGATATGAGAGAGACGCGAGTCTTGAGAGCATGAGCACAAACACACACATACACACACACACACACACACACACACACACACATATATATATATATATATATATATATATATATATATATATATATATATATATATATATATATATATATATATATATATATATATATATATATATATATATATATAGAAAGAGAGAGAGTAAATAGGAGTCGTTAACTTCCTTTCGAACTAAACTCCTTTTCGCCATCCGGACTGTCCATCTCTTTAATAAGACAATCAATATTCAAAAAGGAAAAGTAAAATATAAAAGATATATTATACTTTTTGTTTTCTAAGAAAACAACTGTACTTTTTTTTAAATATAAATCGTCCGATCAAAGAAATACACTATTCATATTGTCAAGAAGAGTCATGACAAATATAAATATTGGCATGGGATAGAGCTAATAGCCTGTGAAACTGTTTAAGGTAGGGGCACACAATATATTCTAATTACATATTCACAGTGAACTACATTATTTTCCCCATTCATCTATCAAATTCTAGGTGGGTTTTACGTCGGTTGAGCCACCCCTTTCTCTCTATATGTGTGTATGCATGCATGTACTACACATATATATACATGTACATTTACATACATATACATATACATATATACGTATGGGAAAAGGCTTAGTTGTAGTTGTAGTAGTAGTAGTAGTAGTATACATATACATACATACATATACATATATATATATATATATATATATATATATATATATATATATATATATATATATATATATATATACACATATTCTTAAAACATTATATGACAATCCATCTAGGTTATTGAAGGAGAGGGTTCACATGGCTAGACAAGTGTATGTGTTGCCTGCATTAAAAGATACTTTTTATGGCAGATCAAATAGAGATGATCAACATGCATTTCTTGATAAACAGGCCGCATGAAATCTTGGGTAGGTGGTCCTCTTATTCCAGAGAACACTAAAAAGGACTTGATGGGTCCAACGATCTCAGTATATGAAGGTCATTATGTGATTGGCCAGGGCAAATTCTAGCGATGCCCACATCATTTATTCTTCACCAATTCTCCAGCTAATCGTGTCCAGAGTGCCTTGCACATATTGTTTGGCAATTGCAGGGATTGTTACCTCCTTTCCCCACTGAGAAAGTTCAAAACTTTCATGGGCCATCAACCAGTAATCCGAAAGTGCAATGTTATATATGCTACCAATATTACATGCTAACGTGTCTAAATAAATTTCAATCATCCAATTTGAAAGATGGATGGTTGAGATTTGAGTTTAAAAAACAAAAGTTGCCTTTTGAATTTAAATCTCAATCATTCACTTTTTTTGATTGGATTATATATATGTATACATGTATATAAACATACATACATACATATATCTATATATATATATATATATATATATATATATATATATATATATATATATATATATATATATATATATATATATCTATATATTTATATATATATATAAACATATAATGTTTATATATGTATATGTATGTATGTATACACATATACATATATGTGTGTGTGAAAATGAGCCTGGTTCAAGGGGCTGACCCACCCAGCCTGTGGAGCCTGGCCCGGACCATGGCCCTTCAAGGACGGTGCCCTCCCAGCATCTTAGAGGCCCATATAAAATGTGGGCTGGTCCTTTTCTTCCCCAGCCCGGCCTGTATTGACATCTCTAATGGTGGCTATTTCGGGTTCTTTCTAATGGGATTCTAACACATAAATTTCTCATGTAGGGCTTGCTTAGCAAAGGAGCCAAGTACATTGTAGTTCAAGGCCTGCCTCTGTTGGGCTGCCTTCCCCTGACCTTGATCCTGGCCCCAACTGCAGAGCGAGACGTCTTTGGGTGTGTCAAAGACGGTAATGCTCGGGCCGACTCACACAATGCACTTCTCTTGACCAAGATCCATGGCCTGCGAGCCGCGAACCCCGGTGCCACCATCTTGTACCTTGACTATGCCAATGCACACAGAAGAATTCTTGAACAGAGTAAGAACTATGGGTTCCAGGAACCCATTAACGCATGCTGCGGGTCGGGCGGGCCTTACAACTTTGACATAACTGCTACATGTGGGTCAAGTGCAACCAGCATGTTTACATTCCAAACGGCCAGGGCATGCACCAACCCTAGGGCTTACATGGTTTGGGATGGAGTCCACTTCACTGAGGCAATGTACAAGGTTTTGTGGGATCTCTTTTCTCGTGGGGGCTATTCTTCGCCGTCTTACGACACCCTCTTCGGCAAGAAGAAATGCACCCGGTCGATCCGATCGACTCCTTGATCGACGACGAAACAAAGAGTTAAAGCTAATGGAACTTTCTTTTCATACATATGTTGTGTGAAGCTTTGTAAGGTGAGATCTTCTCTTTGAAAGACTCTAGTATTGCATGAGTTGAATATCAATGAACTTAGTATGTTGAACAGCCTAAGAGTTCAGCAGAATTTTATCTATATATTATGAAGTATGCATGAATGCGTGTTTATGCATGTGCACACGTGCACATGTGTGTGTTGTGGGCATGCACCTACGCATGCATGCAGTGGCAGATTTAGAAATTGTTTTAGGGTGGGGCAAACCATGTATTTTAGCCTATGGATCTAACCCTGGGCTATAAGTTTTTTAAAAATTTCAGGTGGGGCTCAGCTCAATGTAGATCTGCCAGTGCATGCATGCATATGTGTGTTAGTGCATGCATATATGTGTCACGTATGTGTGTGAACAGAATGTGTGTTTGTATATGTGAACAAGATGTACGTGCATATGTGTGCACGCATAGTTAAATGTAACGCTCTTTTTTGTGGAAGCCAAGCAACACTTTTTCCCTACAACAACTAAGCCTTTTCCCATACTAGACGGGGTCGGCTACATGGATTCTTTATTTCCACAGATCCCTATCGTGTGCCATGTTAGCAATTAACTCCCAATAAGCTAGATCATTCTTTATTGTTTCTTTCCAACACTTTTGTGGTCGTCCTCTACCTCTTTTAATACTTTCAAAATTTAGTTTTTCTAACCTTCTTACATGTTCTTCTTTTGATCTTCTTTCTATATGTCCAAACCATCTTAAACGATGTTATCTCATTTTATACTCTATTGGTGCCACTCCTAATTTGTTTTAAATAACCTCATTATGCATACGGTCTTTTCTTGTATGACCACTCATCCATCTCAACATCTTCATTTCTGTCACAGACATCTTTTGTATATGTTGATGATTAACCGCCCAACACTCAGAACCATAAAACATGGCAGGCCTAATTGCTGCTCTATAATATTTACCTTTTAATTTTAATGGTATCTTCTTATCACAAAGAATACCTTATGCTCTTTTCCATTTTAACCAACCAGCATTAATTCTATGTGTAACATCTCTATCAATTCTTGTCACTTTGAAAAATTGACCCTAGGTATTTAAAACTTTCCTTAATGCAATGTGTGCCTATTTTAATTTCTATGTCCTCTTAAGTAGCCAAATGATCAAACTTATATTCCATATATTCTGTCTTTGTTCTACTAAGTCGGAGGCCTTTGCTTTCTCTTGTTTTTCCCTAATATATATTATTGTGCTGAACGGCTAGAATCATGTGATAGATCACAACATTCATCCGCTAGCACAAGCTAGAAACTTAAAGGTTTGGATCTGCAAATCTGAAGCTGGTGGTTTGCTCTTAGCATTTCTGGACGAGCGTTTATAAAAGGAAGTCTATTTGGTTTGGTATTTGGATCAAGCAAGGTCCAATATCACAAAGTGGATCTGATCCTTAATTAACTATAAGAAATATGAAAAACAAGAGTATTCAAATCAATTCTTATGATTCGGATATTGGATAAAAAGCCAACTGGTCCATTCTTCGTCCCTCATTGCACAAGAAGCTGTGCTTCTTCGGGGCTAGGGATTGGTGCGAAAGAACCTTCAACTTAAAGGTCACGAGTTCGAACCCTGTGGTGTTCATATGAGGTATGTCGCTGCCCAACTCCTGCTTTTCCTGGCTAGGGGTAGAGAGAGAGAGAGAGAGAGAGCTTATCCATATCCTTTTGACACCACTAAAGACTAAAGTTATGATGGACCAATCTAGTGATGCTTTTCCAACTTGGGATTGCTTTTTGGGGAATGTTGGGTACATCAAGATCTGCGGGCCCCAATCGGACCAATTTTGTAAATCAGTGCCCATGAACCCAGCCGGGGATGAGCCGGGTACCCAGCTGGCTTTACCTCGCCGGAACACAACAAATGACAACGGAAAAATAAATATGTATATATATGTACACACATATATTATATATGACATATACACACACACACACACATATATATATATATATATATGTATGTGTGTGTGTATGCGTTTAAAAGGCAAAATAAATGGTAAAGAAAGTTCAGATGCATGGAGATTTGAACTCAAGACCTCCAACCAACCAAACTAAAGTAGCATTTTAACCAATGAGCTATTAGAGTGGCATCACGATAAAAAGTGTTTGACACGGTTCTAGGTAGACATGGACGGTCCCGAACTGACCGGGCGGTACCAATCAGAACTGAACTGGCTCAGGAACCAACTAGAACCGGAACCAAATCCAGAACGGTTCCATAATTTTTTATGAAAATTCAAAATTTTTACATCTTTTCCGGCTTGATCCCGGTTCAGCTCTGGTTCCTTGTTTCTGGCAAACTAGAATCAGCGGTTTGGAACCATCGGACCCAATTTATGGGAATCAGCCATGTCTAGTTCTAGGTATCAGACACATTTTGAAACGGGAAACTCGTTCCCGCCATCCGTTTCCATGCAACCTAGAATGTGATCATACATGATTGGTATAAAATTTTGATTTTACCTTGTTAACTGGAATTGCTTGACAAAGTTAATACAGAGATGTTAGGTAGAGAGCCACAATCAGTTAAGTCAATAATTGAAGTCTTTTACTTCTTACTGGCATTTCTAAAGTTTCTTTGTGGATTGGAAGAAAAGAAGAGAAAAGAAAAAGAAACCCAATTACGTACATACCTACCTACCTACCTACATACATACATATACCATACAATACAACTTTATACATACGTACATACATACATATACATACACACATACATTTGTGCCTTCGGGTAATTCGCCTGATTGTAAGTCATCTTGCCCTTTGTAATTACGAGACTGAATAAAGAAAACGAAGGAACACAGATCGGGTCTTATGACCTTGTGCCTAAACCTTAAGAGTAAAAGTTTATGGATTTTCCTACATTGAGCAAGCAATTAGTGTCCCTGTCATAAGTTAAGAACTTGCATACTTGTACCTAGACATGGCCGGTTCCTAACCGGTCTGGGGTCAGGAACGGGCTGAACCCAAAACCAGTGAAACAGAATCAGAACTAGACCTGGAACTGGGGACCATTTGGTTTGGTTCTGGTTTCACTTTTTAAAAAACCTAAACTGACCATGTCTACTTGTACCTGGATAGGTTGCCAAACCCAAGGGGTTTCTTCTAGTTCAGCTCATCTCAGCTTGTCCAGAGTGCATTTAGGCTCAGCTGGGAACTTAACCTGATGAGCTTCAGCTTCTATGTTGTAACCAGAACAAAAAGAAACCACTAAAGTTACCATTTGGACAGTGAAGAGCAAGAGGATGCTGAGAGCTCGTCTCTGGGAAGGAGACCAATGAAGGATTTTGGAATTGAAAACATTTATTTGTACGTTTGTATAATTATAATTGAATATGCTTCGTCAAACTTCTCTCTATATATATAGAGAGAGGGAGAAATTGGTTTATGTGCATACTCATCTAAATTCGGCTCAAAGATTTTTACTGTTCAATCAACGTGATCAAATATTTGAATTTAAAAAGTAAAAATTATTATTTATTTTTCATACTTGATATTTTTTCTACATAAATATTTTTAAATTCAAATCTCCATTGATGATCATGCGGATAGAACAATGAAAATGTTTAAGTGAATTTAAACATATGAATATAAAAGAGAGAGAAGTACTTAATTTGCATGGAGCAGAAAGGACGGTGACTCTCCTAACTATGGTGTCGACTCCAAAGAACATTTACGTTGAAGGTCAAGTGTCTGCATGCGATAGGAATCTACTCAGCCCCAGCTTATTTGTAGAAAAAGCAAAGGTTTTGAGCATGAGGTTCACATTTGTATATTTATATACTTTTTTCAAAATATGCACACTGTGCTTGTCACTCGAGAGCACCACATTGAGTAAATAGAATATACCAGTTCTAAACCATCGTAGTTGTTCTGGTGCACTCTCATCATTATTTGCATTGATATAACAACAAAATACTACATCAGTTCAATTATGAGGAGGACACGAGAGAGAGAGAGAGAGAGAGAGAGAGAGAGAGAGAGAGAGAGAGAGAGAGAGAGAGAGAGAGAGAGAGAGAGAGAGAGAGAGAGAGAGAGAGCATGCCCACGCACATGTGTGTGTATTTATATATATAGATATATATTTAGCTCATTAGTGTGCATATTTCAATATGTTTACAACTTTGTGCAGTTAAATGAGGGTTAATTACGTACCATATAATACTTAGTTCTGAAAATATATGAACTCCTGATCAACACAAGCAAGGCTGTGGGGAGAACCTTCAAGTTGAAGATCTTGAGATCGATACCTCCTGCCGTGCATATCTCACAGGTGTCTAACCTCTTCTTTCCTTTAAAAAAAAAAAACTGCAAGTGGAGAGAAGTATGTTGAATGCTAAACTTCTGCATGAAGTTTTCACTGGGAATCCGATGCACTTCAAAAGAAGAAGGCATCCGATGCTTGGAACATGGAAGTGTTTTGGCCAACCTTTTCTTCTTCTCTTCTTTTTTCCCCCAAAGAAGCATGCAATTACTACTGGTGGTTAGGTATGATACTCCACTGATTCGGCCGTGGACTATACTGTTCCTCAATTTTAAAAGTTTAGGTCAAATGTGTTTTAGGGGAAGGCAAATAGCCTGCAATTTTATGTGGAACTTTGTACTATAGCCCATGGAATCAACTGAGAGCTATATCAATAAAAGGGTCCAGATTTCTCACTTCAGGCAAAATTCAAATGTGGGACATCTCGAACAGTTTCTAGAGCACAAAATCTGACCGGAGAACTCTTGGAATTCTTAATTCCGACGATTTTCACAGTTAGAAATAGAAAAGAAAAGGCCGGAAAATATGATTTGTTGAAGTGAGATTGTCTGAATAAGTCGTTTTCTGTAGGAACCATAAAAAACAGTCACATGCAGTAAAGGACCATGATAAGAATAGATAGCTCTTCGATTCCTTGCCGAGAACCGAACCCTCTGCAGTTCTTCGATAGAAGCTCTATTTGATTGTGTTTTACTGCATATGCAACTAATACAGGGCAACTAATACAGGGATGGTATATCCAGTGGCGGATTTAAATAAGAAAATACTGTCCGCCTATTGACGATTGTAATTTTTCCATGGGAATTTGGATCATCTTTTGAGTTACATAATGTAAAGATTGTGTACAAGGCCCAATAGTCCGAATGATGCCATAACAACGTATGTCATATATATATATATACATGTACATGTATATGTATGCGTATGTATATGTATATATTGGGTTGGGAGGGGGTGTATAGGGCCCAAACAACACATTTAAAAAGTACAGAGAATATTAATAGGCATCGCTTTGCTTAGAAAGTATTAAATGTTATATTAAAGATCTCCAAGCTGTTAAATTAATAGATGAAGAGTACAATGATACTTAAAAAAGAAAACATCTAAGGTTGCACCACTACACATAACGTTAATAAGTCACATCGGAAAATACGAAAGAGAGTCAAGAAAAATATGAAAACATCCACTACACTGTAATCAATTTGGGTTTATGCTAGAGCAAACTGTTACTATAGACAGGGGGAGAGACAAGAATGGCGTTTGGCTTCCTCTGATCTCTCCTTCCCCCTTCTCTCTCTCTCTCTTCTTATAGGAAGACAGGAAGATGGAGTTGAATCATAAGAGGAATGCATTATGGAAATTAGAGAAGCTGGCACGGACAACTTCCTGATTCTATGTGAATTCTCTCCTCCTTTTTCTTCCTCCTCTTCTCATAGGCGAAAAAGAAAAAGTGAGGAATATAGAGCAGAGTATTTTGCCTATGAGAGGTTTTTTTCTTTTTTGCTTGCCAAGGGTTCTTGGCAAGTTGTTCATGCATCAAAGGCTGTCAAGTGGAGTGAACTACACCATAAGACTGTACGATGAGAGAGAGTTCACGAGAATTTTAGTTAATATGGAAACTTTGGGAGCCAAGGCATCCGAATTAAAACAAAATCTATGATTTGTAAGTCCAAAATCCTGGTCATGTATTACGTTATGATGTACATCGATGCATATTATATTCCCAACAAAGACAATTTTAAGTATTTGGAGTTAATGGAAGTTAATAATATGCCACATATGTTTAATGCATGTTCACTGCAACTGAGAGCTTCATTAGGTAATCTTTGATACAAAAAGATACTAACAATGATTTTCGGTAATTTTGTACCAGAAATGAAGATAGTGAACTAATATATATAGAGATAGTGGTAAATGCATAATGTCTTGTGATACAACAATTGTGTATAAACATCTCTACTATTTTGATTGGTATTATCATGAAAATAGCAAGATTACTTTGCTTTTATTTCAAGATGGTAGAGATTTGAATTAAAAAAATATAAAAAGTACAGTTATACTTTTGTACTTTATATGTACAAGTAGTTTTAAATACATAATGTCTTTCGGTGTATAATCTCATATAAATATTTCTCATTCGATTAAGAGTTAAAATTTGAACTAAAAATATATTTAATGTATATTAAATACAATGCACAAAAGTAAATACTATTTTCTTACTTTTTTAATTTAAATCTCAACGAACGGTGAAGATGCTTGTAAAATATTATACACTAAAGACATGCATTTAGAAGATTCTCTCTTTATATATATATATATATATTTGTATATCTTTATATTTTTATATTTACTAACGGGATATATATGGTTATCGTTCTTCATTATTGTGTCTAAACAAAGATGTTTTATTCCCTTAAATACAAGCATCAACAAGGCATCGATTCTGCATTAACTATAACAGTAGTTCTCTCTTTTCTTTAGGCGTTTTAGAATTTTCTTTGCTCTGACCTGACAGTACAACGAATCGGATTGTGTAGTGCCGCATCTGTCATCTCGTAGATGGCATATCTGAAATATACAAATCTTGAAAACCATTGTGATCATTTTGGTTGCCCTTCCCCCCCACTCTCCCAAATTAAAGCAAACCGTTCTCGTTCTCATTCTCATTCTCTTCTGTGCTGCCTGTTCCTTAGTGCTGACTCCAAGATTTAAGTCACATCAATCCTTCCCTTGTTAGCTAATCTATACACAAAATAAGATATTCATCAGCGAGGAGCCGAGATCACCAAAAAGAGAAATCTGTCCATCTTCTTCTCTGTTCATTTATCACCAAGAACAGCTATACCATATTCGTTACTTTTAGAGCAGCTCTCTCTCTCTGTCTCGTTGCAGTTGTAAGTGACGCAGAATGTTCCATCCAAAGAAGGGAACCATGTCTTCTCATGATAGGCAGATGTGCATTCAAGGGGATTCCGGACTCGTCCTCACTACTGACCCCAAACCCAGACTCAGATGGACGGCTGAGCTCCATGATCGCTTCGTCGATGCTGTGAATCAATTGGGAGGCCCTGACAGTAATTCTTCTTCTCCTTCTTCTTCTTCGTGTTGATATTATCCTTATTTTGCTTTTTCTCAATGTTAGACGTAATACTAGATCATGTAATTCATGAGTGTTGACACAAGGGGATGACTCAAGTATTTGTACAGAGGCAACTCCGAAGACGATCATGAGAGTTATGGGTGTCAAAGGCCTTACTCTTTACCATCTTAAGAGCCATCTTCAGGTAAGTTTATAATTTAACAAGTACTGTAGGAAAGAAAACAAATTTGATCAGCCTTTCTAGTGTATTTGATCGTTTTCTGCTCGCAAATAAATCTCCTTCTTGAGTCTCTTGTAAACTTTACTTGCCATAACGCAGAAATTCAGGCTAGGAAAGCAACCCCACAAAGAATTCAATGATCACTCAATGAAGAACAGCGAGAGAGGTACGTCTCTCTCTCTCTCCGCTTTTCTGCACGCTATTGTGCGAATCATTAATGCAAAAGGTGATTAATGACAGCAGCAGCTTTAGAATTTCAAAGAAATGCAGGCTCTTCATCAGGAATGATTGGTCGAAAAGCAAACGAGTAAGAACTCTTGTAATATTTCTATTATTGCTGTAAAATTGAAAACGTAAACACGACATGACCAAGAGTTTCACTTAGTGGCGGACCTGAAAATTTTGTGTGGTGGGGCGAATTGAAGTTAGACAAAATTCAGGTGAATTCTTTGAAAAACTCCAACTATATATAGATTATTTTGGGATCAATTTTTCGGATATCGGGTGCAGCGGCTGCCTCACCTCACCTCGCCCATGAACAGGTCTGACGCTGGTTTTACTTATATACGCTTTATTGTTGGTCAAAAGAAGAATAAAACCTAAGTTCATGCGTAATTTTCAAATAGCAGTATCCTAATGCTTTAGTTGTTTCCCAATGAAATTAATTTAATGCTTACACTTATTAGGAACACCCACATTTCAGAAGCGTTCAGAATGCAGATGGAAGTACAAAGAAGACTGCATGAGCAATTGGAGGTACAAAAGTTTTCAAAATTTTTATTGATAATACAAGTGCCACAAATCCTTTGGTGAAAAGTCTGTATCTTAAAATACATGGTATATATATAGAGAGAGATCATGCCTACCACGGCTCACTCATGTCCCACCGTTTTTTACCATGAGTATAATAATACTGTTTTTTATATATTTTAAAAATCTTTAAAAAATTTGAATTACAATAATACCACCGAGAAGCAAAAGATAGACATTAGTGAGCATGTACCAGGCGGGAGGATGGGTGTGTACGAAAGAGGGAGAGAGATGATCTAATTTATAAAACTGTGTGAGAGAGAAATAATCTAATCTATTAAATTGCACCTTAGAAAAAAGGTCTATTTCTTATAATGACATATGAGATAGATTATTGTTGGTCATACCATGCAGGTACAAAGGCATTTGCAACTAAGAATAGAGGCCCAAGGGAAGTACATGCAATCCATACTTGAAAAGGCGTGGCAGACTCTAGCAGGTGACCCCATGGCATGTGGAAACCTCAAGGGTGGCGGTGGCGGTGGCGTGACAGATATAGGAATTCTAAAGGAAGTGAACTCTCATCTAACACTAATTCCCTCACCGCAAGATCTCCAAACTATGTATGGAGATGAGATGCACCATCATCAGGCTGATAGATCACTTGATGGGTTCTTTTCGGCCAATAATAGCGTCTGTTTAGGTAAGGAAAAGGCACCTCTCGATGATGAATATCACTGTGATACTTTTGTTTGCTAGTATCATGGTTGAAGAAAGCGCCAACTCTGGGTTGGAATTGAGCCTCCCAAAGAGATGTGCTTTGAAAACTAAGCATTAAAGATGGAGAAACACGCTTTTCGTTCTGCTTCCGGCCCTCCTTTCTGAATTGCTTTCCTGCACGCTTCTTGCTTGTGTCCCCACGAGAAAAACCTTATACTCTTGCATGGAGTGGGTGACCTTGTCGAGACGGCGCGAGGAATAACATAGTAACTTTTGAAAATTATCACTAAGAGAGCACGACTCTCTCTCTCTCTATATATATATAGAGAGAATTCTGTCGACATCCTATTTTTCATGACATGAATTTAATAAGATTGTTTTTCATTAATTTGAAATAATCTTATAACTGTTAGCATGACAAATCATTATGTGTGTGGGAGTCGCTAAACTGTTAAAAAGCAACTGTTAGCATCATTAGGCATGATCTCATTTTCATATATAGTGTGTGTGGGAGTCGTTAAACTCATGCATGACAAATCATTCTTTTAAGATTATTGGCTTAGACAACAAAGTAAAAAAAAAAATGTTTCTTGAAAAAAGCAAAACAAGATATAGTATACAACTATATATATATATATATATATATATATATATATATATATATATATATATATATATATATATGTGTGTGTGTGTGTGTGTGTGTGTGTGACGATATCGAAAACTATTTTTTTGATAAGACAATTTATTAATAAAGTAATAATCAGTCAATAGTCAATGTTCATTAGGTGATTTAGTGACTTAACAAAAAGTACTTAAAGCAAACAGTGCCGACTCCAACCTAAACAAGTACAAATCGCAAGTGTGAGAACCTGCCAAACGAGTGCGGTAGTATGATATAACATTCCTTTTATTTTGTATTTTGTCCAAAACCCTCCAACTTATCAATGTACAAGATCCACACATAAAAATAAATGGTACATAATTGGGAAGATAAGAACTGAAAATAAGATAATAATCGAGGAATATCTTTACTCTATGTACATGTGGCCAAATTCTAAACACGTTATCTACGTCTATATTCACCTTCACATTGGATTTCTATGTGTTAGTAGCTTCTTTGATAAGGATGACATAAAATTATTCATGGATATTCACAATATATTTTCTATAGTGACTGGGTTTATAAATTAGTACGATCTTTAAGATACATTAGTCAAAGTTTCACGATAAATTTATCTCACGCCAATGGTTTATCAATAACTATTCAATATCCTTATAAAAAATTGATAAGCATTTCCGTGGTCAAATTAGATTTTACCTTTCTATTCCAACGGAATCCACTTTCACTGATTGACACACGTATGAACACCAAGGTCCACAAAATATTAGTAAAGGAGATAATGTAACGTATCCAAACAAATACCCTTTTTACATAAAAGGAGTCATAAGGAGGGTTTGATTTATGATCAATGGCGGTGAGGTGAGACATGCGCTTCACCCGAAATATGAGAATGTATATGTCGCTTGAGACTATGGGCCCATGTTTCCTAACTTAATACAAGTCCTCAGTTCTCATATGGACGTCAAATACAAGTGTCTCTATACTAAATGGGATCTGGTGCATGAATTATTTGTTTTCATAGAGTTTGATCATGTGTCATGCTAACAATTAGCTTAACCTAAGCTAGATCATTCTTTATTGTTTCTTTCTTACCAGAGTTTTCTTTGGTTATCTTTCTATGTGTTTAAACCATCTTAAACGATTTTTTCTCATATCTATTGAAACCACTCCCAATTTGTTTCTAATAACCTTACTATGAGTTGATACTCATCCATCTCGATATCTTCATTTTTGTCACATAAACCTTTTGTAGATATATAATATGTTTGTTAAGTCAAGCGATTTGTGGTGGCGACCCCTTGGAAAAGGTTGTATTGCACCCTCTAGCTGAACTCACCTAATGCGGGAAAAGGCTTAAGGCTAAGAAGGAGGCTTCTTCACTTCCACGTTTTGCATAGCTGGCTGCTTCTTTATATCTATTTTGCTTATCATTTTCCTTTATCCTTAACTAGCTGGTCTCAAGCCCAATAAAAGCGACGGCTGCAAGTTAGGAGATGATACTGATGCAATGGAGGACATACATTGTGCTTAGGTCATCCGACCTACCCCATATATATATATATATAGAGAGAGAGAGAGAGTAGCCAATACTTCCTTTTGCATGAATCCATCGTGTCAACCATCGGCAACTGTCTTCCACCACATTTTATTATTTTTTGATTTTTTAAAATTGTCTTTCAACTTAAAGCCGTCACCATATCATTCAAAATCACCTAAAAACCCATATATAAGTGATTTGCAATTTTATTTATGTTTTTAGGTGCTTGAGGGTGATAGGTTGAAACGATACAATCATGCCAAATGAGTTATGGAGTATGACCGACTACTCGCTATGTATTAGAGCAACCCTATAAGATTTGGTGGAGTATTTACCCAACGCAAGGGTTTTTCTCAATCCGCCACTTCTACGATGTCGAACTGACCTCCTAAAAGATTCTTGTGTTGCACCCTTTAGTTGAGTTGACCTAAAGGGCTTGGTGAAGTCTAAGTTTTCCCAATTCGACATGCTGCAATGCTTCATGGTAACTTGTTTGGTAGCAAAGACCATAAACTAAGAGAACGAGTTTTTGGTGCAGCAGATGCATGCTTGGGACCCTCTCAGACTCAAGGAGATGATGAAAGCTGTCTACAAGCTGCACCAGCCAGTACCAGCAGTACTGAGATAGGATCCCTCTCAAGTATCTGTGAAACCAAGGCAATTCCATTAGCAGAAGGAATTGTCTGCGAGAAGAAACCGGAAGTATGCCGATCGCCGCACCGGGGACCCGTTTTCATTGATAGGCCCATCTCACCGATGATGATGAAGGGAGGAGGGATGACACCTTTACTTCTTGCAAAGAACTTGTCATACAGTTGAACTGTTATATACTCCAATCTGTTTCTCTATTTCTTTCATGTTGGTGCTCCTTTAATTTGGTCCATCAAGGTTTAGATGCCAACATGTGAACCAAAATGATCATGATCCTGTTTGAAACCGGATCTACTGTGATATGCTGATTCTAATATCAATCTTGTACTGTTAATGACATATTTTACAAACTAATTGCTGGTGCGGCTTTGTGATGGGTACGATCTGTGACCTGACCTGAAAAGTTTGCGGTGCAATACCAATTGGGCACAAAAACCAGATGAGTACCCATTTTACAAGGTTGAGGTTGAGACCTAATGCACTTTGAACTTAGACCTCTCACTTGAAGGTTGTATTGAGTCTACCCATAGTGGCGGATCTACAATGAGCCAAGGTGGGGCATTTATTCCTCCCAAAATGTTAAAGTTCAAAAGAAAAACATCATCTGATAATGTGAGCTTGAAACATACTCCGCCCCATCCTAAACTTCTTCGATTTATTTGCACCACCCTACAATAATTTCTAGATCGGCCAGGCTCTTTGTCTCTCACTAGAAGATGATAGAAAATAATTATTTTATATAACAGAAAACAAAAAAGAAAAATTCTCATATCTTTAGTTCTCTTCCATTCTTTGTGCTCTTAGAAGAAGTAAGGTGCAGGGCCGTAAGGTGAGGCTTTATGGCATTCGGGGAATTGGGCGGCCCGCTTCCTTCCACGAAATCTCTCGGGAAAGCATGCGAAAGGCTATAAAGATAAAGTGAGAAAAGCGGATGAAGAAAATGATTGCATTGCACGCATTCCCTTGCTTACCGTTATAGATTAAGCTTCTTTGGCCTTTGCACACGTCTCTCACAATTAAGATATTCACAATCGTGTGTTGTTGGTGGGGAGTTTGACTCCCATTGAGTATGTGTTTTAGACTGCGGCCTCCTCTTGTATCAACAAAGAGGAAGATATTAATCCATCTTCCTCAATAATTTCTCTAAATAACATCATGTACGTATGTTATAGTTTGAAACAGTGGCACTCAGTAGTTAAGTTGAACCTCTAACACAATGGCCGAACCAGCCCGACGGTTTGAATTATGATCTAACTGGTCCTGAAACCACCCGAAACTGGAACCAGTAAATCGTATCCAGAACCCTAATCGAAAGTGGGTGACCTCTTGGTTCAGTTATGGTACATCTTCTACGGGAGCCGAAACCGAAATCGGAGGTTCAAACTGTCAGTCAGTCTCAGTTCAATTTATAAGGATTTTCATTTTTTCCCAACTTTTTAGTGTTTTTTTCTTTTTCAAACTGAAACCATAAACGGACTTGCTAGTTATGGATTGTAATCAGTATGAGGTCGAACCCGATTCTGTTACTGTTCATGGTTCTGGGCTAACTAAAACTGATGGTTTCAAACCACAGGCTCCAGTGTACTCCGAACCAAACATGTCTGATCCAAGTGACACAGATGCCCAAAAGTTTTCGTAGGTCATAAATCATTGATGATCCATCTCAACTTCCTTGGTGATAAAGCAATCCCCACCGCCCATATCTCTAATCTTTAGTGGTGAATTGATGGATGATTGTGATGTCTTATCTCCATGGGATGGTGATAAGGCTTATCACCTTCTCCGATATTAACAAAGGCGACGAGGAATTTGTCATACTCTATACTTTGGAAGCAATTCGTGCGTTGTGAGAAGCAAAGAGATTTATTTTCACATTCATAAAATACGTAATCAAAAGATGAATGCTTGTGACTCGTTGAGTGTTTCTAAACTTACATTGCTCGTATTCTCTCAAGCAGAAAAACTGCACGAGATTAGAGCATGTTTAGGATCATAGATAACAGGAAATGAAATGGGTACGAGAAGCAATAGGAAGAAAGGCAGGACACGTTACTAAAAATCCACGAGTATCATGAGTGGAGAACCTTTTATGGGCACGGTGAACAGTTGCTCCTACCCGGCTTATAATCAACTTCATTCACAAACAACAACAACAACAACTAAGCCTTTTTCTCATTCTAGACGGGATCGGCTACATGGATTCTTTGTTTCCACGGAGCCCTATCATGTGCCACGTTAGCAATTAGCTCACAATAAGGTAGATCATTCTTTATTGTTTCTTTCCAACACTTTTTTGGTCGTCCTCTACCTCTTTAAATACATTCAAAATCTAGTTTTTCATACTTTCTTAGAGGGTTCTTTTTTTATCTTCTTTCTATATGTTCAAACCATCATAAACAATATTCTCTCATTTTATCCTCTATTGGTGTAACTCCTAATTTGTTTCTAATAACCTCATTATGTACACGGTCTTTTCTTTTATGACTACACATCCATTTCAACATCTTCATTTCTATCACATATGTCTTTTGTGCATGTTGATGTTAACTGCCCAACACTCATAACCATAAAACATAGCAGGTTTAATTGTTGCTCTATAATTCTATTCGTAATATCTCTATCAATTCTTTCATCACTTTGAAAAATTGACCCTAGGTATTTAAAACTTTCTGTTTCGGGGATGCAATGTGTGTCAATTTTAATTTCTATATCCTTTGAAGTAACCAAATCATCAAACTTACATTTCATATATTCTTTGTTCTACTAAGTCATAAGCCTTTACTTTCTAATGTTTCTCTCTATAATTTAAATTTTCTATTAACTTTTTTCTTACACTCCTCCACTAACACAATGTCATATGCAAATAACATACACCAAGGTACTTCATCTTGAATATGTTTTGTTAACTCATTAATCACCATTATAAATAAGTATGGACTTAAAGTTGGTCCTTGATGTAACCCTATATTAACTTTAAAGAAATATGTCATTCCTTCATGAGTCCTCACACATGTTTTTGCACCATTGTACATGTCTCTTATAAGGTTTATGTATGTCAATGAGATACCTCTTTTTTTTAAGGTTCTCCAAAGAACCTCCCTCGGTACCCTACCGTAAGTTTTTTCTAAATCAATAAATATCATGTGAAGGTCTTTCTTTTTTGCTTTAAAATGTTTCATAAGACATCTTAAAAGGTGAATTGCTTCAATAGTAGATCTGCCTGACATGAATCCAAATTGGTTCTCTATTGTATTCAATACTTGTTTTAACCTATGTTCGATAATTCTTTCCCATAATTTCATAGTATGGCTCATTAACTTGATACCTCGATAATTCACATAATTCTGAATCATCTCAAAAGGTGAATCACTTCAATAGTAGATCTGCCTGACATGAATCCAAATTGGTTCTGTATTGTACTCGATACTTGTTTTAACCTATGTTCAATAATTCTTTTCTATAATTTTATAGTATGACTCATTAACTTGATACCTAGATAATTCGCACAATTCTGAATGTCTCCCTTGTTCTTATATATGGGTATAAGTGTACTCGCTCTCCATTCCTCGGGTATCTTTTGGTTTCTTTATGTTTCATTAAACAGTCTTGCGAGCCAAGTGATTCTTGTTTCTCCTAGGATTATCCAAACTTCTATAGGAATATCGTCTCGTCCTACTGATTTACCACCCATCATATGTTTAAGATTATCTTTGAGTTCGTTCTTTTGAATACGTCGGTAGAAATTGTGGTTTATATTCTTTTATGATTTGGCTAACTCTCCAAGCTAATACTAACATCTTCATTTTCATTAAAAACCATATAAAAATAGTTTTTTCATCTATTTCTTATATTATTATTTGCCACTATTTTATCATCCTCATCTTTGATGCATCTAACAGAATTAAGATCCTTAGTTTTTTTTTATCTCTAGCCCTAGCTATCCTAAAAATATCTTTTTCACCCTTTTTTGAGTTGAGTTTTTTATATAAATCCTCCCAAATTTTAGCTTTTGCTTCACTGACGGCTTTTTTTGCTTCCTTTTTTTCTTTCTTATAAGCCTCTAAAATTTTACTAGTTTTTTTAGCATAATGTAATTTGTAACATGCCCTCTTCGCCTTGATTTTATTTTGCACTTCACTCTACCACCAAACTTCTTTTTGTGTCGGTACATCTCACTTAGATTCACCTAACACATCTTTCGCTACTTTCCTAATATGTATAGCCATATTATTCCACATGTCACAAGGTGTACCAACATAATTCCAAGCATCTCCTTAAAGAACTTTATGTTTAAATATACCTTCTTTCTCACTTTTGAGATTCTACTATTTAGTCTAAATATCTCGATACACTCTTTTCTTTTTTGTCTATTTTTTTACTTGTAAATCCATAACTAAAAGTCGATGTTGGGTGGTTAAGCTTTCTCTTGGAATTACCTTGCAATCTTTACAACACCCTTTATCTTTTTTTCTACAAATAAAATAATCAATTTGTGTTGTGATAAGCCACTCTTATAAATAATTAAATGTTCATTTCATTTTTTGAAGATTGTATTGACTATAAAGAGATCAAATGCCATAGCAAAATTTAAAATCTCCCTACCTTGCTCATTTATATCCCCAAAACCAAAGTTTCAATGAATACCTTGATATCCTAATGCCTCTTTACCGACATATCCATTTAAGTTTCCTCATAAACTAATCATTTTCCTTTATAGAATTCTTTGAATAACCTTATCTAACTCTTCCCAAAAAATCGTCTTTATACTATCTTCTAGTCCTACTTGGGGTGTGTAAGCACAAACTATATTCAAAACCTCTGCTCCTAACACTAATTTCAACGTGATGATTCGGTTACCATATCGTTGTATGTATACTATACTATCCTTTAAATCTTTATTTTTTATAATACCAACTCTGTTTCGAGCCTTTTCCTTACTTGAGTACCATAATTTAAAACATGTATCCACAATCTACCACCTCAATTAGCTTAAAAGACAATGTTTCGATATTCCAAGAACCAATACGAATCTTATTATCTAGGACTATCTTTCTTACTTGTTCATGATGTAGGAACCCTCTGTACAATTGATTCACTACATCGTGACGAAAATGTAGTGGTCATTGCTTACTTTTCACTGTATTCGGGCTTTGCCTCGCGTCACTAAGAGGGCACGCCCCAATGCAATGCTCATAATTTGTGTAATCCATAATATAAAAATTCGACAAAATTTTATGCTGGCTATCGGAAGCCTAACACAACCCTCCTCCTTTATCCGGGCTTGAGACCGGCCATACAAAGGTGGTCAACTTGATACACAATCATTCTAAAATAGTGAGTTCAACTACATTTATCGGAGTGAGGTACATCATTTTATACCATTAAGTATTGAATATATGCCCCAATCTCTCTCTCTCTCTCTCTCTCTCTATATATATATATAGATTGGATCTGCCAACTATTAATGTTGTTCACTATTATTTTTTAAGAACATGAGTAGAATAACAATATCCCTAATACATTATATAAATGTGTATGCTATTGAAAAACAATGGATGAATATGTTAGAAGTGGACACTATCCTGTTTTCATATATATATATATATATATATGAGTGTGTGTGCATGCGTGTATGTGTATGCGTGCATGTGTCTCAAGTTCAGAAGTTCTTGGCAATTTTATGGATCACAACACCTGAATTTCTCCCAACTGAGGTTCAGTTCCCTCCAACAACCTTTTTTCTATCCATGCCACTATGTGTCATGCTAAGTAGACATGTTCGCTTATGAATCTGTCTAGTGCTTCAAACCGAAACCGAGCCAGCTTGAAACTGCCAAGACTCGGAATTGGGGACCTCCTGGTTCGGTTTTGGTTCATGAATTTTAGAAACCGGAACCAACAATTTCAAACCATAATTTATTAAATATATAAATATTATTTTTAATATTTATATTAAAAAATGCTCATGACTTAAGGGTAGGATGTGGTTTACATTTTGTAATTTGAAACACTTATATATTAAGTATATATAGGCATAGGACCATTTTGGTCCAATGGTGTAAGGTTGTCATTTGCAATTAAGAATAGAGGGTTTGAATTGTACTGCTGTATTCACGGTTTTCCAAAAAAACATTTTTTAGAGTGAGTTTTAGAACCATAACCGGAACTGACCACCAACCGGTTCGGTTATGATTTCAGTTAACTCAGAACTGGACATGTCTAATGCTAAGTGCTTGTTGTAAAATGGATGAAAAGTGGTAAATAAAGCAATTGGCGGAGACAAGTCTTGAAAAGCAGAAAGAATGCAAGAGTAAACAGAAGGCCACATCATTGCTAAATTTGA
Source organism: Brasenia schreberi (assembly GCA_036023115.1). Classification (NCBI taxonomy): domain Eukaryota; kingdom Viridiplantae; phylum Streptophyta; class Magnoliopsida; order Nymphaeales; family Cabombaceae; genus Brasenia; species Brasenia schreberi. Next base: position 38,737,617 of record JAYKKT010000089.1, on the reverse strand, counting down.
ATAGCAATATTGCCAAAATCGACTCTTGAATCAAATTAAATACTTTTCAAGAAAGATTCAGGGAATCGACTAAACCAAGTCAACCATTTCTAATTTAAATAAGTAAAAAACACGTCTTAATTGGCATGGACTGAATTGTTTGTGCAAAATTTGATTAAAATGGCCGATTCAGACTATATCTTGATCACGTTTGAGGTGAGGTGACTATTCTAACTGGTTGGTTTATACAAAGAATAGTGTTCTATACACCACATAATAGAGAAAAGATTAATCAAATTCAAAGCTATCAAACTGAAGAGTACCGTTTGTAAAAACTGTTGAAAGTGGCCTATTACGACCGGCATCTCGTACTTAATATGAATGAGAATCGTTCAATTGTGTTTTTCCAAGGAGGATGCTAAACATGATCAACTTGAACTTGAGGCAGCTAATCAAGACCTCAGCAAAACACTTGATTTTTCCATGAAAAAACTGATTTAAGTAGGTTTTCTCTAACAACAAACAGCTCATGATATTGAGCATCATTTTCCATCTCTTCAAGTGAGGTATGTATTTGTGAAAGCTCTTTGCAATATACACTCCTCCCTAGTTGCCTAATGTTCAAAGGTACCCCCATTGACACCATTGGAGAGTGTCCCATTGTATCCTCGCCCTTAACTTCAATAGAAAACTGCTAGGTATCGATGAAAAGGCCGGTTGGAGGCAGAACCCTGAGTTTCACGTAACTCGAGATTTTTCTTTGTGTTCCTCGTCGCATTTTCGTTCTGAATTCAGCTGCACCAAATTGTCTGGATATGCCAATCGCGGGCGGAACCATCGGCCACTTCTTTCCTCCCATTTATTTTTTACAAAGAGCTTCAAACTAATCATCTTTCGTAAGAGTGGCTTGCACCTCAAGCAGCAATACTTGGTTGTTGCCAGCAGTTAAGTTCAAGCAAGGTCAGAGCGTTAGCCCATCTGGCAGGGCTCTTGACTAGCATGATTTTGGGTGCGAGTTCAAATCCTGGAGCATGCATACCGGCTTCGGCTTCGGCCTCCCGTGACAACAAAGAAAAGAAAAGGAAAGGTGAATTTACCCACGTCAAGTGGCAGGGGTCCTTTTTTCCTGCCTACACCATCAGTATACAGCAGCCCACAAGGACCCCAACTAATCCAGTTCGAGCTGGGTTGGCACACTATGTGGGCAAAGCTCTCCCAACGCTGGCTTTCTTCATTCACAAGACTCCAACTCGAGACCTTGCTTAACAGGAAGAAGTGTTGAAGTACGTGAACCAACAAAAGGTTGGTAACAGGGGTCTGCTTGTTAATAGCAATAAGACATGGGTTTCTCTGACTTTAAGCTACAAGCAAAGGAGCGCACTTGAAAAAGATCCCAAAAAGAAGTAAAAAGACTGGTTAAAATCTTTGAAAAAGAACCCAATTTCTTTCAGTAATTCCATAAAGAACAAGGGATCAACTTGAATCCACAGATCGATAAACAAGTTGTTAGTAGCTATGGCTACTGAAAGGTAAACACTCCAAAATAAATAAATAAGTAGACAACAAGGTGGTTCGACTATATAGTGTCATTGAACCATAAATACCTTCTGATTCTAACAGGGAAGAAGAATAGTCGCCTAGACAGACGAGGATAAACAACGGTGGCAAGCTCTATAATAAATGGGTTACTGGATAAACAAGAAGAGTCGGGAAAGCATATGCCACTTGCAATGGATCCCAAGGGAAATTCTCATGAAGACGCTCCCGATGAATCACAACCCGAATTTCTCATGAAGTCACTCGTCTTTCAGAGTTGTTGAATGTTGAGACCTGACATCTGATTGTTGTGATAGGAAAGACTTGGTCCTCTCCAAAACGCCGAAGAAGATTGAGCCGCCAATACCGATCCATAGAACTCTCGGCCCGATACCCTTTCAGCACAGCATTTTGTTGTAACTATGGGAGTGTGTGTGTGATAGAGAGAGGACATAAAACGCATACCTTTAAAAGGGAAGATGGTCCTTCTTCCCTTACAATGGCCTGGACACAGTCAAAGATACCTTTATATTGACTGGATGAACCCTGGACATTTTACATGGAAAGATCATGAACAACCTTAAAACACAAAACTTTATGTATGGAAAAAGGCACACATGATATACCTGAACCATTAGCCGAGTTTTTATTACATCAAGGGGAGTGGTCACTGCTCCAGTGATTGCGCCTGTAAGTGCAGATAATAAAAAAGATGGCACATAAACTGGAATTTCCCTTGATTACACAGATATGTCATGTTGAGAATTCAACGCTCCACAAAAAAATCCACAAAATGCTTGCAGACAGAAAACTGACTCTTGTCCAGAAAAGCTCGACTGGATCCTGGTGGAGAAATCTTGACATATTGCATACTAGTTTGCCAGGTTAGAGCCTGACATCAATCTGGTTTGACAAGATCCGTATGAGGCATCATTTTGATTTAAAGTTGGGCATTGGTGATGCAAGGAGACAAACCATCACTTTAGGAACTTAAATCACTGGGACGTTGAAAGTTAAACTAATTGCACATTATTTGTTAAATTAGCTTTTCAAAAAAGAAGTTTCAACCAGTAGAAAAGTCCAGTGAAAGAGAAATGGTGAATCATAACATATTTAGTATTTACTTCAGGGTAACAAACTGGAAGCCAATACCATGAGTTGAAAATTAAAAGCCATACTCTTGAAGCAGTCTCAAAGAGTTGCACGCTGGTTGCCAAATTTCATGCCAATAAATATGCACCTGGACAAGTAAGATAATGTCGAAGGAAACTAGTCTTTAAATATATAACCTGCTAGAACCTCTAAAAAACGGAACTGCCAAGAGTCAATGGTGAAAGACCTAAGTATAAGGAAATCCCAATGTACAACCCACAATCCGTTAAGTATCTATGACACGACAAGAATCACAAACAAGAATTGCCAAGATATTTAATATAAACTTTATTAATTCAGGTTCCAGAGAGGAATATGCCAAGAGTCATCAAAGACAAGTACGCACCAATATGTCAATATCAATTGTATCAACAAACTTCTCAAAGGAGGATACAGAATAAAGGGTACAATCCCTACTTATACACAAAAGTGAGAGGAGAGAGTGTGCAGTAGGGCTTACATAGCTCCCTTAACAGAAAAATAAAAGAACAGAAATTTACAAGGCAGAAACAGAAAAATTAAAAGTACAGGAATAGATTAAAGGTAAATTACAGAACTTCCCTTTACTGAGTAAATTATGACTACCATTTTACTCTAATTTTAACTCTAACATTTAATAAGCCGAAGGAATGACACTAGTCATCAGTATGGAGGAACCACAATCATCACTATAATTCTAATATTTGTTTGGCAAAAATAGTCCTCAGATATTTCAGTTTGCATAAAATATTGAAAGATATCATTCAACTCGAAACAAAATTGATGTAAAATGAGAAACAAAGAAAATAGGAAATTGAAAAAATTAATTAAACCACAAGAAATTAAAGCAAATAAACCGTGTTTATATGTAGCACGTTAAATGCAGGTGATCAATTGAATAACAACATAAACTATGACAATCAAATTATCACCAACATTTTTATCATTAGTTGAATTGAAGTCTAGCCCTTTGAATCTCCTCCCAAAGTTATCTTCCTTCTTCGTAAATGATTAGAAAATTCCTTTAGTGACGGTATAATATCTAGGAACATGATCTCACACCAACTTGAGATCTCAAGCCAAGATCTACTAGCTAAAGAAGCCAAGAACAAATCATCCAATAGGAAGAGAGAAAAGGCTGAGAATTATCATAAGCAACGAAATCTTAAAAGCTACTAGCTCCGAATATGAGAATACCTGCAAAGGCACCTATCAAAGCGTTCTCTGGATCATTTAGATCTCTTCGAGCCTGCAAAGTGGAAAACAGTCAAACCCTTTATTTATCTATTACAGCGAGTGAAATTGAACCCTGAAAATAAAATAGTAAAGCATCAGGAGTATCTCAAGAAGGATATTTGGTAACCTAAACTGCTAGAAATGACCCTGAATTAGGCCTGCATGCAAATGCATAGATTGCATTAATGGATGCATCCAAGCATACAACCCGCACCAGAAGCTCATCAACTATCGGTTTTTGTATGGGATTCCGGTACTTGAATCCACTTGGATCACATCTAGACAAATACAAAGAGGTTGCTGACTATGAAATAGATTATACACACACAGAGACATGCACATAGATACATGCATACATACATACATACATATATATATATATATATATATATATATTATGAGTTTGTTTGTTTACACAAATGTGTAATGTGTATGTGTGTGCGCATGTGTACCTCTGCATGTGTGTGTTATATACACATGATATATCTAAATCGAACCATAACTGTCAGAGTTATGGTTATCTGGTTAAGAAAAAACGGTACATGCAAATGCATGGATGAGAGAAGGAAAAACTTGTGAGAAGTGACTGTAAGGAAATAAGGGACCTAATACAAAGTCGATAGAAAAGAAAAAGGCAAAGAGAGAGAGGCACTTTGAATAATTTTCCCCCTCTTCCATGAATTTGCATGTATGTTCTCTGTTAACAAGATAATTAAGTTCAATCGATTCTAGATCTATTGATGAGATTTATGAAAGGATGTAGGTTTAACTGAACTATCATGAATTACTTTTGGTTCAGCTGAACCATCACGCATTATCTCATAGCATTTGTGGATCTATGTATACAACTGTAGGTATGCCTTCCGTACACACTAAGCTATATCCAATAAAACATTCCATCTCTCTCTCTACATATATACACACACACATGTGTACGTCTGTGTATAAACATGCACAAAAGTTTATCATTGCCAACCAGATAAATGTATACATAAAGTCTACAAAACAAGCATACATATAATAGCAGCATAAAGCTCAATATCATGACTAAGTCATTGATAATGTTTTGTGCTGAATAACTGTGGATGTGTCCAACGAAGTGCCATGAATCATGTACAAACTGTATGGCATGATGTTGACACAAAAAGATGAAGGCCATGCAACAGTCAAATAACATTAAAAGAAAATGTATATTGAGTACATTTATACTGTATAACTTACTGCTAGCTTGTAACCAATCCGGAGTTGCTCATATATGCAAAACTGAATAGCATCAAACGGCAAATCTCGTAACAAGAAGGAACCATATCCCTGCCACAAAGAAAATGATGTATAAAATGCAGTTCCACAAAAATTTGCACAATGAACAAATTGAATCCCCTCTAACAATAAAAGATACAGCTACCTTAGTTGTTAATAGAAAAAGTATAAGAACCTTTATTAAGAACTTATTATTCCTCACAGAACCAAAGGATGATAAATTGTCCCCTTTTCAATTTTTTCTTGCTACTTGAAGTATCACCTCATCTATTTCAAATTTTATACTTTGTTCCTACAAACCAAACCAGGCTTGCTTTTAGTCTTGGTTTTGATTTACGGAAACAACAGACAAAAAAATGAAATAGATGAGGTGAAACACTTCAAGTACCACAAAAATGTTCAAATGGGAAGATGGTATGAAACAACATACCGCATAAAGTCCTCTAAACCCCTCATTAGCAATTATAAGCCGCACAGCATTTGGAGCAGATGAAAACTGACCAGTCTGCATTCGCTGCTTAACTACCTGAAATGATACTTATTATGACATGTTATGTGAAACAAAGTAGTTGGAAGTAAAAGCAACCCCATACCTCTGTTGGGACACGGACAAGAGAAGCAGCAGCACCTCCAATGGCCCCAGCCGTCTACATCAAAGATAAGGTAAACAAAAGTGACAAATAAATAATACTGCAAACAGAGTTACAACAACCAGCAAAATGGAGTTCCTGATCTGCATTCATCATCATTAACAACAACAACCAAGCCTTTTCCCACACTAGGTGGATCATGAATTCTTTAGCCTCTTCCACACCAGGTGGGGTCAGCTACATGGATTCTTTGCCACCATATAGCGGGATCTTATGCCACATCAATCGCCAAAAATACCATATCATATTTAATAATTTCTTTCCAACACTTCTGTCGCCTTCCTCTCCCTCTTTTAAAATACACTATCTAGTTTTTCTCACCTTTCTATCGAAATTTCCTTTGATCCCTTCTCTACATGTCCAAACTATCTTAAATGTCTCTCTGATCTTATCTTCTATCAATGCTGCCCCAACTTTTTCTCTAATAATCTTGTTATGGGTACGGTCTTTCTTTGTGTGACCACACATTCACCTCAATATTTACATTTATGATATGGAGAATAAGTACAAACTAAATGGTATCCCTTGACATCATCGAGTATTAACTTCAAAGAAATCAATAATCCTTTTATAAGTTCTAACATATGTTTGTGCACCATCATACATGTCAACTTTAATGTATAACAAAGGAAAAACATTTCTTCTCTAAAATCTCTCCACGAAACACCTTGTGTATTGATCGGAACTATTCTAGATTAAGAATTTTTGGATGTAGATGTTTTGTTTGTATGGCAAAGATGATAAGCTATCTTCTCGTGTCATCGAATGTGTATTTTTAGGATATGGGATAAATAAGAAAGGATATAGGTGTAATGATTTTGAAAATAACAATCTCTATGTATCTAGAGATGTCAAATTTTTTGAAAATGAATACGTATTTAAAAGTATAGATGATGTCAAATCTATGGATGACTCTCCCTATTCCTTTTTGAATGATATTTTAGGACATGATGTGATAAATATGAAAAATAATCTAGATGAGCACATGCCTCCAAGATATTTTTCAAGGAAAACTTCTAAAATCACACCATCCATGCCTAGAAGATTTGATCGTGACTCTAGACCACCATAATGGTTTGTTTCTTATAATAGGTTTTTACCTAGGCATAAAGCTCTTTTGACAATCATTTCAGTCATAAAGGAACCTAGAACTTTTAAAGAAGCTCAGGGATCACAAGTCTGGATTCACACTATGAGTAAATAATTAGATGCTCTATATAGAGCCAAAACTTATTGTTCCTAAACCGCAAAACAAGAAAGTTATAGGTTGTAAGTGGGTCTATAAGATTAAGAATAATAGTGATGGTTCTCAAGATCGTTATAAAGCTCGATTAGTTGCCAAAGGTTATTCACAAGAATATGAAATTGATTATGAAGAAACCTTTGCTCCTGTTGCGAGGATACAATCGTGAGAACTCTTATAGTTGTTTGTGCTATTTAACACTGGAACATTTATCAATTAGATGTTAAGAATGAGTTTTTGAATGGTTGGTTGAAGGAAGAGGTATATATGAAACCTTCTCCTGGTCTTGATATTCCTAGTGATCAAGTTTTACATCTAAAAAGAGCTTTGTATGGAATTAAACAAGCCCCCAAGGCTTTGTTTGATAAAATGACTTAATTCATGACATTATACTAATACAACCCTTTTTGTAACGTAGAAAAATATCTAACGCGGACCTTCTTCACTTCCTTTTGTTTGGATATTACACGCTTCAAAATCTGGTATCGATTTTGAAGTTCAGGTCTTTCTGGATAAATGGGTCCAGATAGTGAAGATTGATTTGTGTATTATGATGAAATTAGTAGTTGTTCACAGTTTATGTGTTTTGCTTTAATATAAAGTTGTGTACTTGCTATTGTCATATACTTATGTTAATTGACGTCTCACTTGTTGTAGCTTGAATATTATATATAATATATAATATTATATACCCTAGCCGTGTCGCCGCACTCAAAATTTTTGAAATTTGCTGTATCCCGCACCTGCACCCGTGTCCGCACCCGCACCCACACACGTGTGGCATAGTCTATAAGAGAATTTGGTACTATAATTTGTCACATCAAAATATCAACTTGCATATGTCTTCACCAAGTTACTACCAACTTATGATTTCAGTTTTTGGTTAGCAAACTTTCGGTCATTATGCCATTAGTTTGAGAGGGTGTTAAATGTAATTTGACATTTTTAATGTAATTTTTGTTCTTTTTTAAATATATAAATATATATATATATATATATCATGACATGACACGAAGGCACAGGGTCGGGTCCTGTCCATAGCAAGTCATGAGGCCGCTAGCGCCAACCCCAATGGCTACTAGCTGTTGGGCCAGCTCCCAATGGCTAGTCCAGCTAGCCGTTGGGAGCAGGCTCCTTATTCCTTCTCCTTTCTCATGTCACTCACTCAATCCTCTTCTATAAATTCACTCTTGTACATTATCACTTTAAGCCTCTTTTGTGTGGCCAATGGATAATATTGATTTCCGTTTTTACTGCCTTCGTTGCACGTATGTGATTATAGCCTTTTCTAAGGCTTTATGATTGATGATTTGTTGTGATATTTTCTCAATCTTCCACTACTACAAAGCATAGACTTCATTACAGTACATTGTCATCCCCGTGACTAATTGCTAGAAATTGAGAAAGACAAAAACCATTCACATTATGCAGGAGAGAGATGCCTTACCAGATGCGCAACTGCACTGAGATTATCTGGAAGGACTTCTAACAATTTTCGCTTTGAAGGCTCATATAGACCTACAAATATAGCAGAAGCCCTGTACATAAACGGAGATTAACGAAATCACAAGAACCCAAGCGCACGCCAAAGTAAACAAAGTCTTTTTCCCCTTTTTTCAAAAGAATATAGAAGTGAACACAATCTTCAGCAAAAAGGCATTTTAAACATATGACGACCTATATGGGACTGCAGCAGGAGAGAAAATCAGAATTAATAGTAATCCTGCACATACAAATTATGATAGAAGGGACGTTCTACTTGACAAATTGAATTATGTATTTGCAGGAAAAACCATGAAAATCTCGAGTTTAGAATTTTTATATAAAAGAGGCTGACATAACTGGTAGCCAAAATACTGCCAAGGGAATAATATTCCTTTGACTTGACCTATATACATCATCAATTTAGTAGTTCAGTTAATATTTGATTTATCATCAAATCTCTTCATTTTGCTCACAGAAAACCAGTGATTTCTGTTGGAGTTCAAGTTGATGTTGAAAGTCTTAGTCTGTGTTTATGTCTTGGTTCGTGTCTGCTATGTATTTATTAGTGTGTTTAGGTTGTTTGGATCCCAATGGATCAGGTTTTGATCCATTGGAATCGGGTCCCTAATTAAGGGCATTTGGGTCATTTAAGTTAGATCATTAGTAGTATAAATCCTGTGAGTTGTAATTAGGTTTACTTGAGAGGGAAAGAACAAAGGGAGCAGGACGGCAGACACAGAGAAGGCCGACCTGCTCCTTTAGTTCATTACTGTCCTGTTATTTATCATTTTTCTATATAATGAAATCTGTGTTTTTATGTATGGAATCATCATGGTATCAAAGCCTGTTCGCGAAGTTTCTGTCCATATGATGCATCAAATCATAGGTCACGTGTAGTAAATTGAATGCAGTTGAGAAGTAAGTTTGTTTCATTATTGGTTATGGGTTATTTTCTGGATTATGGTGTCAAGAAAAGTTGTTGTGAAAGTCTATGTGAAACGTGGAATCACATGTTCACGCGTGCAGCAGATCATGGTAATTTGTATATGTATTGACATGTTGGGCAATCACAAGTTGTGACTTCCTTGAATGTCTGTTACCCATATCATAAAGGGTCTTTATTTGCAATCGGTTGAACGCAATCATCCTTGTTTGTAATAGACTGAATATAATCATTCAGTCCATAAAAGTTCATGCGTGAAAGTGGTTGCCCAGAGTAATCCAACCCAAGAACAGAAGCACATCGATTCAGTTGTCCTCTCGTGGATTTGTTTGCCAAAACTGTGTTGGGATATAGAAAATATATTTATTCTCTGACTATAAGTTAACCAGTATCTTCTTGAGATTTCTGTGATAATTCGTATAAATATGGAGAGAATCAAAATTGGAGACACAAATGAACAGAGTTCCACTGATAAAGGCGAAGGGTTTCAAATAATTAATCTGAAATTATATGAGAAAAATTTTCTTCAGTGGGTCAGATCTATAGAACTGACAGTGATGGCAAGGGGGCGATGGGACTACTTGATTGGTGACATATTACAACCTCCGACTAATGACCCCCTTTATGCACGATAGCGTAGGGAAAATGCCCTAGTTAGTGCTTGGCTTATTCAATCAATGTCTCCGTCGATTGCTAGAACATTCATATTTTTAGATACTATTAAGGATATTTAGTCAACAATTCATGATGCTTACGCCCAGAGGAAAAATATAGCCAAGAAATATGATCTTATTGAGAAAATTAGAAGATGCAGACAAGGAGGCAGATCTGTTAGTGAATATTATGCAGAACTTTGAGGTTTATGGAAAGAGCTTCAACTTTATTCCAAGACAAAATATCAAAGTTACACACAAGAGCGCAATGAAGAATTTGAAGAGCGGAAAGTATTTGATCTTCTATGGGGTATCTCTTCAGAGTATGAGGCAGTCAAAAATATTATTCTTCGCAGAGAAGAACTACCTTCCTTAAGCACAATGTATTCCCTCTTACTCTGGGAAGAGGATAGGAAACATTTAGAAAAGGAGACAAGAACCAATCCAGAGACTATTGCATTTATGGGAAGGAATATGTCAAACTCCTCTTTTTCCCGTGGTAGAGGAGGTTATGGACGTGGTAGAGGCAGATTTGCACTTACTCCTGAAGAAAAAGCAAAATTAACTTGTTTTCACTGTGGAAAATCACGACATACGAAGAAAATATGTTGGGAATTAGTTCACGGATCCACTCACTTTCAGAATAGACCTAACAGTGCATACTTCAGTAGTGATCAGAATGACAAACAAAATATTAAAAATAGTGCAAGCTCATTGGCTGATATGAAAAAGGAGATAGAGTTGCTCAAAGCTCGTTTAAATGATTCACATACCCCATCTCCGTCCTCCAACAATGATTCTTAGGCAACCATGGCATATCCGTTCTCATTCTAGGCTAAGGGTAACTTAAATGTTTCTCATTCTCAAATATGGGTTATTGATTCAGGTGTCACCGATCATATGGTTAGCAGGAGAGAATTCTTTGATAGTTATGAATTGACTAGTGAACAAATTAATATTCGATTAACAGATGGTTCACACACTCCTATAGTGGGAAAAGTAAATATTACTACTTCTTTTGGCATATTGAAAGATGTTTTACATATTCCCAATATATCCGTCAATTTATTAGCAGTCTTTGCCTTAATTTAAGATCTGAAATGTCTTATAATTTTTTATTCTACTGGATGTGTATTTCAGAAAACGAGGACGGGGAGGATCTTTGATCAGGATAGTGTGAGGAGAGGCCTCTACTTCTGTGAAGAAAATAAGAAAGCAGCTATGCAATCTACAATTATTACAGAAAGACACAAGGATCTACCCTGTTGGCATCAGAGACTGGGACATCTACCTTTATCTAAGCTTAAGATACTATTGCCTGAATTTAGTCATTGTAATAATTTGAATTTGAACTGTGAAACTTGTTAGAAGGCAAAACATCATCGTACTTCATTTCCTTTGAGAGAAGAAAAATCCTCCATTCCTTTTGAAATTGTGCATTCTGATATATGGGGTCCTTGCTCGACTACTTCTCTGCATGGATATAAGTACTTTATATCGTTTATAGATGATTGTACTAGATTTACAATGATATACCTCATGAAAAATAAAGATGAAGTTTAGAATATTTTACCTATTTACTGTCAGTTTGTGCATACTCAATTTCAACGTACTATTAAAGTATTCCGCAGTGATAATGGTGGAGAATTCATGTCTCGATCACTTCATTCATATTTCTTAAATCATGAAATGTTGCATCAGACTTCATGTGCTTATTCTCCTCAACAAAATGCATTCATATTTCTTAAATCATGAAATGTTGCATCAGACTTCATGTGCTTATTCTCCTCAACAAAATGAAGTGTCTGAAAGGAAGAATAGACATATACTAGAAGTGGCTAGAACTCTTTTACTTGGGTGTAATACTCTGAAATGCTATTGGGGTGAAGCAGTCTTGACGACAGTTTTTCTTATAAACCGTATGCCAAGCAGAGTCCTCAATGGCGATACTCCATTTCATACACTACGTCCTCACCAAAAGCAATTTCATTTACTTCATAGAGTATTTGGATGTACGTGTTTTATTCATATTCATCAGGGCTTGAGAGATAAATTAGATGCAAGATCGATCAAGTGTATTTTCTTGGGATACTCGTCTACTAAAAAAGGTTATAAATGTTATGACCTATTCAGAAAAAAATTATATGTTACTATGGATCTTACCTTCTATGAAGATACACCATTCTATAATGTGCAGAAAGTCACTTCATCAGAAGTATTCTCGCCCAATGTGATTCCTATTCTACCAGTTGAAACTCAGCAACCGCATGACAGGGAAGAGGAAGAGGAAGAGATACCTCCCTAACATAAGGAATGGAACGTGTATACCAAAGGTGTGAGAAAGGCTTTTCTACCTCATAAAGACCTCCACTCAGAATCAGATCAAATTCCTACTCAAGTGAATTCCTATACCTCGGACAGTGAGCTAAATGATCTACCTATATTGCAAGAACATTCAAAGAAGCATAAAAACAACCAGAATGGAAAAAGATCTTGATGCACTGGTACGAAACAAAACTTGGGAACTAGTTGATTTACCTTCAGACAGAAAAACAATAGGTTGCAAATGGGTATTTTCTGTAAAGTGTAAAGTACAAAGCTGATGAAAATATAGAAAGATACAAGGCCAGACTAGTGGCTAAAGGTTACAGTCAATCGTATGGCATTGATTACACGAAAACATTTGCTCCAATGGCAAAGATGAATACCATCAGAATCATTTTAAGTGTGGCAGTTAATAAAGGATGGGAGTTATGGCAGTTGGATGTTAACAATGCCTTTCTTCAGGGAGATCTTATGGAAGACATTTATATGGACTTACCTCCTGGATATCTTCAGAAACAAAAGCAGGATAAGGTATGTAAATTGAAGAAATTAATTTATAGTTTAAAACAATCTCTACGAGCATGGTTCGAAAAATTCAGTGATGGTGTTATGAAATTAGGATTCAAACAGTGTGCCGGTGATCATACACTCTTTATCAAGCACGGTTAGAAAACTGTCATACTTTTGGTTTACGTGGATGATATCGTTATTACAGGTGATGATACAGAAGGCATAGTTGATCTAAAGAAAAGACTAAGTACATTATTTGACTTGAAGGACTTGGGAAGATTACATTATTTCCTGGGAATAGAAGTGATTCATAAAAATGATTGCTTATTTCTAAGCCAAAAGAAGTATATCCTTGACTTACTGAAAGAAACTAAAATGGAAGATTGCATAATATGTTCTATTCCCATAGAAACTTTTAGAGAAGAAGTTAATAAGTCTGCAGAACCATATGAAGATGTTGGTAAATACCTGAGATTAGTGGGAAAATTGATATACATAACTATCACTCGACCTGACATCAGTTTTGCAGTTGGATATGTTAGCAGGTGGATGCACTGTCCATCCAAACATCATATGAGCATTGTATTTCACATTATCAGATACTTAAAATCCTCAATAACCTACGGGTTATTATATGCTACACATTCGTCACTTGATATAAAAATCTATTCAGATGCTGATTGAGCGGGCTCCAAAACTGATAGAAAGTCTACCTCTTGCTATATGGTATGTTTAGGAGGCAACATAGTTTCATTGAAGAGTAAGAAGCAATCTGTAGTGGCCAGGTCAAGTGTTGAGGTTGAGTATCGTGCCATTGCTACGGGAATGTGTGAAGGCCTATGGATTATATCACTTCTAGAGGAGATTGGTTTTAAAGGAAATATTTCAATCAACTTCTTTACAAACAGTAGAGCAGCTATCCAAATAGCCTTGAATGCTATATTCCATGAAAGGACCAAACACATAGAAATTGATTGCCACTTTATCAGAGAGAAGATTTCTCAAGGTATTTTCAACCTGGTCCACATACGCTCAGAAGATCAGCTGGCCGATATGCTCACTAAACCAGTATCAGTAAATGGACTCAAGAAAAACCTTATCAAGATAGGAGTTACAAGTCTTCGAGACTCAACTTGAGGGGGCGTGGGAGTTCAAGTTGATGCAAGTTGATATTGAAAGTCCTAGTCTGTGTTTATGTCTTGGTTCGTATCTGCTATGTATTTATTAGTGTGTTTAGGTTGTTTGGATCCCAATGGATTAGGTTTTGATCCATTGGGAATCGGGTCCCCAATTAAGGGCATTTGGGTCATTTAAGTTAGATCATTAGTAGTATAAATCTTGTGAGTTGTAATTAGGTTTACTTGAGAGGGAAAGAAGAAAAGGTGCAGGATGGCAGACACAGAGAAGGCCGACCTGCTCCTTTGGTTCAATATTGTCCTGTTATTTATCATTTTTCTATATAATGAAATATGTGTTTTTATGTATGGAATCATCAATTTCAGCACTTTTTATGATTTTATTTGATATCATTACTACTATAACATACTTGCCTACAACAACAGGCTACCAGCCACTGCTAAATGTGCAGTTAGCTTATTTGGCAATGTATTTTGTACATAAAATTCATATGCTTTCAAACTCCCAGTAAGCTAAGGCTTAGTTACTGGATTCTTAAGGAGATTACTTAGCGGTGCATAATGGCCATTGACTTGGTCACTAACAAATTTTTACAAGCAGTATTAGAATAAAGAAACAAATAACACAAGCACCAAAAAGAATGACATATGGCTCCACCATCACCCATAGGAATGACAAGCATGTAGAGGTAGATTAGAGGCTGTTTATCCATGTGGTGGCAGAAAGGCCTAGATAGTTGTTTCATCCATAAAACCGGCAAAAGTTTCATGAGTTCTTACAACACCAAAATAGGAAGTTACTCCACAATGCAAACAAAATGATTGATAGCTACGGAATGCAAATTTTCCCCTATTATATTCTTTTAAACATCAAGCAGGAAATTGTATAATTTGGGGAAAACACAAAAGTTCCAAAGGCCAGCTGACTTGCAAATGCAGACAATCTTGACCATGTCCAGCTACTAGGTTACAAAGGTGGTTGTGGTGATCAGAACTGCCATTGAAAACATAAAAGTGCCGTCATATTTGATAATGTCAAGGGCAAATCATTCAATGGATATGTGTGGACGCACTCACACATGTGTGCGCCCATGAAGGCACACCATATTTACCTCGAACCTGCTTAATCTAAAGATCATCAAGCTGTTCTTCACTCGTAGATGGTTCATTTCTCTTCATATTCCAAATAGCACATTGCATTATTCAACAGTCTTACCTTTCATCAGATTAAGGGTTGAACCGATTGATTAATTTGACAGCCTTTTACCTTTACATCTTACGGCAATTGACAAATTTATTTGGCCTTTATTGAGAAAAGGGTACAGATTCTTGTTTGCGCAAATATGTTTGAAGCACAAAATGAGATGATGTGTTCCTTTTGAGCCATATTATCAGATGTAATGGCAGGTACATGCCTGAAAAGAAAAAAAGCACGAAATTTTTGGTCGACGTAAGGTTCAGAGAAACTCCGCCCATGTAAGGGATCAACCTTGCATTGCCGGTCCCAAGCCCGTATAAAGGAGGAAGGTTGTGTTAGGCTTCTGACAACCAGCGTAAAACTTTGTCGGATTTTTATACCATGGATTACACAAATTATGAGCATTGCTTTGGGGCATTCCCGCCTAACGACGCACTGCAGAGCCCGAATGCAATGATAAGCCAGCAAGGGCCACTACATTTTGACAACTTTTTGAGAAGAGTTAGATAAGGTGATTCAAAAGATTCCACAAAAGGAGATGATTTATTTAAGAGGAGACTTAAATTGACATGTCATTAAAGAGGCATTAGGATATCAAGGTATTCATGCAAACTTTAGTTTTGGGGATATAAATGAGGAAGGTAGGAGATTTTAAATTTTGCAATAGCATTTGATCTCTTTATAGTCAATACAATCTTCAAAAATGAGATGAACATTTAATTACTTATAAGAGTGGCTTATCACAAACACAAATTGATTACTTTATTTGTAGAGGAAAAGATAGAGCATGTTGTAAAGATTGCAAGGTAATTCCAGGAGAAAGTTTAACCACCCAATATCGACTTTTAGTTATGGATTTACAAATAAAAAAATGAACAAAGAAGAAAAGTGTGCATCGAGCTATTTAGACTAAATGGTGTAACCTCAAAAGCGAGAAAAAAGATATATTTAAACAAAAAGTCCTTCAAGGAGATGTTTAAAATTATGTTGGTACACCCTGTGATATGTAGAACAATATGGCTATACATATTAGAAAAATGGCGAAAGATGTGTTAGGTGTATCTACCGGCACAAAAAGAAGCTTGGTGGAGTGAAGTAGTGCAAAATAAAATCAAGGCAAAGAGGGCATGTTACAAATTATATTATGCTCAGAAAACTAGTGAAACTTTAGAGGCTTATCAAAGAAGGAAGCGAAATAGACAGTCAGTGAAGCAAAAGCTAAAATTTGGGAGGATTTATATAAAAAACTCAATGGTGAAAGAGATATTTTTAGGATAGCTAGGGCTAGAGATAAGAAAACTAAAGATCTTAATTATGTTAGATGCATCAAGTATGAGGATGAAAAAATTCTAGTGGCAAATGGTGATATAAGAAATAGATGAAAAACTATTTTTATAAGCTTTTTAATGAAAATAAAGATGATAATATTAGCTTAGGAAAGTTAGCCAAATCAGAAAAGTATATAAACCACAATTTCTACTGACGTATTTAAAAGAATAAAGTCAAAGAGGCTCTTAAACATATGAAGGGTGATAAATCGGTAGGACCAGATAATATTCCTATAGAAGTTTGAAAAATACTAGGAGAAATAAGAAATCACTTGGCTCGCAAGACTATTTAATGAAATATGGAGAAACCAAAAGATGCCTGAGGAATGGAGAGCGAGTACACTTATACCCATATATAAGAACAAGGGAGACATTTAGAATTGTGCGAATTATCGAGGTATCAAGTTAATGAGCCATACTATGAAATTATGGGAAAGAATTATCAAACGTAAGAAAGAAAAAGTATCAAGTACAACATAGAACCAATTTGGATTCATACCAGGCAGATCTACTGTTGAAGCGATTCACCTTTTGAAACATATTATGGAACATTTTAGAGCAAAAAAGAAAGTCCTTTATATGATATTTATTGATCTAGAAAAAGCTTACGATAGGGTTGAGAAAGATTCTTTAGAGAACCTTGGAAAAAAAAGGTATCCCATTGACATTCATTAACTTTATAAGAGACATGTACGATGGTGCAAAAACATGTGTGAGGACTCATGAAGGAATGACAAACTTCTTTGAAGTTTATATTGGGTTACATCAAGGATCAACTTTAAGTCTATACTTATTTATAACGGTGATTGATGAGTTAACAAAACATATTCAAGATGAAGTGCCTTGGTGTATGTTATTTGCATATGACATTGTGTTAGTGGAAGAGTCTAAGGAAAAAGTTAACAGAAAATTGGAACTATCGAGAGAAGCATTAGAAAGCAAAGGCCTCCAATAAAAGTATTATTTGCCACTATTGCAAAGAAAATGGGCACATCAAGACCAATTGTCACTCTTGATGAGGAGAAACAGCGATGTGGATGTCTTTGAGGATAAAGAGAGGAGGAGCGCTACTTTCTAACATCAAGGCATATATAAAAGAGATACTCAAAGAAAAGGCGAGCAACATGCTATTAACCTTTGCTCAAGATATGTCTTGGTTTTTAGATTTTGGTGCATCATTTCACATGACACAAAAAAGATTTTTTGAAAAACACTTACCAAAAGAGTTCTAGAAAATCGTTTTTATGGTCGATGGTACTCAAGTAGAGGAAATCAAAAGCTTTGAAAATAAGGATTTCAAAGTACCCAATGTGAGTTTTGTATCAAAACTAAATCTTAATGTATTTTCTATTGCTCAAATTTGTGATAACGATTGTATAGTCACTTTCTCATCCAAAATTTGTGTAATAAAGGATCATCTTTATAAAATAAAAAATTTGGTTGTGCCAAATTTTGAAAATTGTGGTGTGGTTTATGGCCAACTCTTTGGCACAAAAGATTGGGTCACTTGGATATGAACAAATCGTGTAACCATCATTTATTAAATAATAATAAAGTTAAAGATTTTGTTTACAAAAAGAATGTAGACATGGAAAGTTGCATCGTTTACCCTTTGGTGAAAGAAATTTTATTACAAGTAAGCCTTTTGAGTTGGTGTACTCCGATGTTTGGGGACCAACTCCTATCATTTCTAAAGGAGGAGTGGGATACTATGTGACTTTTATAGATAATTTTAGTAGATATACTTAGATATATCTTTTGAAACATAAATTTGAAGTTTTTAAAAACTTTTTGATATTTCACAACATGATTAGAAATCAATTCAACACTATTGTTAAGATTTTGAGATCGAATTCCGATGGTGAGTATATATGTCAAAAGAATTTCAAAATTATTTGGAAACACATGGAATTTCGCACAAAAAATCTTACACAAAAACTCCACAATAAAATGGTTTGGCATAACGAAAACATATATACATTATAGAAACCACTAAAACTCTTTTGATTGCTAATAAAGTACCTAAGTACTTATGGGCAGAAGCTACCCAAATCATTATATACCTAATAAATAGGATGTCTTCCTCTCAACTCAATAATGTCTATACTACTACAACTACAACTAAGCCTTTTTTCATACTAGATGGGGTCGGCTCCCTGGATTTCATAATTTATAGAATCCATGGTAGATAAGTCCAACAAAGTTTTATACTGGCTGTCGGAAGCCTAATGCAACCCTCTTCCTTTATCCGAGCTTGGGACCGGCCATGCAAGGGTGGTCCCTTACATGGGTGGAGTTAACTTAATAATATCTCTTCTTTAAAAAAATTGTTTGGACTTAATCTGAATTATGAAAGATTAAGAGTTTTGGGGTATAGGTGTTTTATCTATATAGATAAGAACGATAAGTTGTCACCTAAAGGTATAGAGTGTGTTTTTATAGGTTATGGAATTGACAAAAAGGATTATAGGTGTTTTGATAAAAAAGGAAGACAAACTATATGTGTGAAGAGATGTCAAATTTATAGAAAAAGACTACTATTATGACTCTAACCATAAAGAAAAGTATACCTTTCTTAATAATGTTATAAATCTATAGTGATAATGAAGATACTAAAAATGAAGAAATCATAGATCCTAAACAACAAGATAAGTACACTAATTTAGAAATAGGAGAAAACCAGGATACTAGAGAGCCTAGAGAAACTATAAAGTTTTTTCCTCTAATTTACACTAGAAGAACTAGAAGACAAGAAAATATAAGCATACCCTCCAGAACCTCAAAAAACCCACAAAGATATGTATCCTATAAAACCTTTGAACCCAGAAGAAGAAATCTCATTGCTTTCATTCAACAAGTTCAAGAACCCAATTCTTATAACGAGGCCAAGAGAATATGGGATTGAGAAAATGCTATACTAGAAGAATTAAAGGCTTTAGATAAGGCTCGTACTTGAAAATTTGTACCTAAACCTATGGACAAAAAACTTATTAGATGTAGATGGGTATACAAGATAAAAACTCACTGATGGCATCATAGAAAGATATAAAGCTAGACTAACATCTAAAGGTTATACCCAAGAATATAGAATAGACTATGAGGAAACTTTTGCTCCCGTTTCTGGAGTAACTACCATAAGAATTCTAATAACCCTTAGTGATATTAGGAAGTGGAAAATCTTTCAATAGATGTTAATAGATGTTAAGAATGCCTTCTTTAATGGTAAGCTAAACGAACAGTTATATATGATTTCTCTTCCGGAACTTAAAGTCCCAAAAAATCATGTTCTTAGATTAAATAAGGCTTTGTATGGTCTTAAGAAAGCCTCTAAGGCTTGGTTTGACACATTTGAAAGTTTCATGTATACGCATATCCTGCTATACTGACAAAACTTTGTTTGTAAGAAAATCATATGAAAGTATAGTAATTCTGCTTTTGTATGTTTGATGATATAATCATCATGTGAAGTGATGAAGATGGTATTCTTCAAGTTAAAAGAGACCTTCACAAAGAATTTGAAATAAAAGATCTTGGATTGCTTACTTATTTTTTGAGAATTAAAATTGTATAGTGATAGAGGATATTTTATGTCTCAAATAAAATTTGCAAGTGATATTGTTAACAGGTCACCCGAAGTACTTTGAACAAAATTAAGAGCAACGAAAGGAGAGAAACTGGAAGATTCAACACCATACAAGTAACTCATAGGGGCAATGACTTATCTATCTATCACTCACCCCAACATATCACACGATCTTCACATTGCCAGATAATTTCAGCAAGCTCCTATAAGTGCCCACATGAGTGCGGTCATGCACTCTGTGGATAAGGAGGTGTTTCTAACTTATTCATCTTCTCTTAACTTCACTGTATATACAGATATTGATTGGAATAGAGATGTCAACAATCAACACTCTACTACTGGTTTTTGTATATTTCTAGGTGAGTCCTTGATCTCTTGGAGATGCAAGAAGAGGTGTCTTTGTCTTTCACTGAAGCATAATATCGTGCAATGGTAATTGTTGTCGCTTAGATTTTATGGATTATAGAGGTGTTGAGAGATATGAGAGTCATTCTTGAACAACCCTCCATCATGTTTTGTGACAACAAGAGTATCATGTACATAGTATCTAACAACACTTTTCATGAAAGAACCAAAGCACATTGAGATGGATTATCACTTTGTTAGAGATGAGTGTTCGAAGAAAAACTGACTTTGTGCTATGTGCCTTTAGAACTTCAACTTGAAGACTTCTTTACCAAGTCTTTGTCAACTTCTAGATTTATCTTTTTATTGGACACACTTTCGGTATACAGACTATAAGTTTGAGGGAGGGTGTTAAAATGTAATAGGCAATAGGCCACTAGGGCGCATTGATGGATATATGTTCCTTAACCTGGGCCAAGGAGCCAAGCCAAGGGACTAACCATCGGGGGCCACCAGTTGGCCCCCCAAAATGACTAGTCAAGAGAGTCGTTAGAAGTAATGGCTCTTCTCTTGTCTCTGTACTTCTTCCACTAAGTTGTTGTAAATCCTATCGTTTGCTCCATAAATAGAGCCTAAAACTTCATTAATAATCATCCTTGTTTTTTAGGACATCACCTTGGTTATTTGTTTGATTCATTAGTTCTTTGTTTGACTTGATTTGTGTGTTTGAACACCAAGTGTTTGGTGTATTTGGCGTATTGATCATTTGGCGATTTTTGGATAGTGATTTGGCGTAGACTCTTCAAGCAAGTTGAAGAGTTAATTCTTACAAATCACACCTAATTGATGTGTACTACAGGTGTTGACATGTAAGCTAGACCAATATTAAATGGAAAGAAAGCATGGGTCTTGCAATTAGAGTAGAAAAATCTTTCCTACAAATGATAGGATACTCACGGTAAGACACCAGCAAGATTGCCACCCAACCCAGAGTAGAGGCCTTTCAAAATAATCTTGCCACCACCCCGAACTGCCTGTAAAGTTGTTGCCAGAAGCATCGATCATCAATATTATGACATAATGGTGAAGAAAAATACAAGTAGCAGTAAACTAAGGCAATAACTAGGAGAACTGCATACACAAAAGGGAAGCTCCCAAAATATTCTAAGCCATGTACGAATAAGAGTCAAGGTGTGAATAGAAATAAAAAGTATAAAACCAATACCCTAAAGCAAGTCTTCCCACACTAGGTATGGAATGGCGACATGAACACTAAAAGTATCAAATGTCTTACAAGTTAGGCACAAAAAGTTAAAAGAACATATTTCTTTATTCAAATGCACCTACATTACTCATACCTGAGTCAGCAAAGACAAGTTAAATTACAAGAGGGCTAAATGCTCTACATATAAGCAATAAGGGACAAAGAGATGGTAGACAACAGATGTAGCAGAACTAGCTGTTGGATAGGACCTCCAGCAGCAGGTTGAGATAGCCATAGCGTCTGAAAAGCTCTGGCCTAAGTTGGGCTTCAGTGTGCTTTTGGCAACTAAGATAGCAGGGGAATTTTGAATACAACGTTTTTTTTAGATTCCCAACTCACACTAGCACTTACATTTTTGTCTTTTGTAGATAAGAATAACGTTTGATTCATATATCGCCTAGGTTTCAGTATTTCAAATAAATAATAAGTCTGCACTTCTTTGATGTCATGCTTCACGTTTTACACGCATGAAGAAAACCACATGGTACCTTCACAAATAGATCCATATGGATGGAATATGAGTATGACCATCATTTTGTTCCAAGAGTATAACTAGACGTGATATAGTGGTTGGGTATCAAATGTAGTAATTGCATAAAAGGACATGTTGATAAAGCATATATAGTATAAACATGCCTGCAGCCTGGTTTTTATTGTATCAATGGGGTAAAGAGCCGCTTCAACCACCACACCAGTAGTTGCTCCTGATATGACACCCTCTACAAATTTCATAGTTACAACAGAAGCATTATTCTTTGTTTCACATTCCATTACGAGCTGCATTAGCATAAAAGAAGCCATCTCTAATTAAGAAACTTTAACAACAAAGCTGAAGAAGGGATTCTCAAAAATCACAAGCTAAATAGCTTTCTAGGTTAAAAGGGAAGCCTTTCATAAGCATTTGCTGACAGTTTGCTATACTTACCATACACTGCACGAAAGAAGTCAAAGGATTTCTTATCCAGTGTAGGTACTAAGGCAACAGACTTCACTGACCCTTCATGAGAGTTATATGCCTTTCCTTGAAGTGCATCTGCATAACAAGATACAACTTGTCAAAACAACAAAGTAATATCAATTATCAAGCACACACACACAGACATGGACGCACATATATTTTATATTATATTACATTTTGCACTATACATAATTTGCAATAATATAATCCACCGGAAACATGTAAGAAAGAGAATCGTTGAAGATATATACATAATACACAAAATATACTAGTAATATGAGTACAACAAACATGCGGTGCTGATATGCTCCACTCAAGCATCACGTCAAGAAGAAGCCCAAGGCTCCATCCATGAAATTCATGAGCATGAAGCCACTCAACTTGTAAACAACTTCTTATTTTCAAAGCCTTGTATTTTCAATTTCTAGTTATTTAGGTTCAAGATTCCATGTAAACTCGGCTAAGCCTGCCAAAAGAAAGTGAAACCAGATTCCAGCTCAAGTTTTCTTTTAACATGAGTTAGCTTGGGAGTCTTGCACTACTTGTATATTGGGAATGTTGGAGACTTAGACCCAACATCTTACACTCTCATGATTCAATTCCATGAAAGGTGGGTCAACTAGGAATTGATGTGGCCATTTCCTTGGCCAACTCATCCTCCACATAAGCAAGGAGGATGTTCTCCACGTATTACACAAACCAACAAGCCCTTTATTGCCCAGGTATTTAAAGAAGCTCTGTAATGGAGATTTTGAAAGAAGAAAAACATCATAACAAGGCAAATTAGTGTAAAGGATAAATGGTGCCTCCATTTTCACTAAGGATAGGAGTTCATTTGAACCTTCATCATCAAAGGCCTGGAAAATTAGTCTTTTATTTTTGTATAACTAAAAAACATGTATTGTTTGCCACTATAAATAGGAGAGGTTAGCTGTGTTTGCAACCATAAACAAAATTCCATGTTCTCTCTCTCACGCATGCACACACACACACTTAGGAGCCAATTTTCCAGAACACTTATAGCTCCAAACTGTGAGCTCCATAGGAGCCTTGAAAGAGAATATACACCTACTCTTTTAAGTTAAGCCGGCTCCTACCCTATGTCAAACAAACAAGTCATTTGACACTGGTGTTGGTGTGACACTGACACCGACGTGGATAAGGTGTCCAACACCGTTGATCCGTGTTGAACTACCTTTTGCCATTTTTTAAACAATAAAAAGCACTGTCTCTCTCAGGCATTCTGCTTTCTGTCAACTCTCAGTTGTACTACACAGTGCAGTTGACAGTACTATTGTCTTCATTCATCATATTTCATTGACAAGAATCGAAGAAACTTGCATTCCTCCCTCAAGTTGGGAAATGGATATCAATCATTCCCAGCTTGCAAGTAAGTTGGTTGAATCGATCCGTTGGCAAACCCTTTGTTAACACATCTACTGGGCTTGCTGCCCGGAGGAATGTGAGAACATGTTGTTATCATTCCACTATCCAACTTTTCCTTGATAAAGTGTTAGATCTATCTCAATGTGTTTTGTCTGTCATGTTGAGCAGGATTATGAAGCAATACTGATGGCCGATTTATTATCACAAAACAACTCCATAGGAGCCTTCACGCTTTATCACTCAAGTCATCCAAGTACAATTTTCATCCCATAACAATTCTGATTCCTTGTGCAATAGCTCTAAATTCTACCTGCGCTTGATCGAGCCACTTTACACTTTGCTTCTTACTTCTCCCGGGTAACAAGGTTCCCACATAAGAACATGCAATAGCTTTGATGTGGATCTTACATCACTTACTGGGAACTGCACTAGTACGCATCGGTATAAGCCTCTATAGTCAAGTTTCCACTTCTCTTGAACAAGAGTCCTCTTCCTGGAGTGGCTTTGAGATCTTTTGCGATATACGTTCTACGGCTGTAAGTGTCTCTCCTCGGATCATGCATGGGCGACTCACTGACACGGCTTACCGCGTATGCTAGATCTGCAGTACGAGGTCATAGTGTGTGCCAGTAAATCAACTTCCCCACAGGTCTCGATGTTGGACCTTGTCAGCCTTGGCAGCTCTCTTCTTCGGTGCTCATCCTGTGATTTTGGCAGTGCCAAGTGGAACACTTGCGAGTTTACATCCAAGTTTCCTTGTTTCCTTCAATAGATCGAAAGCACATCCTGTCCCCTTTGAGAGATGAAAATGCCTTGTTTTTAGAGTAAGCCACTTCAATCCCAAAGAAATACTTCGGTTTCCCAAGGTCCTTCATCTCAAGTTCTGCAAATAATTTTCCTTGAGGCGATTGTCTCTCAACTAAGTCATCTCTGTAATAATTATATCATCAACATAAACAAGAAGTATAGTCGGTTTTCCTTCTTGTGAATGTTTGAAGAAAAGTGTATGATCTCCTTTGGCTTTGCTTGTAACCAGCAATACCATAGCTTTGTGAATCTTCCAAACCATGCTCGGGGAAATTGTTTTAGCCCATATAAAGCCTTCCTCAATCTGCAAACTTTGTTTGTTCCACTTGTGGGACCAAAACACAGGGAATCTCCAATGTATACCTCTCTCTCTAAGTCTCCATGCAAGAAAGCATTTTTGACATCAAATAGGTGTAGTTCCCAACCCGAGTGGGCAAGGCAGCAGTAAAATACGAACAATGTTCATCTTTGCCCTTTAGACAAATGTCTCCTCATAATCAATCTCTGTTTGTCTATTCGTAAATATATTTTTCTCCCCCTTTTTGTATATTTGCATTCTGTTTTTTCCTGAAAGTTGATTTGTTCTTGTGAGTTCTTCCTCAGATTCTTCACTTATATTGATTCTTAGTAGAACAACTGTTTCTTCAAAAAGAGAATTAGACATATCATCTGTATTTCTGTAATATGGAGTAGTTTCAAAAAAAGTTACATCCATGGAAATATATCCTCTATGAAAATTAGGATCATAACAAATATATCCTTTCTTCTCACAAGAATATCCAATGAAAATACATTTTATTGCCCTTGGATCCAGTTTATCTCTGAATTGTTGATGCACATGCACGTAGCAGACACAACCAAATATTCTAGGAATAAGATGGAACGGATTATCTTAAGGTTTAATCACCTTAAATAAAAACTTTCCTACAAGAGTCACAGTCAGAATTCTATTCATAATATATACTGTTGTAAGAATCGCTTCTGGCCAGAAATATTTCGGAACATTGTGTTCAATAAGTAAAGTTCTAGCAATTTCCAAAATATGTCGATTCTTTCGTTCTGCTAATCCATTTTGTTATGGGGTATAAACACAAGATGTCTGATGTATAATACAGTGTGATTGAAGATATGAGTCCAACTGTGCATTATAATATTCTCCACCATTATATGATCTGAGAGTTTTAACTGTATAGCGAAACTGCCTCTTGATAAGATTATGAACTAGAGGAAAAATTGAAGATATTTCTGACTTAGACTTCATTAAATAAACAAAGATAAGTCAAGAGAAATCATCAATAAAGGTAACAAAGTACTTAAAATTTCTAATAAAAGGTATCACACGTGATCCCCAAACATCAGAATGTATAACTCAGAAGGAACAACTGATCTTCATTTACTACTAGGAAAAGTCGCTCTATGATGCTTTGCTCTCTGACATACATCACATTGAATTGTCATATCACTAGGAATTGAAAATGAGACAAACTCTCTTATTTTTGAAATAGGCAAATGTCCTAATCTACTATCACAAATTTTTATTTCTTCTTCAGTAGTAATTGTTGCCAAAGCTCTTTTCTGCCTTAAAATCTGATCTCCAAATAATATGTATAATCCATTGCGTAATTCACCACATTCAAAGATTCTTCCCGTCTTCAAATCCTGAAAACACAACCATACGGAGAGAATGTAACTATACCATTCATATCTCTAACCAAGGAACTTACTGAAAGTAGATTTACTGAATATTTTGGAATATATATCACTGAGTTAAGTCTGAGATTATCCCTTTGAATTGCTCCTTTTCCTTCCATAGGAATCAAAGAACCATTTGCGACTTTTACATACTAATGAGTTGATGTTACTTCATGCTGCATGAGATTAGTCTTGTTTCCTACCATATGATCAGTAGCCCCTGAATCGATTATCCAATTAGAAGATGAAATAGAATCTTTAAGAGAATAATTACCATTGATGCTATAAGTAGGAGGACTTGATTCTGTTTTTAATGAAGAGGTTGAAGGTTGATCAGTAAACGTGTTTCAATTTCTGCAATCTGTTTCTTCAACTCTGTCATTTCATCTATAGGATTCATCTCTGCTTTCTTTTCAGATGTAGTTGCCACATGACTACCATAATCTTTATATTCAGGAGGTTTTTCAATAATTTCCCAACAAGACTCCCGTGTATGTCTTTTCTTTCCATAATGGGTACACAGTAGTTTGCTCTTATCGTCATAATTTTGGTTTCTACCTCTTCCCCTGCCTCTAATAGAATCTCTTCCTCTCTGATAGTAGCTCTGTACTCTACCAATAAATGCAGATCTGTCAAATTGTATATGTTCACCTTTCTCTAAATTTTTTCGATCTTCTTCACTTAGTAAAAGTAAATATATTATGCCAAGTGATGAAAGTTCTTCCTTGCTTAGAATATTTAACTTGATAGATTCATAATCTGATGAAACTCCCCATATCTGATCGAACACCTTTCGAATCTCTACTTCAGTTGTTCTCTCTTTTACACAATGACTATATTTATTTTCCACAATATGTTTTTGTTCATTCCAGAGTTCGCGCAATTCTCCATAGTACTCACTTATTGATCCAGTTCCTTGGCGACACCTTCTTATCCTTTCAATGATCTCATATTCTTTTGCTATATTCTTCTGTCTAGAGTAAGCCTCTTCTACTGCAGTCCAAATTTCAGCAGCTGATTATATATACATAAAAGTCTTACTGATAGATGGATTCATGGATTGGATTAGTCATGAACTTACAAGAGCATCATGTTTGACCCACCGTTCATAGTTTGCGCTGCTTCCTTCTAGAGGTGGTGAATCCTGTCTGATAATGGAGGCATTTTCTCTGGATCGTAATACAAGCTCAATAGACCGAGCCCATTCTCTATAATTTCGTCCATCTAGACGAATGTTTGTGATTTGGAATGGTTCGACCTTTTAATCCTATCCATATGCGGCTCACATAGATTCTTCTTTCAATCTTCCATCCATCTTGATCTATAAGTGTTAAAAATTTGATTCTTTTTGTCAAATACCTTTATTGATGATAGTAGTTGTATACGTATTTTCACTAATATCTTACATACTTGATACTCAATCTGTTTTGTTGAATCTGCAACGTTCTTCAAATATCTCTGTATATGTTCAGCAGAAGATTATCTCGATCTCTCTAATACTTTCTTTCTTTTGCAGGTTGCTATTGATTATGGTACTGATGATTTCAGTCAATCACGACTGCTTGCCAATAATCTTCAATGATGTCACACGTCGATTTAATTATCAAATCGACTCATCAGTTTTCCCTGTCACCCGCTGGCACTAATATACTCTTGATTCAATTCTCAACTTGACAGATTTATCAAATCGACAGATCTGTTTTTGTTTTCTGTCACCCACTATCACTAATATACTCATGACTCAATTATCAACTTAGTTGATTTAATAATCTATCAACCTTACTTCCGTCTATTACAGGCTGACACCTTGTCTCATGAATTAATGCAATGTTTTTTTCATCAAAGCTTCAAAGAACTAACGTATCAACTTACTTGAATTTTTTTTCAGGGATAAAGTACTTCGGCTGGCTGCTATATCTGCGTGCAAGGCTCTGATACCATATTGTCTTCATTCATCATATTTCATTGACAAGAATCGAAGAAACTTGCATTCATATCATGCTTTAACTTTTGGCAAAATCGGCCCCTTTACTGGGCGGCCTTCTGATTCCTCTTAACACAACCCTAATTACATACCAGATACTTATTATACTAATCCTATTCTAACTCAAAAGACTAAAATACCCCTAAATACTAGACGATTCCCAATGGATCTTGTCTGATCCATTGGGTCCAAACCTTAAAACATTACACATTTAAACACACACGATAAATACACACTACACAACACACACACAACCCGATACAATAATACACAATTAAACACCACATTCCAACAAGTACAACTTCCAGTCAACTATCAGCTATATTTGCAGTGCAACCGATATTACAGCTGTAACATGTAGGAGGCTTGTGAGCTCTAACTTGCAAATGAAAATAAAGAGGAAAATATAAACCGGAGTTGGCGGGCCGGTGTGCAGTTATATATCTATAATACAACGACAACAACTAAGCCTTTCCCCATACTAGACGGGGTTGGCTACATGGATTCTTTGTTTCCAGAGATCCCTATCGTGTGCCATGTTAGCAGTTAACTCCCAATAAGCTAGAACATTCTTCATTGTTTCTTTCCAACACTTTTGTGGTCGTCCTCTACCTCTTTTAATACTTTCTAAATTTAGTTTTTCTAACCTTCTTACAGGTTCTTCTTTTGATCTTCTTTCTATATGTCCAAACCATCTTAAACGATGTTCTCTCATTTTATCCTCTATTGGTGCCACTCCTAATTTGTTTCTAATAGCCTCATTATGTATACGGTCTTTTCTTTTATGACCACTCATCCATCTCAACATCTTCATTTTTGTCACAGACATCTTTTGTACATGTTGATGATTAACTACCCAACACTCAGAACCATAAAACATGGCAGGCCTAATTGTTGCTCTATAATATTTACCTTTCAACTTTAATGGTATCTTCTTATCACAAAGAATACCTGATGCTCCTCTCTATTTTAACCAACCAGCATTAATTCTATGTGTAACATCTCCATCAATTCTTCCATCACTCTGAAAAATTGACCCTAGGAATTTAAAACTTTCCATTTGGGGAATGCAATGTGTGTCAATTTTAATTTTCATGTCCTCTAAAGTAACCAAATGATCAAACTTACATTCCATATATTTTGTCTTTGTTCTACTAAGTCGAAGGGCTTTGCTTTCTAATGTTTCTCTCCATAGTTCCAATTTTCTATTACCTTTTTCCTTAGACTAATCCACTAATACAATGTCATCTGCAAATAACATACACCAAGGTACTTCATCTTGAATATGTTTTGTTAACTCATCCATCACCATTATAAATAAGTATGGACTTAAAGTTGATCCTTGATATAACCCAATATTAACTTCAAAGAAGTCTGTCGTTCCTTCATGAGTCCTCGCACATGTTTTTGGACCATCATACGTGTCTCTTATAATGTTAATATATGTCAATGGGATACCTCTTTTTTCCAAAGTTCTCCAAAGAACCTCCCTCAGTACCCTATCATAAGCTTTTTCTAGATCAATAAATATCATGTGAAGGTCTTTCTTTTTTGCTCTAAAATGTTCCATAAGACGTCTCAAAAGGTGAATCGCTTCAATAGTAGATCTGCTTGGCATGAATCCAAATTGGTTTTGTGTTGTACTTGATACTTGTCTTAACCTACAGTCAATAATTCTTTCCCATAATTTCATAGTATGACTCATTAACTTGATACCTCGATAATTCGCACAATTTTGAATATCTCCCTTATTCTTATATATGGGTATAAGTGTACATGCTCTCCATTCCTCGTGCATCTTTTGGTTTTTCCATATTTCATTAAATAGTCTTGTGATTCCTACTTCTCCTAGTATTTTCCAAACTTCTATAGGAATATTATCTAGGTCCTACCGATTTACCACCCTTCATATATTTAAGAGCTTCTTTGACTTCATTCTTTTGAATACGTCGGTAGAAATTGTGGTTTATATACTTTTCTGACTTGGCTAAATCTCCTAAACTAATACTAACATCTTTATTTTCATTAAAAAGATTATAAAAATAGTTTTTTTATCTATTTCTTATATCATCATTTGCCACTAGAATTTTTTCATCCTCGTCTTTTATGCACCTAACATAATTAAGATCTTTAGTTTTCTTATCTCTAGCCCTAGCTATCCTAAAAATATCTCTTTCACCCTCTTTTGAGTTGAGTTTTTTATATAAGTCCTCCCAAATCTTAGCTTTTGCTTCACTAACGGCCTTTTTCGCTTCCTTCTTTGCTTTCTTATAAGCTTCTAAAGTTTCACTAGTTTTCTTGACATAATGTAATTTGTAGCATGCCCTCTTTGCCTTGATTTTATTTTGCACTACTTCACTCCACCACCAAGCTTCTTTTTGTGCTGGTACACCTCCCTTAGATACCCCTAACACATCTTTCGCCATTTTCCTAATATGTATAGCCATATTGTTCCACATATCACAGGGTGTGCCAACATAATTCCAAACATCTCCTTGAAGGACTTTCTGTTTAAATATATCTTCTTTCTCGCTTTTGAGGTTCCACCATTTAGTCCGAATAACTCGATGCACTCTTTTCTTCTTTGTCCATTTTTTTATTTGTAATTCCATAACTAAAAGTCGATGTTGGGTGGTTAAGCTTTCTCCTGGAATTACCTTACAATCTTTACAACATGCTCTATCTTTTTTTTACAAATAAAGTAATCAATTTGTGTTTGTGATAAGCCACTTTTATAAGTAATTAAATGTTCATCTCGTTTTTTGAAGATTGTATTGACTATAAAGAGATCAAATGCTATAGCAAAATTTAAAATCTCCCTACCTTCCTCGTTTATATCCCCAAAACCAAAGTTTCCATGAATCCCTTGATATCTTAATGCCTCTTTACCGACATGTCCATTTAAATCTCCTCCTAAACAGATCATCTCCCTTTGTGGAATCTTTTGAAACACTTTATTTAACTCTTCCCAAAAAACTGTCTTTATACTATCTTCTAGTCCTACTTGGGGTGCGTAAGCACAAACTATATTCAAAACCTCTGCTCCTAACACTAATTTCAATGTCATGATTCGGTCACCATATCATTGTATGTCTACTACACTCTCCTTTAAATCTTTATTTATGATAATACCAACTCCGTTTCGAGCCTTTTCTTTACCTGAGTACCATAATTTAAAACTTGTATCCTCTATCTCATCTGCTTTTTCTCCAACCCATTTTGTCTCTTGTAAACATAGAATATGAATCTTTCTCCGAATCATAGTATCTACCACCTCCATTAGCTTACCGGATAATGTTCCGATATTCCAAGAACCAATATGAATCTTATTATCTAGGACTAGCTTCCTTACCCCCCGCATCCGTCCATAATCCAAATGCGGAGACCCTCTCTGAAAAATTTTCACTACATTCGGACGGCAATGTAGCGGGACTAACTTCTTTACCCACACCCGTCCATGATGTGGAAAGCCTCTCTGCAATTGGTTCACTACATTCGAGCGAAAATGTAATGGCCCTTGCTTACTTCTTATCGCATTCGGGCTCTGCAGCACGTTACTAGGCGGGGACACCCCAAAGCAATGCTCATAATTTTTGTAATCAATGTTATAAAAATCTGACGAAGTTTTACGCTGGCTGTCGGAAGCCTAACACAACCCTCCTTTATCCGGGCTTGGGACCGGCAATGCAGGGGTGATCCCTTACATGGGCGGAGTTAGTTATATATCTATGATATATATACAAATATATATGTGTGTGCATGTGTTTTTACTTTGTATATATAATATATATCAAGAAAAAGAACTGTGCAAACAAAAAGAAAAAGAAAAAGTTTGAACAAAAGAAAGCAAATCCTAAGCTTTTTAGTGCTAAATTTTATGAATAATATATGTAAAACATAGAAAATATATTTAAAAGGACCATGGCAACCATATGAAATAGAATGCAGTCATGCACAATAAAAACAAAAAGGTTTAAGATGTCAGCTGAGACATATATTTAAGGATGTTATTTTAAATGCCTTCAGACATAATCAAATGGTGAAAAGAGAGAATGCATGCTTATGGTGTACATGACTTTGTCACATCAATGTGTGTGTAATACATATATATATATATATACGCATATGTATGTATTTATCATCGTGTCCCCACACTCAAGATTTTTGAATTTGCTATGGCCCACACCGAGACTCGTATCCGCACTCGCACTCACATCATAGCTCCTACCTCTCATTCTTGATTTTGGTTCTATCTATTCTAAGGCATGGTCAAATTAAGCTATGTTCTACCAAGGTAAATTGACCAAGGGCGCATAGACCAGGTTCCTACATGGCTAGCTGATCCCTATCCCATAGTGCAGTTCCAACCCCAATACCAAAGTCTCTAGTGAATAAAAGCAAGCTAGGCGACATAGTGCAAAGGTCAAATTGAAACCTACTTTCCTTGTGGAAAACGGTAAGGAATAAGAGAGAATTACATGAGGTGGATAAGAGAGAAAGGAGAAAAAAGTGAAATGAGAACAAAGAAGAGGAACAGAAGAAGATTGTGTGGGACTATCTTGATATTTTGACAGATGTATGATCCTTCTTTTGCTCCCTCATCTTTCAGAACACAGCAGTTTTCCTTCTGGTAAGCTGTCAAGGTAATCAAAGAAGAAGTAGGTTTGTGAGTTTTTCACGGTTTCCCACAGCCGGATTTCTCATAGAAGCTTTTACTTGTTCTTCTTGGATGCATTATTCAGTGTGCTACTATGTATTTATAAAATAGTGTCTGGCTCCTCCTCTCGGATATCCAGGCTAGGCTTTCCATTCTCGAGCCCTTATCAAGTTGTTACAGAACAAATTTGTAACAGTCCAGTTGTTACGGATTTGTTCCGTAACAACATCCACGAGAAATGGCTAGATGGCCGATCTAGTTGTTTTCGTAGGTGAAACTGCCGAGAATGACCAGTTTTTCGGCTTAACATCTCTCACTTGGTCATTTGAACCAAATAATTTGCATTACTAGTTTTTCTTCCACTTTTGTGAGGTTTCTCTCATCATATCATTTTATGATTATTGTTGTAATCATTACCCGTTGTATGGTTTTTTACCTACAATACAATCAAACATATCTCAAACCTATGTTTATAACATGTTTCAAAAAAAGACCCTCTTGTATACCTTTAGAGTAAACATATCTTGAGTTGGTACGTATGAGAATATTTTCTTTCTCATAACCATAGTGTTAGGAGAAGAGGTTTTGAATATAGTTTGTGCTTACGCACCCCAAGTAGGACTAGAAGATAGTATAAAGACAATTTTTTGGGAAGAGTTAGATAAGGTGTTTCAAAAGATTCCACAAAGGGAGATGATTTGTTTAGGAGGAGATTTAAATGGACATGTCGGTAAAGAGGCATTAGGATATCAAGAGATTCATGGAAACTTTGGTTTTGGGGATATAAATGAGGAAGGTAGGGAGATTTTAAATTTTGCTATGGCATTTGATCTCTTTATAGTCAATATGATCTTCAAAAAACGAGATGAACATTTAATTACTGATAAGAGTGGCTTATCACAAACACAAATTAAATACTTTATTTTTAGAAAAAAAGATAGAGCGTGTTGTAAAGATTGTAAGGTAATTCCAGGAGAAAGCTTAACCACCCAACATCGACTTTTAGTTATGGATTTACAAATAAAAAAATGGACAAAGAAGAAAAGAGTGCATCGAGCTATTCGAACTAAATGGTGGAACCTCAAAAGCGAGAAAGAAGATATATTTAAACAGAAAGTCCTTCAAGGAGATGTTTGGAATTATGTTGGCATACCCCGTGATATGTGGAACAATATGGCTATACACATTAGAAAAGTTGCGAAAGATGTGTTAGGGGTATCTAAGGGAGGTGTACTGGCACAAAAAGAAGCTTGGTGGTGGAGTGAAGTAGTACAAAATAAAATCAAGGCAAAGAGAGCATGTTACAAATTACATTATACCAAGAAAACTAGTGAAACTTTAGAAGCTTATAAGAAAGCAAAAAAGGCCGTTAGTGAAGCAAAAGCTAAGATTTGGGAGGACTTATATAAAAAACTCAACTCAAAAGAGGGTGAAAGAGATATTTTTAGGATAGCTAGGGCTAGAGATAAGAAAACTAAAGATCTTAATTATGTTAGATGCATAAAAGACGAGGATGAAAAAATTCTAGTGGCAAATGATGATATAAGAAATAGATAAAAAAACTATTTTTATAATCTTTTTAATGAAAATAAAGATGTTAGTATTAGTTTAGGAGATTTAGCCAAGTCAGAAAAGTATATAAACCACAATTTCTACCGACGTATTCAAAAGAATGAAGTCAAAAAGGCTCTTAAATATATGAAGGGTGGTAAATCGGTAGGACCTAGATAATATTCCTATAGAAGTTTGGAAAATACTAGGAGAAGTAGGAATCACAAGACTATTTAATGAAATATGGAAAAACCAAAAGATGCACGAGGAATGGAGAGCACGTACACTTATACCCATATATAAGAACAAGGGAGACATTCAAAATTGTGTGAATTATCGAGGTATCAAGTTAATGAGTCATACTATGAAATTATGGGAAAGAATTATCGAACGTAGGTTAAGACAAGTATCAAGTACAACACAGAACCAATTTGGGTTCATGCCAGGCAGATCTACTATTGAAGCGATTCACCTTTTGAGACGTCTTATGGAACATTTTAGAGCAAAAAAGAAAGACCTTCACATGATATTTATTGATCTAGAAAAAGCTTATGATAAGATACCGAGGGAGGTTCTTTGGAGAACTTTGGAAAAAAGAGGTATCCCATTGACATATATTAACCTTATAAGAGACATGTATGATGGTGCAAAAACATGTGCGAGGACTCATGAAGGAACGACAGACTTCTTTGAAGTTAATATTGGGTTACATCAAGGATCAACTTTAAGTACATACTTATTTATAATGGTGATGGATGAGTTAACAAAACATATTCAAGGTGAAGTACCTTGGTGTATGTTATTTGCAGATGACATTGTATTAGTGGAGGAGTCTAAGGAAAAAGTTAATAGAAAATTGGAACTATGGAGAGAAACATTAGAAAGAAAAGGCCTCCGACTTAGTAGAACAAAGACAAAATATATGGAATGTAAGTTTGATCATTTGTTTACTTCAGAGGACATAGAAATTAAAATAGGCACATATTGCATTCCTCAAAAGGAAATTTTTAAATACCTAGGGTCAATTTTTCAGAGTCACGGAAGAATTGATGGAGATGTTACACATAGAATTAATGCTGATTGGTTAAAATGGAGAGGAGCATCAGGTATTCTTTGTGATAAGAAGATACCATTAAAATTAAAAAGTAAATATTATAGAGCAGCAATTAGGCCTGCCATGTTTTATGGTTATGAGTGTTGGTCATTTAATCATCAACATATACAAAAGATGTCTGTGACTGAAATGAAGATGTGGAGATGGATGAGTGGTCATACAAGAAAAGACCGTATACATAATGAGGTTATTAGAAACAAAGTAGGAGTGGCACCAATAGAGGATAAAATGGGAGAACATCGTTTAAGATGGTTTGGACATATAGAAAGAAGATCAAAAGAAGAACCTATAAGAAGGTTAGAAAAACTAAATTTGGAAAGTATTAAAAGATGTAGAGGACGACCACAAAAGTGTTGGAAAGAAACAATAAAGAACGATCTAGCTTATTGGGAGTTAACTGTTAACATGGCACAAGATAGGGATCTGTAGAAACAAAGAATCCATGTAGCCGACCCCGTCTAGTATGGGAAAAGGCTTAGTTATTGTTGTTGTTGTTTAAATAAATAATTATAAGACATGTACAATCATCAATAAAGGAGACAAAATATATCTGACCAAACAATGAAGTAACTGGACTAGGACCCCATATATCAGAACGAAGGAGCTCAAAAGGTTGAGATCGCCTAGAGTCACTTAAAGGATAAGTGGCTCTTTGGTGTTTCTAAAGTTGAGATACTTCACATTCAAACTTAGGTTTATTGAACTTGACTCTAAGATGAGGTAGAACATAGTGAAGTTTCGACACAGGTTACTGCTGCTGAAGCACTATAAGAAGTTACATGCTCAAAATGGTCTTCCAAAATATATAAGCCCTTCTGTAGTCTACCATGACCAAAGATTTTCTCCATCTTCAGATCCTAAAACACACAACCAGTAGGAGTAACTGTTACACTACAGTTCATAGTACGAGTCAATGAAGTGATTGAAAGTAGATTTATTGGAAAATTGGGAACATGATAGACTAATTTTAAGTATGAAAAACAAGTGGGTACACTTCCCTTTCCAACTATATAAGAGTAAGAACCATCTGCTAACTTAATAGGCTCCTGTTTTTGAAGAAGTGTGTATTCTTAAAAATATGATGATTCTCCTACCATATGATTTGTAGCACTTGAATCAATAATCCAAATCTTTGAATTAGAATAAGAGAAGTTATCCTTCACAATATGAGTCGCTTGTGCTATTGTAGCCTAAGAGAAAGATGGTTGAGATTGTCTTGTTTCTAGGTCTTCTATCATCTTAATAATCTCTTGGATTTCATCTGTATTGGGAGTTGTATTCTCAGCAGCATGAGCAGAGTAGTTTCGGTTTCTATAATAATCAGGTTTGCTATGTAATTCCCAACAGTATTCTTTGGAATGCCTTGATTTTCCACAATGAGAACATATAAGTTTTTACTTCTCATCAGAATAAAATCTACCACGTCTACGTCCATGACCTTGTTGTCCTCCTCTTCCACGATAGTGTGAATTGGAGTGCATGTTGGTATGTAATAGGAATATTGTTTTTCTCAAGGTTTCTGCGATCTTCTTCCATGATTAATAATGAGTACACTGTCCCCAATTAAGGAAGTTCATCTATACCCAAAATATTGAGTTTTATTGACTCAAATTCTGAATTTACACCCCACAATAAGTCAAATACCTTTTTCTTTTCAATCTCAGCATTTCTTTTAATGTAACACGAAGAACACTTGATATTAGTATAATAAAAAAGTTCATCCCAAAGTCCTCTAAGATATGCATAGTATTCACTGATAGAACAAGTTCCTTGTTTACAGTTTCTGATCCTTTCCAAAATCTCATACTCTTTTGCAACATTCTTTTTTCTGGAGTAAGCTTCAGAGACTGCACACCAAATTTCATGAAGAGATTCAAGAAATATAAACGTTTTTACAATTTATGGGATCATAGACTGAAGTAATCAAGATTATATTAATCCATCTTCTCTTCTCCAAGCAGGATATTGTATATCATGAGTCTCTGGGCTCGGTATCTGACCCATTAGGTGAGCCCATTTTTCCCTAGCTATAACAGCCAGTTCCACATAACTAGACCACTCTAAGTAATTTCTGTCATCTAACTTAGTTGTTGTAATCTTAAAATTCTCTACCTTTTCATTCGAGATATGTTCAGGTATCACTAAAGGGTTTTCAACTCCCTTTCCTTTACTTGCCATATATATGCACTATTGAATACACTACTTCCAGCAATCAATCTTTAATAAGAGCAAACCACCAGCTCATATTATGAACTAATCAACCAAATTGTCGCTAGGATGAAATCAGATGAGAGTCTAAACTTAAACTGACTCTTAAAAAAATGAACTACCGCCTTTTTGAAAGTAATTATATCACCAGAGTATCGAATGTTCAGGCCTCTAGTTCCAAGAGGATCGAACCATAGAAAATCATCACCAGAGTCCTTGCAGTCACCTATCTTCCGATAATAAAGAGAGAATGTGATGTGAAGTACCGGTTTCAAAAAACTTATTACCTCTTAACTATCCATAATGAAATTGATTGCCTTTAACTTTTCTGAAGGAAGTTAGAGCAAGTGATGCAATACTGTGATTCGCTTGGCTGAACGCAATATATAAATCATCACAAACTGACAATTAGGCTAAATACTTCCAGGCCGAAATCACTTTATACTTGCAGGCTGAAATCATACGAGCCTTCAAGATTTAATGCTTAGAAATGAACTGCATTAGATGTGGTGCGTCTGCCACTTTGTTGTCACCCAAAGAAGATGATAAACTGATACTTTTTAAGCAAAATAAACTTTGATTTTAAGCCTAACAGGCTATGATACCATATTGTAATATTCTTTATTGAAAAGAAGTAGGAATCACTTACAGATATCGGCAAATTGGAGGCCCCAAACAACAAACTCGTCTCTTCTTTGGTTGTCTTCCAGCCTTACACAACTTAATCAGAATTAACCCTAATCTACCTATTTATAATCCTTCTAACTAGAATTCCTAAATTGCCCCTAATCATTCTTAATTACTACTAAATGGACATAACTTACAATAAGACTCATAACGACATCTAATTGACTCATGACAACTAATTGACTCATGACAAACAATCTTTAACAATTTTCTATATGGTATCAAAGCCCGTTTCGATGGAAATCGTGGCTAAAACGAAGAAAAAATCTTTTTTTAGACATCTATCAATTTATATTGGTTGTCGTTTCCTAGTTGGCTGCAGTAAAACACTTAGGTGCAGTCTACAAGATGGCTGCCGTAAGACACTTGGCTGTCATCAAGTTATTGACTGCACTGAAACAACTTTCGGCAACGTTTACACTGAGATTTGAAGCTAGAATTTTTTGTTTGTTTGTTGCGGGCACTAAAAGGATCAAGTGCCAAACTTCTACCTTAGAAAATACTCGAACACGAATCTATCAAGAGATTAGATTCTGATAATAATGGAAAGAAACAAGATTGAAGATGGAAGTGACCACAGTCTCTCAGACAAGAGAGAGGGATTCCAAATTACAAATCTAAAATTAGATGACAAGAACTACATTCAGTGGGCCAGATCTATAGAACTGGCAGTCATGGCCAGGGGGCGAAGGGACTACTTAAATGGTGAAATATCTCAACCACCTACTTCAGATCCTATGTATTCCCGATGGCGTAGGGAGAATGCACTGGTTAGTGCATGGCTAATTCAATCAATGACACATTCAATTGGCAATACATTAATGTTTTTAGAAACTACCAAAGATATTTAGCTAGCAGTTCAGGATGCCTATTCTCAGAGGAAGAACATAGCAAAGAAATATGATCTCATTAAGAAAATTAGAAAATACAGACAGGGTGGAAGATCAGTAAGTACTATGTAGAACTCAGAGGTCTATGGGAAGAATTGCAACTCTATTCCAAAATAAAATGTCAACAGTGCACATAAGAGCGAAATGAGGAGTTTGAAGAACGAAAAGTATTTGACCTTCTGTGGGGCATCTCTTCAGAGTATGAGGCCATTAAAAATAATATTCTCAACATAGAAGAGCTTCCCTCTCTAAGCACCGTGTACTCCCTTTTACTTCATGAAGAAGACAGAAAATATCTCGAGAAAGAAACCAAGACTAATTCAGAGTCCACTGCGTTTGTAGATAGAAATTCTTCTACCTCATTCTCTCGTGGTAGATGAAGATATGGACATAGCAAAGGTAGATCATCATTTGTTTCTGAAGAAAGAGATAAACTGACTTGTTCTCACTGTGAAAAATCAAGACATACAAAAGAGACATGCTGGGAACTAATAAGGAGACCTTATTATCAGAATAGGCCTAATAAAGCCTACTTCAACAGTGACCAAAGTGAAAAACAAACTACTGAAAACAGTGTAGATTCACTGGCAAACATGAGAAAAGAAATTGAGATGCTTAAAGCTCGTTTAGTTGATTCTCAGACTTCTTCCACTTCTAATATTGATTCTCAAGCAACTTCTTACGAATAAATCTAATATTCATTAACATATAAAGACACTTACAATAAGGGGCAGATTGGAGGCATCCCTCCAATCTGCATCATGACCAGAATCGGCCCAAACCGTGCAGCCATCACCCACCTTTCTCTCTATTCTCTATCTAACCTTAATCACCTATTAATACCCTATCTAACTTAATTTCCTAATCTACCTCTAATAAGTATTAACTATTTCTAAGATAACATAGGACTCAAAATGGCATAATGACATGAGACAGGACATTCTTTTACA
Source organism: Brasenia schreberi (assembly GCA_036023115.1). Lineage (NCBI taxonomy): Eukaryota > Viridiplantae > Streptophyta > Magnoliopsida > Nymphaeales > Cabombaceae > Brasenia > Brasenia schreberi. The sequence goes on along the minus strand of JAYKKT010000089.1, from coordinate 38,696,928 downwards.
CGACTTGACTCTCATTACATGACACGATGACTTCCCTTAACACTCCCCCTCAAGTTGGGTGGAAAATATTGATGACACCCAACTTGAATAAGGTCTCCTTTAATAGTTTGCTGGTAGTAGATTTAGTTAAAAAATCAGTCCTCTATTTGATAGAATAAACATACTCCAATTGGAATTCTTTATTAGATATCTTCTCCCTGATGAAGTGGCAGTCAATTTCTATATGCTTGGTTCTCTCATGAGGAGCACTGTGATTTGATGCTACGTGTAAGGCAACTTGATTATCATAGTATAACTTCATCCTGTTCAATCACTTCCAAACTTCAATTCTTGAAGTAATTGTTTCACCCAAATTAGCTCACAAGTAGCTACCATGTGCGATCGATATTTCTAGCCTCTCGCACTAGATCGAGCAACAATATTCTCGCTTCTTACTCTTCTAGGACACTAAATTGCCACCAACAAATACACAATACCCTTAAGCAGACCTACGATCAATAGGTGAACCAACCTAGTCCCAGATCGAGTATCCTACAATTTGAGTGTTCCCTTTATCTTCATACAACCTCGTCTCCTGGGCCTTTTTAATATACCTCAAAATTCGCACAACAAAGATCCCAAATGACCACATTAGCGTGAGATTGCATAAATTAATTTACCACACTTACCGAAAAGAAATATCGTGTCCGGTAATAGTGAGATAGTTCAAATTTTCCCTACAAACCTTCTGTATCTACCAAGGTCTCATACTATTTTCCTCCTTTGATCCGTACATATACCGGGTCCATAGGACTCATTAATAGGCTTACAATTCAAAGATACCGTGCTTTCTTCCAATATATCTAAAGCATACTTCCTTGTGAGTCACACAATACCAATTCTAACGAATCTAGCCCACCTCAATACCAAGGATGCATTTGAAGTTTACGCAAGTCCTTAGTCTAAAAGTGACTACACGTATGTTCCTTCAACTAAGATATCTTCTCATTATCACGTTTCCTGTGAATAACCATATCATCCACATAAACTACCAAATAAATACATCGCCGTGTGAAGAATATTGATAAAAGACCGAATGATCACCACTTCGTGTCATACCTAACTTCCGAACAAGATCAACTTCCCGAACCATGCCTCGTGGAGGACTGCTTCTAGCCCATGTGAGAGATCGTCGTAACTTGCACACTAAACTCATCCTCCCCCGAGCAACAAACCAAGTGGTTGCCTCCATATAGATTTCTTTCTTTCTGGTCACAATGAAGAAAGACATTTTTTAATGTCCAATTGATATAATGGCCAATGATTCCGAATGGTCGCGAGTGGCTAGAAATAGGAGAACAAAGGCAATTTTAGCAATCGGGGCTAGTATGTATCACCGTAATCAAGACCATATATCCGAGTATAGCCCTTAGAAACAAGCCAGGTTGACGATCAATGTTACCATCCGCCCAACTTGACACAAAGATACACCCATCGACAACCAACAACAAGCTCTCGGGATGGAGAGGGACTAAGTCCCACGTACCACCGTGCTCAAGGGAAAGCATCTCATTAATCATGGCTTGCCTCCAACTTGGATGACCGAGTGCCTCACCGATATTTTTAGGAATTGAAATGGGGAGGACAAAGAAGACACAAAAGCAAAATATGATGGAGATAAACAATGAAAACTCAAGGAATTATAGATCGTGTGAGGATTTTGAGTAGATTGAGTACCTCTTCGAAGAGCAATAGAAGATCAAGGACAGACTCGCAGAAGTCCGTAGGTGGAGGCGTTGAGTAGGACATGATTCACTGCAGAATGGTATCCCATGGTTGGCTTATCTCTGAAAGTGGTGAATGGTATCCCATGGTTGACGCGGATAGGTAATGAAGGGACGTTGAGGTGGATCCTGGGCAAGGCACCTCAAACCTCGCTGCACAAAGCCGGGTTGAGACTCGGAGTATTTGGCTGATGGTTCCTCGCAAAAGGAGACAAAGGTGGTCCAAAATAAGAACATGTAAAAACCTCATAGACCACATTTGGTTCAATTGAAGAGGTAAAATATAGTGTTTCTTCAAAGAAAGTAACATCAACAGTATTATATAGCAACGATGAGTTGACAGAGAATAACAACGATATCCTTGTAACCTCGGAATACCCAAGAAAGACACATTTAATAGCACGAGCAGATAACTTATCTCGACCAGGGGAAAGATCATGAACAAAATAAGTACACCCAAAAATATGAGGAGTTAGATGAAAGGGCTTGGAAGCTTTATTAAGACTATAGATAGGACTCTCCCCCTAAATGGTATTACTGGGCATCCGATTTATAAGATAAACAGTAGTAAGGACAGCATCTCCCCAATGGAATTTTGGAACATTACTTTGAAGGAGAAGAATTCGGGCTACTTCCAGAATATGACGATTCTTCCGTTCAGCAAGACCATTCTGCTAAGGTGTATAAGGATATGTCTTCTGATGAACAATGCTCTGTACTTATAAATAAGTTGCTAACTGAGTGTCAAGGTATTCACCCCCATTATCGGACCGAAGAATTATCACAGTATCATTGAATTGAGTACAAAGAAATTTATGCACAATCTGAAAAATAGAGGCAACTTCAGACTTTGTTTTCATTAAGTAAACAATTGTAAGACGAGTACAATCATCAATGAAGGAGACAAAATATTTATGACCAAACAATGAGTTGATGAGACTTGGACCCCATACATCAGAGTGAATCAGTTCAAAAGGTTGAGATCGGCGAGAATCACTGAAGGGATAAGATGCCCTTTGGTGTTTCCCAAGCTGACAGACTTCACATTCAAACTGAAATTTATTGGACGGGACTCTAAAATGAGGAATAACAGATAGAATTTTTGACACTGGGAGATAACCAAGACGATAATGCCAAAGATGAAGATCTGCATCTAGAACGGGTGGTGCTGAAACACTGTACGAGGATGAGGGCGAAGAATGGTCTTCTAGAATGTATAATCCTTTCTACAGTTTACCATGTCCAAAGATTTTCCCCGTCTTCAGATCCTGAAATACACAACTATTAGGATGAAAAGTTACACAACAATCCAAGGCATGAGTTAAGGAGCTAACAGAAAGAAGATTTATCGAAAAACTTGGAACGTGATAGATTGATGGTAAATCTGAAATACATGTAGATACACTGCCCTGTCTAATCATACAAGCGAGAGAACCATCTGCTAATTTAATTGGTGCCTGATCTGTCAGAGTCTTGTAAGATGAAAAATATGATTTATCAGAAAACTTGGAACGTGATAGAAGATTTATCGAAAAACTTGGAACGTGATAGACTGATGGTAAATCTGAAATACATGTAGATACACTGCCCTGTCCAATCATATAAGTGAGAGAACCATCTGCTAATTTAATTGGTGCCTGATCTGTCAGAGTCTTGTAAGCTGAAAAATATGATAAGTCGTCGACCATATGATCTGTAGCCCTTGAATCAATTATCCAATTTTTAGAATGGGAAGGAGAGTAGTGGTTATCCAGTACGGTATGGGTGTAGCCTGAGCTACTGTAGCTTGAGTGGAGGAAGTGGAGGATTTTTCAGAGTATTTCTATTCAAGGCCTTCTAGTCTTTTTATAATCTCTTGAATGCCATCGGTGCTGGGAGTGGAAGTGTCTGCAGAATGCACTGAGGTATTGCGATTTCTATAGTAATCTGGTTTACCATGTAATTCCCAACAATGATCTCTAGTATGACGCGATTTGCCACAATGGGAGCAAACCAGTTTTTCTCTGTCTTCGGAAGTAAAGCGACCATGGCCGCGGCCACGACTGTAGTGTCCCCCTCTGCCTCAAAAATGTGAATTGTCTCCTCTTACCTGAAGGGCATGCGGATCTGTATGAATAACATGATCCTTCTCAAGATTCCTGCGATCTTCTTCTCTAATTAATAAGGAGTAAACAGTGCCCAACGACGGAAGTTCTTCTCTGCCTAAGATATTCAGTTTGACTGATTAAAATTCTGGATTCACACCCCACAATAAATCAAATACTCTTTTTTTTCAATCTCAACGTGGCGTTCATTGTAACAAGTAGAGCACTTGATATTCGTGTAATAGAGTAGTTCATCCCAAAGACCACGAAGATCGGCATAATATTCACTGATAGACCGATTGGCTTGTTTGCACTTTCTGATTCTCTCCAGAATTTCATATTCTTTGGCAACATTCTTCGTTCGGGAATAAGCCTCTGCTACTGCACACCAGATCTCATGGGCAGATCCCAAAAACAGAAAAGTTTTAGCAATGGATGGAATCATGGACTGGAGTAACCTCGATGAGATTAATGCATCTTCTCTTTTCCAGGAGGCATAACGACTGTCGTGAGGCTCGGGAATGGAAGATTGACCCAGCAAATGAGCCCATCTCCCCCTTGCTACAATTGCAAGTTCCATAGATCTGACTCATTCCATGTAATTACGACTATCTAATTTAGTCATGGTAATCTGAAGAGTTTCTGCTTTGTCAAACACACCTGAATGTTCGCCTGTATGATATGAACTGTCAAGTTCCTTACCTTTGTCAACCATGGAGAAGGAAGGTAGGCTGAATGTAGGTTCTGAAATAAGGTGTCTACTACTGCAAATTCAAATCAACAACTGAGTTTCCACGGATCACAACTACACACCTTTACTGCTTCACGACTTTTGTCACTTCGAAAAAGATCGACTAATCGAACTGAGATAGCTTCAACTCAGTTGTGAAGATCCTTACTAGCACTTCTCAATAACTCTGAATTTGGCCTGAACAAAATCTTGCACGGTGAAGATCGAGGGGATGAGAGATTGCAATGTCAAGGAATGATGAAGGAGTCGTATGGCAAGATCGAGAATCGGGCCACGTGGAAGAATAATGAAAAAAAAATTGTCCACGCTATGGAATCGTGATCAACCAATAGAAGAGAGCAATATACTCTTTAACATCAAGAAACAAATCAGTAAGAATCGAAATGCCAATGACTAAAGGCGATTTCTAGGGTGCACGATCTGATTTTCAAAAATAAACTGAAGAAACAACGTACTCTTGAGCAACAAGAATGAAACGAAGAAGGGTGATTTTTTGGGTGCACTATCGCTGATTTTCAAACAAAATGTAACCTGACATCTGATACCATCTTATGAATAAATCTAATATTCATTAACATATAAAGACACTTATAATAAGGGGCAGATTGGAGGCATCCCTCCAATCTGCATCATGACCAGAATCGGCCCAAACTGTGCAGCCGTCACCCACCTTTCTCTCTATTCTCTATCTAACCCTAATCACCTATTAATACCCTATCTAACTTAATTTCCTAATCTACCCCTAATAAGTATTAACTATTTCTAAGATAACATAGAACTCAAAATGACATAATGACATGAGACAGGACATTCTTTTACACGACTTGACTCTCATTACATGACACGATGACTTCCCTTAACACAACTATGGCATATCCATTCTCATTAATGGGTAAGGGTAATGTAACTATTTCTCATTTCAGGATATGGGTTATTGATTCTGGTGTTACAGATCATATGGTTGGTAGAAGAGAGTTCTTTGACGATTATGAGTTGACTCAAGGTAAAATTAATATTAGGTTGGCCGATAGATCACATACTCCCATTATTAGAAAAGAAAGTATTACTATACTTTTTGGAATATTGAAAAATGTCTTACATGTTCCAAACATTTCAGTCAACTTATTGTCAGTCTTTGCCATGACACAAGATTTAAAATATCGAGTAATCTTTGATTCTATTGGGTGTTTCTTTAAGAAACTGAAGACGGGGAGGATCTTTAGTCAAGGTAGCATGTGGCGAGGACTCTATGTCTATGAGAAAGCTAGAGGAATAGCCTTGCAGTCAACAATTATCACAGAAAAGCAAAAAGAAGAACTACCTTTATGGCACCAGAGATTAGGACATTTACCTTTATCAAAAATTAAAATGTTATTGCCTTAATTTTTTTATTGTAATGACTTGCAGTTGAATTGTGAAACTTGCTAGAAGGCAAAACACCATCGTATTTCATTTCTCTTGAATGAAGAAAAATCTTCTAAACCTTTTGAGCTTGTTCATTATGATGTTTGGAGCCCATGCTCTATCACCTCTTTATATGGTCATAGATACTTTATTTTATTTATTGATGATTGTACTGGATTCACAATGATATATCTCATGAAAACTGAAGATGAAGTGAGAAATATTATTCCCATATATTATCAGTTTGTGCATACTCAATTCCATAGCACCATTAAAACATTTTGGAGTGATAATGGAGGGGAATTCATGTTTCAATTACTCAATTCATATTTCTCAGATCATGAAAATTTACACCAAACTTCATGTTCTTATTCTCCACAGCAAAATGGTGTTTCTGAAAAGAAAAATAGACACATTTTAGAGGTGGCTAGAACTCTTTTGATTGGTTATGATGTTCCAAAACTCTATTGGGGAGAAGTAGTCTTAACAACAGTTTTCCTCCTAAATCGTATGCCTAACAGAGTATTAAATGGCAATACTCCACTTCACTCCTTATGTCCTTACCAGAAACAATTTCATCTACCACCAAAAGTGTTTGGGTGCACTTGTTTTGTTCATGTACATAGTGGTTTGAGAGATAAATTAGATGTTATGACTATTAAATGTATCTTGTTAAATGTATCTTCTTAGAATATTCATCTACTAAGAAAGGGTATAAATGTTATGATCCTAAAAAGAAAAGATCATATGTTACAATGGATGTTACATTTCATGAAGATACACCTTTTTATGGCAAACAAGACAGTCAAGCATCAGCTATCCACTCACCTAATGTAATATCTCTTCAATCAATTCAAGATCAACCAGACATTGAAAGAGAAGAAGAGATGCCATCTGTTCAAGAAAAAAATTGGCAGATTTATACTAGAGGTGAAAGGAAGATTCTCTTTCCGCATCAGTTTGCTACCCGGGATCAGAATCCTCATCCCGACTCAGATACAATTCCTACTCAGATAACTTCTCAAAATTCTGCTAGTGATCTTGATGATTTACCTATTGCTCTTCGAAAAGTAAAACGTGAAAAAACAAAATACTCACTACAGAAGATGGTATCATACATTAACTATCCCAAAGAGTATCAGTTGTTTATGGTGAATGTAGATAATACTTATATTCCCAAGACATTCGAAGAGGCAGAGCAACATTTAGAGTAGAAGGCAACCATGAAAGAAGAAATTGCATCATTGGAGATAAACAAGACCTGAGAACTAGTATAGTTACCACCGAAAAGGAAAACAGTAGGTTGCAAATGGGTATATTCAATAAAGTACAAGACTGATGGGAATATAGAAAGATATAAAGTCAGATTAGTAGCTAAAGGTTACAGTCAATCGTATGGTATTGATTATACAGAAACATTTACACCAGTGGCAAAAATGAATACTATTAGGATTATTCTAAGTGTGGCCGTCAATCATAGATGGGACTTATGGCAGCTGGATGTAAAGAATGACTTTCTTTAAGGAGATCTCATGGAAGATATTTACATGAACCTACCACCTGGGTATAACCAAGAGCAGAAAGCAAACAAGGTATGCAAACTAAAGAAGTCTATCTATGGTTTGAAACAATAACGAAGAGCATGGTTTCAAAAATTCAGTGATGGTATTATTGGTTTGAGTTTTAAACAATGTGTTAGTGATCATACACTATTTATCAACCGAAGCGTGAAAACAATTATATTGTTGCTATATGTAGATGACATCGTTATCATAGGAGATGATACGAAAGGTATTGTTGATCTAAAAAGACAACTACATGCTCTATTCGACTTAAAGATTTGGGTAGTCTCCATTACTTCTTGAGAATCGAATTTATATGGAGTAAAGATTGTTTAATTTTAAGTCGAAAGAAAATATATTTTGGACTTGCTGAAAGAAACGAAAATGGAATATTGCCAGATATGTTCTACTCCCATTGAAATTACAAAAGAAGACAAAGATGAGACAACTGAACCATATGAAGATGTTGGTAGATACCAGAGATTGGTGGGAAAGCTTATATACATCACTATTACAAGACCTGACATCAGTTTTGGTCAGTTATGTGAGTAGATGGATGCATTCCCCATCTAAGCACCACATGAGTATGGTGTTCCATATCATTAGATATCTGAAGTCATCAATTACTTATGGTTTATTGTATACAACACATTCATCTCTTTATCTAGAGATTTATTCTGATGCCGATTGGGCTGACTAAGTGATAGAAAGTCTACCTCAAGTGACATAATATGCTTAGGAGGTAATGTGGTATCTTGGAAGAGCAAAAAGCAATTTGTAGTGGCTAGATCAAGTACAGAGGCAGAATATCGTGCAATTGCACTCGGCATGTGTGAAGGTTTATGGATCTTATCACTATTAAAAGAAATGGATCTAGGAAAGATTATTCCAATCAATTTTTTCACAGATAGTAAAGCAACTCTGCAGATGGCATCTAATCCAGTCTTCCATGAGAGAACCAAGCATATTGAAGTCGACTGTTACTTTATTAGAGAGAAAGTCTCACAAGGAATCTTCAATATAATTCATGTTCGTTCTAAAGATCAATTAGCAGATATTCTTAAAAAACCATTTGCAACAAATGGATTAAAGAAAACTCTCAGCAAGTTGGGTATTTCAAGTCTTAAAGATCCAAACTTGAGGGGGCGTGTTGAAGAGTGAATTAACCTTTTATGTATTTTCCCTATTGTTTTTATGTTTATGTAAGTAGAAATGTGTGAGTCATGTGGATCCAAATGGATAAAAATCCGATCCATTTGGAGTCACGGATAGATAGTAGGTAGTATTTTTAATCAAGGGCATTTTGGTCTTTCAAGTTAGAATCCTGTATAAAGTTTGCCCTATGTGTAATTAGGTTTCTTAAGCAAGAAATAAAGAAAGAGAGGTTGCGGCAGCCATGGTGGCGTTGACCCCTTGCTTCCATGCATTCTTCTTTAGTTGCATGTATTGATGATTCTCCCATATATGTGGGTTATTTTCTAGAGTTGCATATATATGATTTCATCTAAATCTCTATTTAGAAAAGTTGTTTTTACATCTAACTTATGTAAATCCAAACCATAATATGTTGATATTGTCAGGATTATTCTTATGGATGCAAATTTTGTAACAGAAAACATAATTTATTCCCTCTTTTTGCAAAAATCGTTTGCAACCAACCTCACCTTAAACTTGTTGATAGTCCCATCGACTTTATATTTCTTTTTCAGAACTCATTTGTATCCTATAGCTTTTTGCCCTTTTAGCAAATTAGCCAATTCCAATTCTCAAACTTGGTTTTTCTCAATGAATTCAATTTCTTCATCCATGACTTTTTCAATCCGATGATTCGGATGAGTCAATAGCTTAACAATATGTCAAGTTATCAGTTAACTCATTTATATGCACCAGGTTACACACTTCCTCTACCCAATAAGTGTGATAATCCTTTATATAAGATGGTATGACCCTAGGTGTTTTATGTCTGCTTAAGGTCTTGGTTTGCTCAGGAAGACCATCTATGGGTTCAAATTATCAACATACTCAATAATTATTCTGAAGGATGTCATTCTTAGTATCCTCTAAGAATTCAACATCTCTGCTCTCTATCAGTCCATGATCCTTGTGATAAAACCAATATCCTTTCGAGCCTTTAGGATATCCAATGAATATACACCTCAATAACCTACTATCTAGTTTATCTCTAGACTGATCAAGGATCTTTACATGAGTGATAGATCTTCATTTCCTTAGATGACCTAGGTTAGGTTTTCTTTCAAACCACATCTCGTATGGTGTAGAGAATACAACTTTGCATGATATTCTATTGAGTATATACACAGTTGTAGTTACTTTTTTTCTCAAAATATCCTTGGTAAAGAAGCATCTATTAACATTGAAGTGTCTTAAGCATTGTATTTTGTTTAGCAATACCAAAATAGTTTATAGAATTTTAAAAATTTTGCAGAGGTGTACTCACACCTCTATCTGATCTCAAGGTTTTTATTGCATGCCCCAGTTGGTTCTCAACCTCTAGCTTATATTCTTTGAATGCTTCAAGTGCTTTAGTGTGTATATCTTAAGTAATCATCAATAAATGTTATGAAATAAACCTTTTCTCGATGTGTTCTTACTCTAAAAGGTCCATATAAATAAGTGTGAATAATTTTCAACAGGGTTGTTGGCCTTATTGCTTCCTTTTTAAATTATTTTCTTGTTATTTTCTCTTGTTTTACATGCTTTACACTTATTAAAAGTGTTTTCTTTGAATTCTGGCAGTAAGTCAAAGTTGGATAACTTCCTTAGCTTTTTTAGACTTATATGCACTAGGCATTTATACCATACATTCACAATCAATATAAACAAAAGAACTTTCATTTTCATCAATATTCAATTTGAACAATCAATGTTCTATGTCAAATTCTCCGAAGAAAAACATTCTCCTATGCTTCCCCACTATCACTTTACCACGAATAAACCTAACCTTAAAGTTATTCTTTACTAAGGCAAGAACTGAAAACAAATTGTGCCTTATAGTTAGCACAATCAATACATCAGTCAAAACAATCGGTGTGCCTTCTACATAAATTCTAAAGAATCTTATCCGAAGAACATCAGAAAAGGTGTTATTTTCCATATACACCTTATGTTCCCCTGGCTATTATTCTTTTAGATCTATTAACCCTTTCTTGCTTTTTGAGATGTGTCTTGTCACTCCTTAGTCAATCCATCAGTCAGTTACAGGGTGATTAAAGTACAAACATTCAGATATCATGCAGATTATATTTTGCTTCTCCGATTGTCCGAATTGTTGGGTGTTTCCATCGTTCTTCTTGTTACGGTAACCCCTCTTCTAGTGTTCCATGTTCTATGATGAAGAAGACTATTCAATATTATGGATATTTGCATTGGTTATGGGAAGACTGATTTGGCTATAGCTAAATCTCTTATCATTACCAATATATGGTTCACGTGTTCTACTACGTTGTCTCCTTTCATCTTATAGAAGTTGTACTTTTGTAGCAACAATTGAACATTTAGTTTAGCTATAGTGTCGTACTTTATTGTTATTGAATCAAACAACTCTTTTGCAGTATCATATTCTTCAAAGATCCTAATCAGATCATTTTCCGTATGTTAATATGATAGTTCTTGCTATTGTGTCATCTCTTAAGAATGTTTTATACATTTCTTTTTGTTGCTATGTGGTGTCAGGAGTAGAGAACCCACAGTTTCTCTTAATACATACTCTACACCATCTAGTGTAAGCACCAACGGGATTCTTCTCTTTCACGTTTGAAAATTTAGAACGTTTAACTTTTATGTTTTTGTCAGTTAAGATACACATATTCTTAAATTCATTTTTATGTGTTTGGCAAAATTAACGATCAAACAATCTAAAAGGAAAACATTTAACAAACAATAAACAACATATAACAAATTTTTTAACTGATAGAATGCATAATATTCAGCTGCTGAATTTAAAATAACTCATGGTACTTAAAACCAGTTTCATACATATTTTAAGTACCATTATTGAATTTCTCATAACTTGATTTTGTTATTATAGAATCAAACCGGGAACAAATTTGTAATTTTTTCTAAAAATTCCTAACACCAATAGTTTCCCCAAATTACAAGGGTAAACCAATAATTTTATGTGTCAGTATAGTTTTATAATTTTTTAAAAAGACTAGGGGCAAAATAGTAAACTTGGTATCTGGTTTTCTATAAAAATTGTGACTGATCAAGGGTAAAATTGTCCTTTTGTCATTCAGAATGAATTTGTAAATTTTCAAAAAAAAAGATCAACCTTATATTTTATCACAATGATAGAATTATGAACCTTTTATCGGGTAAGGACAAGAAAATAATTCAACCTTTAAGTATTTCATAATTTTTATGAATAGACAAAGGGCAAAACTGACCTTTTGCTTGTCTATGGGTAAAATTTACTTTTTACACAAAAATATATGGATATTTTGGTAATTTTACCCTGTGGTAGTTCGTAATTTTCAAAACTGGCAAAGGGCAGAACAAACTTTTCATTCCACTGGTAGAGGCGGTTTATGGAAACCACCGTTTTTCAGCCCATAGTTTTATGAAACCGTTGGGCAGTTTTCAAGAGGTATAAAAGGGAAGAGAGAGAGGGAGAGAGAATGACGTGAGAGAGGGGAGGTTGTTGCCTCCCTCCGTCCTCTGTGTTCCACCAACGGCCATCGGTTGTTGGCCTTAGCTCTGTCCTTGTGCCTTCGGCCAATGGCTAGCTGTTGGCTTTGCTCTCTTCGGCTCTTGTTTTCGGCTGACGACCACCGACCATTGGTCTCCTTCTTCCTCTTTTCTTCTAGCATTTGGTAGAATCTGACCGACCTTCTATTACGGGCATTTGGCCTTTCGCATAACTTGGTCGTTCTAGCCTTCTGCATGTCCTGGCTGATTCGGCCTTTTGGCCTATCTTTCCTATCGCCTGTCTCAGGACATAGTTTGTAGTTTCCAATAGACGGCTTGTTGTTTTCGGTCAGAACAAGGAGCTCTCTTATTTCTCCCTTTTTATATTTTCTAATTTCTGAAAACTTAACGGTGTATATGTTTGATTTCAGATAACGAGACCCATGAGACCCTGATACTAATGTTGGACCATCTTGATATTTCAACATACATATGATCCTTCTTATGCTCCTTCAACTTTCAGATCGCAACAGTTTTCCTTTTAGTAAGCTATCCATGTAAGCAAAGAAGTAGGTTTGTGAGTTTTTCACGATTTCCAATAACTGTATTTCCCAGGAAGGCTTTTACTTGTTCTTCTTGGATGTGTTCTTATGTGTGTTGGTATGTATTTATAGAGCAGCACCTGGCTCCTCCTCTCGGATATTAAGGTTGGATTTTCCGTTCTCAAGCCCTAATCTAGATTTTACATAATATGTAACAGTGCGGATTTGTTCCGTAACAACCTCTACGAGAAACGGCTACATGGCCGATCAAGCCGTTTCCGTGGGTGAAACTGCCAAGAATTGCAAGTTTTCTCAGCTTAACATATTGCTAGAAGAGAAACTCGCTACTCAAAGAAAAGAAGAGATTGCTGGTAAAAGTTAGCATAACTTTTAAGTCAGACTCATTTAAAGCCTTTAAGCTCACCGAAAATCATGAAAGAGGTGGAGAGAGGGAACATTGATTAAATTTGCAAGTGATAGATGCCAAAATGCGACTCATGTTGCCAGTAGAGGAAGGACGAGCATGGGAACTGTTGGATAACCACTTCAAGATAAAGAAAAGAAGGGAGTGTTGTTTGGCTTACTCCTTTTCCAAACGTCGGAATACACTCAAATGGAACACGAGATACTCATGATTCGCCAAATCATTCAAGACAATACTAAACATGGACCAAGTCTGGTCTGAGAGAGAGAGAGATGGTGGCAAAAGGGAAGGGGAAAAAGAATGTTATATCTGATGTTGTGATATGTAATGATATTTTCAATGAAAATGCCTTTCATCACACGAATACCTCTTGAAAGGTCTCTCTCCAACTTGTTTTTAAACTTCAAACATCAATGGAGTGGATTTCGCAGAAAAGGTTACGATTGGATTTCTCAGAGAATAGAACCTTTGAAAAAAGAGTACTTGGAAACTGGCAACAAACAGGCCGCACCCAATGAGTTTATTTAACCATTACACTTACAGTCAAAGACCAGCTTATAATAGCATTACCAGATCTTCGTATAAAGAATCTGTTACAAGAAGAAAACACCATCCAGCAATTTCTTCTAAATCAAACATTTGAAAGTCCATAAGTAATCCACGAAAAAAATCCACTCAAGCGCTGTGCTTTCTGCATTCAATTGAATTCCAGTGTTAAAAAGCGAAATGGGAGGCAACAAAATCAAACACAACAATGAAAAAAGAGGTCAAACCATGAATTTTCCCTCCAAAAGTAAGAGGATGACTTAGCAGCTAAAAACTTACTTGCTGAGAGTGGTGAATTGTTATTCTCCACAGCCAAAACCGGAGGAGCCATGTATAAGCTTCACCTGAATTCCACAAGTAATAACCATGGTCAAATTTATCTTTTATGGTTGATAAGAGCAACTTTTTACACATCATATGCTCATTGTCATCAATGTTAAAGGCGTGAAAAAATTTAAGAACAAATTAGGTTCCTTCATTCAAGGAAACCTGGCTTGAGCAGGCGTATCAGAGACGATAAGCTTCCTTTCCACCTTCCTCACTGTCAGCCGAAAAGATGAAGTTTAAGTTTAACGGTGTGCCGAAAAGATAAATTTAATGGCGCGAGAGAGAGAGACAGACAGACAGAGAAGCCGGGGAACTCGTCTTGCGAACGGATCGAGCCCGGTCGGGTCAAGCCTACTGTGAGTATTAACCAGCTTCTATGCGGTGAATTTGAATCCCGATTCGAGATGTGCATGATAGAATGGCCGGTTCCGGTTCGCCAGGAACATTGAACCTATGATTCATAAACCCTAGTTTCTATGATTCTATCCGAACCAAAAACCATAAAAACCAAAAAAGAAAAAACGGTTCTAGTTCTACTCTAGATCCGGTTTCATTTGGTTCCGGTAACCAATTAGTTCAGGTTTCATTTAGGTGTGTGCATAACAATTGTGTAGAATAGTGAGGCCGAAGCCAGATGCACACCCCGGGTATCGAAACCATGACGTATTTGCGAGTGAACACACCTAGCAAGAGGAGCTATTGCTCGATGTGCATGTTTTTGTTCTTTATTTGCATGATTTCGCTTCTACCATGTGTAACAGCACCTACATGGTTAGATTCAGGTTCAGGTCTAACAAAACTGAAGCTGACCTAGTTGGATCCAGTGGCAATTTTCAATATTGAGTCTGACCCGACTAATTAATCGGGTTGTATTCTCTAGCAGTTACTAGCCTGATTAAGTGGGGTCTGGGTCAGTGATGCAAGCATTGATACACAATTTGTATCGTAAAGTCTCAATACAAGATTATGCATCAAACAACATTATACAGTTAAGACTATATATATATATATATTGTTATTTCCATATTTGTGACCTGCTAAGAGGGAAAGTATTTGTTGTTGTTTGGGTTTACACGTATGAAGATGAATATCAGCATAACAACAACTATACTTTTTCCATACTAAATGGGGTTTGCTATACTGTTTTCATGGAACTTGATCTGATGTTGTACTAACAATTAACTGAATAAGTTAGATCGCTATTTTATTGTTTACTTTCACCACTTTTATGATCTTTCTCTTTTTCTTTTGATATTTTATCATTTAGTTTCTCGAACCTTCATGCTAGAGAGCTTCCTTTAGGTTCCTATGCACTAAGACAATCATATGCCATAAAAATCCTCACAAGTAAATTTGAAGGCCCTGAAAGCTCATATTCTACTTTTAGAACAAAAGGCAGTGGCTTTAAGTACAAATATGAAGGGAAAACATTTTCTTTTTGAGAGAATAGGAAAGCATACACTAATACTAAGTTATGAATTTAAAAAAAATGAATGTCAAATAGGAGAAATGAGGCTACAAATACAGCTACATGCAGTTGTCTTGTTCGTATATACAAATGAGATTTCACATTATAAAAAAGAACATTGAATAATTAGAAATATATATAACAAATCTGTAAAAGATGACACCACAAAAAACCATAGTTACTAAATGCACACCCCAAATTACCAAAGACACCCTCTTTTCCATAATGCTTATGTTTATTCATCACACACCATCTGCTCCTCTATCTTTCTCTCTCACACATATATCATCACTAAAGCCCGTTCTTACCACCGGAACCTGTCACAGTTCCGCCCTCCTCTCCTCCTGTCTGCCCTTCCCTTTCGTTGCTCTTTAAAAAAAAAAAAGAGATGATACTCGGTACATCTCTTTTGCACAAGAAATGCATCATGAGTGTGTCTCATATGTAAGAGAGACACGTCTCCTTGATGTAAGAGATACGTACCTCACACGTCTCTTTTATATAGGAGACGTATACAGCACATGCCGCGTGTCTCCTTGATGTAAGAGATACGCACCTCACGCATCTCTTTTATATAGGAGATGTATGCATGACATCCTACCTCCTTAAATGCGACTAATGGAAAGAGAAAAAACATATTTTGTGTGTCGAGTAATATGATAATTTTCAGCAACAAGGGATGGATATGCCTTTAGTAACACCCAAAAAGAAATGATAAGAGATTACAACATGGTGCAGAAAATCTGTCTGCAAACCAGAATGGCATACCATGCAGTTGGGCTCTTGAAGAAATGTAAAAGTTATGTTCCTTCCCACAATATTTATACATAACTTTGTGTGCTTTAATCAGGAACTTGGGGAATCGGCTCTGAAGCGTTCATCAACTCCTTCAGGCATGTTTCCTGAAAGATTCTGGTAAAAGAGAACTTCTCAACTAAAAAAATCCAGCTGATCACTTACATTAATCAAAAGTGGATCAACCACGGATTACAATGGCATACGTTTATGTGAACTCCAAAAGATGATGCCGCCACAACGATCAGAAAGTGAAGAGTTTATAGTCTGTTATGATCATAGGAAGCATTTCTGCGTGATAGTTTGCCGATGTCTAGGGAAGATACTGGAGAACTAAGCACCTGTCAATTACCTGGACCTTGATCTAGTTATGTGCATCAAATACAGGAACTGTGGTTCCACAAGTCAAAAACTTGAAAGAAGACGGACCACATAAACTAGACTGAAAGACTTGAGAATAAAAATTCAAGCACCTTAATTCTCTCGTTACTATTCTGCCTCACAAAAACCTAAGTATTGGTACGACTCAGAAATCAAACAAAGAACCATGGTTACAAGCTCATGTAAGTGTAAGACTGAACTTCTAATACAAGAGCCTTGTGCGACCAATCAAACACACACTAAGCTCAATATGATCAAAAGAATGGCTATTATGCGATGTTATATTCACAGCACGAGGAAACCATTCGGCAAATGACTGGTTATGTTCGTCATGCATATCCAGCAAGAGGTTTTGTTGAGATGTGCACAACGATGACAATGACCCTAGCAACTGGATTTTAATACCCCAAACTCGCAGGCATAAGATTACGATAAATAGTTACACAACGAAGAATTAGAGGACACCAACTCAAGCATTTGAAGAGAGAATTAGAGAAAGAACCCAGTGTTTGGCAATCAAAAGTTGCCATATTGATTATTACTCATTGCTTTGGCTCTGTTGTCATTGGAGACGATCAAATACGATAAGGTAAACTGTTGCATCTCGGTTTTGAAACCCCACAAATTATTGTCACACTGATCAAGTTACTAACCCAACTTTCGTTAATTCCTCCATGAATCAATCCAGATTATCGTTCCCATAAGTTAATTCACTGTTCAATTAATGATCACCCAATGTTCAGCATCTTAGTGAAACAACACGACAAATACAAAAAAATTGACAGGCCTGAGACGACGTCGCACCGCATGTGGGGTGTCTGATATAGGTGTGGCGACTTGGTAAAACCATCCAAGTGGCAGGAGTGTGTCTAGCAGTTCAATAGATCCAATTTTCATTCCCTCACAAGCCAGAATTCTTGTTCTTGCATCCCTGCCTCTTTCCAATATAATGATGTGAAAAGATAGTAGCTGCTATTGCTGTCTCTTTAAGAATACATGACAATGAACAATAACACGATAATGGCAATAGACAGTCAGCAGAGCATGAGACTCCAAACAAAACAATGCTCTCATCTTACATAAAACTCCTTTTCTAACGCAAATGTGAAGAATAGAGACAGAAAAAGAGCAACGCATGGCACAAAAAGAGAGGGATTACAAAAAATAATCAGGCGTCTTGCGTGTGGTATCAGGTTCAATCTGCCTTGGAGCTGGATCAAACTGAATAAATCTCTGCTCCATTGATTCCCCGATCTCCATAATCGCAGCCATGTTGCCACACCGGTAGCAGTAGTTGGGCGCGCTGAAAACTGTCACCACATTCTTATCCTGCAAATAGAACAGGAACCAAAAAAAATGTATATTTAGTACTGCACGTGTGCACATACACACTGTCACACACACATGGAGACCGTGCAGGCAAACACAGCATCATACCACATACCTGACACCAATTGAATCCATCCATTACAAGTTGGTGAGCTCTCGATATAAGTGCGAGGCCATTAGTATGATTGTACTGTGCTGCAATATCTTGTCCAAAAGTATATCCTGCACCACGAGGAGAGATTCCCCAGCCACATCGATCATCTGGGTCGGACCATAAGAGATCGCACATGGGTCCTTCATGTGGGACCTGTTTCACACGCCAAATGCAAATCGCTTCAACTACAATCAAATCCATATGCCACTCTCAAGATGACCACAATGATCCAAGGGTACAACTTGTTCACTCACTCTCTCTGTACTCTCTCTCCCTCTCATGCAAATCGCACACGAGTCCTTCATGTGAGTGTGTTATCCATAGAGAGAGAGAAGAAAAAGGGTTTTTAAGAGAGCATCAGCAAATGCACAAACACTGACACATGTATACCATTATAGATAGAGGTGTGCGCATCCATATAGAGACAGAAACATATGAAGGATTCACCCATTTCCAACGCATTCCTCACATCTATGGGATAACAAAGCATTCAAAGTCGATAGAGAAAGAAAAAACCATCTAAAAGGAGATGAGAAAGAATATAATTTGCATACTTCCTGGATCCGATCAAGTGCTCGAATGTTATCCAATGTATCTAATGAGGGGGAGAGACCGCCATGCAAGCAGAAAACCTGCAAAAGGTAGAAACTACGAGTTTTCAGAGAAGTACGACACCAGAGGCTCAAATGCACGTATGCATGTACTGTTATTCATAACTCTGACCTGACTTTCTATAAGAGCTGTGAGGGGTAGATAATCGAAAAGATCAGTAAAGTACTTCCACACATTTGCATTTCCATATTTTCTTAAGCACTCATCATAGAAGCCGTACCTGAAAATTTATTTGACCATTAGGTAATGAGAAAAAGGACAACCGAACATCTATTTGATTTAAGACAAAAGGCTGAAACCAATAACCTCCCAAGCTGATGGCATCAAACAATCAGAGAAGATAAACGATGGGAGGATAACAGATTCCCAACTAAATAATTCCTCAAAAAATGAAAGTAATTTCTCGCACATCTAATGCTATGAGGAACCTTGCATTTTAGGAAAACCAATTCAGATTAAAGATTCTAATTTATGGGTCAAAAAGTTTTCCAAATTAAGCAACTAGATTTAATTTGAATAGGCACTTCAAGACTGTAGCCGGGAATATGAAATTTTGATATTCCCTGAATTCAGGGTGATCAGCAACTAGATTCAAGGTGACTAGCTTACACCCTGAATCAAAGTGCCCAAGCCTTTAACTTACTGAAATACATGAGAAACCCTAAGAATCTTAAAACCCAACTTCTACGGTCAAAAGAGGAGGGTCTTCATTTGACGGATAGAGGTGGATGGGAATCAACTCGTCTGGTTGACAAGCAGTATCACCTCATTTATGCTACGCATTCTGTTGGAAAATAGTTACAAAATTGGGCTCATATATTCATAAATCAATCGGCATATGTTTTGACCATAAGTTTTATCAAGAGACAACCAAGCAAATGACGACTTGCAACTAAACCTAATTGAGGAGCAATAAGTAAATGTGTTGAATATTGATGACACAGTTTATTACAAGAAAAACAGATCAGTGACATCCCAAGCACCAACACAATCACAAAAGTTGTCAAAGATGAACAAAAATTCTGAACACTTAGAAATGCGAGGAACATACACTTGAGTTATCTGCCTGCTTTCATGGTTCCCTCTAAGTATTGTAATTCTATCCCTATACCGTACTTTCAGGGCCACTAATAATGTGACAGTCTCCACAGAATAATATCCACGATCTGCAACCAAAGCAACGAGAGACAGGCATATTAGATAATTGTTGCTTCGATTTTAAACAATGTCATACAGATGACAAAGGAAACTACATAATACCCTTGTCATGAAGATTGTCATTGTGCGTGTAGCACTTTGCCTGCTATTACCGAATGAATGGCCATTACGTTAATGGGAAACTAAAATATCCTTTTACATGGCAAATGAACAGAAGTGTGCGTTAAATAACTAATAATCAATTAAAACAATGTGGTATAGACAACAAAGAAAACTTAAGAACCCCATGTGAAGATAGTCAGTATGCATGTGATACTAATGGGAAATCATTGTGGTCCCCCAACCAAGTCTCCTCGAGCTCCACATAGCAACTAAACCTTTGAGAAAACAACGACAATCTACCTGAGTTTATCAAGAGCTTAAAGTGGCCAAATGTGAAACTTAAAAGCATCAGCATACTCGGTTTAAAAATAAACACACTAGAAAACCTGATATTCCCTTCGACTTGAAAATTACACATAGGAAAGCCAAAATTAATCCACACAAATGTTTCAATTTTGAGAAATTCAAATTGCTAATCTGAGAAGGTATCAACAGTCGGTTCCATTAGATAAGGTGTCGTGCAACCAAATGCAAAACATCAAGTATAAGCAACCTACAAGCTTTGCAACTTCGACCAGCACATGCAAATAGATTCTTTCTATTTATGAAGTCAATAAATTTTACTAGATACCAAATCTGTTTTTTTTAAAGGGTTGTAGAGTCCTCCCTTTTATTCAAGACCATGAAACAAAGATGGATGATCATGGTGCAAATTGCTATTACCAAATCTGCAGAATAAGCTTTTCAAAGTCGCAGAAGCTTAGACTGAATTAGCAATTGAGTTGAGTTAAAAAATTGAGATTGAATCTGAATCTTGTGGGTTGGGCTCCTAACAGAGGTTCATGAGATTTAAGGCTAGAAATTGGTTCCATCTAATCAAACTAAAGTTGTTTCTGAACCAAGATTGAACAATCCAAAAGAAGAAAACTAAGTTCCGGATTTAATTAAAGAAAACCTGGAGAGGGTAAGGGTTGAAACATCTCCACTACGAGAGTTGCATTTAGGTTACCCATAAATAGATTCCGTAATATGAGTCTCTGATTCATTTGGATGGAACAAAAACAAATTTAAAGCAAGTGCTCCAAAACCTTACATAGTTTAGCAGGTTGCCTTTCACTAATATATACAACACCTGGGATCTAATTTCTCATAAGAAACCCATGTTCCAAATGCAGATTCACAATCTAATAGCTACATCTCATTGGAGTTTTAGAGAATTCATATTTCAAGTTGCAAAGACAATTCAAAGTTCAATACGACAATATCAGTATCACAATCTGGATTACATATCATGCATAGAAACGGCTGTAACAATATCACAATCTGGATCACGTATCATGCATAGAAACCATTTCACTTTTTGACATGAAACACATTCAAAACATGGATCAAACGTTTCTTCCATGATCCGGCTGTGCTTCACACATTTTATTTAAAAACACGTCTATCACATGCATTGGCACACTCATTGCTCAGTTGGTTAGATACCCGTGTCTTCATTTCCAATCCATGTTATCCTTTTTAGGATATTTCCACTTACACACACGCACACACTTGCTTCCCCCTTTCCTAACTTTTGGAGATTTGCCATTTTTTTAGCAATTTCATTTTTGTTTCCCTTTGTTTCCAATTCCTTGCAACCTAGTGGATTATACACAACGCAAAACCTTTTGCACATATTAATTAGGTTTACAAGGATCGAGGAGAAGAATAATCTACATGTACTTTTCAAACTCAACCCACATCCATTATCTAAATTCATATATAACTCACGAGAAATTTGTAAAAATTAACAAACAAAATGAGGACCAACACCAGTTTCATAATGATGTGGGTCAAGGCTGTCCGAACTGCAATTGAGGGAAGTAAGTTCAAGACACGGAAGTCAAAATTAGGGTTCAGATTCTGATGCATTTTCTTATAGTTCTAGCTGATTTTGAAAGTAAAAATTCATGCAGCTTGATTGTCAAAAGGATGTTTCATCAAAGGACCCTTTTTGAGGATTCTGTATAGTTCTAATTTCACTAAATTTTTGTTTTTTGCACATGAAGATGCCTCTATCATGCATGTTAATACAGTTGGTTTGATCACAACTCTCATGCTTTCCTTTTTTGTCATATAGATGATGATTGAACGAATGACACAAGGATCTAGTAGTGCATATATGTGTTCTTGCATTCATACCCATAGTTGCTTCTTCCTTGAACCTAGTTGAACAAGCTTAATTATTTGGGAAAAATTATCATCAAATTGCAAGTTTCTTTATGATTTATGTAATATCACATGGTAAACACTTTTATAATTGGGTTATTAAGCATGAGAGCAAGCTTTTATAGAAGCATGGTCAGATGACGTGTTCCTACCAAAGCAGGACCCTATCGTTCAAACCTTGGGCAAACCGTGGATAGCTTGATCGGAAGTCTGAAATCCAATTGAAGAGCATTCTAGTCCTTATATATATGTATATATTAGGCTTAGATATTTAAACTTTCTGCTATAGTAAAAAATATGCATGAAAATTATAATGTGAAAGCCTTAAACCAAACGTTATGACTTCTTTTCCTCATTTGAACTTTCCTCACGTCTTGCACAATTATTCTATCTCGCCTTATATCCTTTCTTCTTAATCTCAAAACTTGTGTTTCAGGAGGACTAAGATCTGCAAAACAAATTTGGTTTAGCAATGGGTGTAAAGATTAAGTTTATTGTCAAAGTTCCGTTGAAGGTGTTGTTAGCTAGTCCTAACCACATCCTTTATTTCTCACTGGCCACATCACACTACCACCAACCATTGACAGCCTGCTTAGCAGATGAGAAATGCACCATTTTCAGTTGTTCACGAATTGTAGGTGTTCTCTATCTCTGTCAAAATTTTCTCTTGCTGATGAAGATTTCCACCTCCAGCCTCCTACAATCAGCCTCAAGTTGTAGCCTTATGGGAGGTACTGAACTGCACCCTAAGGTGGAAGACAACTAGACAAATCAAGCAACCGATGCCTAGTGCGAACTCTAGCTATTTCTATAGCAAATCAGGACTCATTCTTGTTGTCAGCAAATCTCACCTAAAGCCATCATCGAGCAACCCAACCAATAGCCGTACTCCATAAATGCCCTTGGATGCTTTTATCTCTCACTTTGCTCCATGAATGCCCTTCCATGCTTTTATCTCTAAACAATCCAGACTTTCTCATCCCCTAATCTTGAAAACTATTCCAATATAGAAATTTCAATGCAAGTCATATGCTAGTTGGTCTCTGCTTTTCATACTATGCGAGATTTTCTGCCACCTCAGGATCCTCAATGAAAAGCCCAAATGATCTTATACACACTTCCACTAGTATCAAATCTTAATTATCCATCGTCTCCAACATCTACATTCTCACACGGTTTTCTCTTTTCCAGAAACTCTTGCTCCAACATGAAACTTGAGATCTAAGACATACACAGTTTTTGAATCTTTTAACAAGTGTAATGGATACAAAACTAATGGACACTAAGGTTCATCAATATCCCATTACGATACTTGTCACATCCAATTGGCAGTTATTATTGAAATTTAATAAGATTCATCAAGATAAGGGAGATAACGTTCTCCATATATATTCCAAGTCTAAACTAACTCTTTTCATCAAAATCTTCTATCCAAAAACTCCAGAGGTATATGAGATATATACCTTACAGGTTCAAGTAGCTCTCAATCTTACACCTATCAAGTAGCGTGTTCTTGAATAGAAGCTCAGATATCTGCAAGTAATGTGAGAAGCGCTGCAAAATAAGATTTTATACCTATAATTGGATCCGGAAAAATATCTGGTGGGAACCCAAATTGATTTAAGGCACTGGAGAGATGACTCAAGGATATATCCAACTGAGTTTTAGAATTTTCCAACAGCAATGGAATTCCATTGGATTTTAACTTCAGCAATTGTATGAACTAGATCGTCAGTAGGCAGGGGCCATCTGTTTCATACTACTTTAGCAAACATCCTTAACCTATGTGGATCAATCAACCGTACCTTCTTCAGGAGGCTGGTCATTTACTTTGTCAACAAGCTTATTTGGACCTTCAATTACCAAAATTTTCAAACAGGTGGAGCTTCGAAGACATGATTTTGGGACTGAGAAGGGATATGAGAAAAAAAGAATGGTGCCAAGAAGTAAGGTGAAATGAGGAAACAATTAAGTCAGGTGATTGCTTAAATAATCAAATAAGGAAAAGAGGCAATGAATAACTTGTTCAGAGGTTTTTACATAATAATTATCATTGCATTTTATTCATTACAACAACATAAGAAATTAAATAGCTAAAGCCTTAAAATATAAAAAGAATAAATCCCCCAACTAGATTGAAGCTTTAGAACAAGCCACTTATGATCTGATTGAAAACTTTATTGGGAAACTAGTTTGGTTAATTTATGAGCCTAGATCTCTAATGTACTCCAAGTCATCGACCATTGCTCATGGCCCAAGATCTGAAGCATAGGATCTGCACAGGTAGGAACATCAATGTACATACACAATTATCACACAGATTACTTTACAAACCTAATAAACAAGAAGGATAATGTCAACCACTTTCTTCCATTGTTTGCTTTATCCAAGCTATGTACGATCCTTGATCAGTTTGTGATTGTCAGAGAGGTAATACTTAATTAAGTACAATATTTTCTCATGCACTGTCTAGTCAGCACCTACAACAAAAAGTGCTCTCCACAAATCCTGCTGCTATTAAACCTGTTTTGCTCCTTTGTAACCTTAAACTGGTCAAGTGTAAAGAAGTTATTTATGCATCACAAAACAAAATCAACAACAACTAAGCCTTTTCCCATACTAGACGGGGTCGGCTACATGGATTCTTTGTTTCCACAGAGCCCTATCATATGCCATGTTAGCGCGTCATAAAACAAAATAAAACCGCAAAACCTTGACCCTTAATTCATTTGGGACATTTGAAGAAAATAACCAATATAGAACTTGACTAAGGATAAAGGGAAATGCAAGAAATGGATATGGATGTGGACCTGAGAATTCTATGAGTAAGAAATAAGCAGAACAATGGATATTAAAATTTTAAAACCCTCTAACTTGCAATCTGTTCTAGGGAACATAATGATTGTCTTTAAGAATAAACAGAAGGTCATCAACTTGCAAAAAAAAGTAAGGTTTGGTAATATCTCAGAAAGAACAAATTGACAAAAAGATCCATGATTCGGTTTCTAAGATATCTATGTTTCAGAAAGAAAATTAGAGAAAACACCAACCAAAAACCCATCCATCATCAAAACAGCAATTGATTCCTTACAATGACTTCTTAGCAAATATATAAGGAACAAGAAAATTTGTGTCACAAGGAAAGGCAGTCATGTAGCAAACAAAGCATAGGCTTTGACATTGAGCGGCATCACCAGGAAAGAACCTGACCTAGCCAAGGTCATGATTCACATACTCAAAAATTTCACAAGAAGGTTTAGCTTGGGAGATTCGTTCAAGAACTCAGGAAAATGTTTGATACCTTAAAAATAAATAAATGAATAAATAAAATAGATAACTGTTTCTAGCACAACCTTATTAAGCAGTAAAATAACATTAAAAAGGCTCATAAAGTTTCCAAAAGCATTATAAAATATAAATAGGAAAACACTCTCCCATATAGCCAAATTTTGAAAAGAGTTTTTTTTGTATATTACCAAACACTTTCCCCAATAAAAGGCTCATATAATATTTTTTTGTATAAATAGGAAAACACTCTCCTAAAATAAAGATGTTAGTATTAGTTTAGGAGATTTAGCCAAGTCAGAAAAGTATATAAACCACAATTTCTACCGACGTATTCAAAAGAATGAAGTCAAAGAGGCTCTTAAACATATGAAGAGTGATAAATCGGTAGGACCACATAATATTCCTATAGAAGTTTGGAAAATACTAGGAGAAATAGGAATCACTTGGCTCTCAAGACTATTTAATGAAATATGGAAAAACCAAAAGATACCCGAGGAATGGAGAGCAAGTACACTTATACCCATATATAAGAACAAGGGAGACATTCAAAATTGTGCGAATTATCGAGGTATCAAGTTAATGAGTCATACTATGAAATTATGGGAAAGAATTATCGAACGTAGGTTAAGACAAGTATCAAGTACAACAGAGAACCAATTTGGATTCATGCCAGACAGATCTACTATTGAAGCGATTCACCTTTTGAGACGTCTTATGGAACATTTTAGAGCAAAAAAGAAAGACCTTCACATGATATTTATTGATCTAGAAAAAGCTTATGATAGGGTACCGAGGGAGGTTCTTTGGAGATCTTTGGAAAAAAGAGGTATCCCATTGACATATATTAACCTTATAAGAGACATGTATGATGGTGCAAAAACATGTCTGAGGACTCATGAAGGAACGACACACTTCTTTGAAGTTAATATTGGGTTACATCAAGGATCAACTTTAAGTCCATACTTATTTATAATGGTGATGGATGAGTTAACAAAACATATTCAAGATGAAGTACCTTGGTGTATGTTATTTGCAGATGACATTGTATTAGTGGAGGAGTCTAAGGAAAAAGTTAATAGAAAATTGGAACTATGAAGAGAAACATTAGAAAGCAAAGGCCTCCGACTTAGTAGAACAAAGACAGAATATATGGAATGTAAGTTTGATCATTTGGTTACTTCAGAGGACATGGAAATTAAAATTGGCACACATTGCATTCCCCAAAAGGAAAGTTTTAAATACCTAGGGTCAATTTTTCAGAGTGATGGAAGAATTGATGGAGATGTTACACATAGAATTAATGCTGGTTGGTTAAAATGGAGAGGAGCATCAGGTATTCTTTGTGATAAGAAGATACTATTAAAGTTAAAAGGTAAATATTATAGAGCAGCAATTAGGCCTGCCATGTTTTATGGTTCTGAGTGTTGGGCAGTTAATCATCAACATATACAAAAGATATCTGTGACAGAAATGAAGATGTTGAGATGGATGAGTGGTCATACAAGAAAAGACCGTATACATAATGAGGTTATTAGAAACAAATTAGGAGTGGCACCAATAGAGGATAAAATGAGAGAACATCGTTTAAGATGGTTTGGACATATAGAAAGAAGATCAAAAGGGTTTGGACATATAGAAAGAAGATCAAAAGAAGAACCTGTAAGAAGGTTAGAAAAACTAAATTTGGAAAGTATTAAGAGGTAGAGGACGACTACAAAAGTGTTGGAAAGAAACAATAAAGAATGATCTAGCTTATTGGGAGTTAACCTATGTAGCACGGGTACGCCTATTTGGGCGTCGTACCCGTATCCGGTACGTACCGGGTACGGGTACGCGTATGGGTACGTTGGGTACGTACCCATACGCGTTTTGGCGTACCGGTACGTCAATACGTATACCGGTACGCGTACCCAAACATGGGTACGCCACGTACTGGTACCCGGTACGTGGGTGGACCGGATTCGGGTCAGTTGACCCGCTGGTACCCGAATCCAATCCAAAAAATAAATAAAACCCGCCTAACTCTCTCGATTCTTCCCCTGTCTCTCTCTCTCTCTCTCTCTCTCTCTCCTTTCGTCCTTCGTCTCACTACAGCTTCCTTCGTCTCAGGCCGATCAGTGCGATCACCGACCGCCGGCCACCGTCGACCACCATCCTTCGTCTATTGACCGCCTGGTACAGTTGTTGCCTTGTTGGTTGTTCTGCTACAGGTTAACGGCACGGGGCTCATTTCGTATTGAAGGCATCATGATCATGCCGAGCTATCGTGTAGATGAGGCATTTGAGCTCCCTGAGTTGTAGTGTTTGTGTGCAATGCAACTGTCTAGATATCTCCTAAAGCTATGCGAAAGATGGAACATTTGAGCTCTCTGAGCTATCGTGGAGATGGGGCATTTGAGCTCTCTGAGCTATCATGATCATTTGAGCTCTCTCTCTCTCTCTTTATAACTTGTTGTTCAATGACGACTGATGTTTCGTCACCTAACCTGGTTGATTGATTTTGGAAGCGGGGCTGCCTTACATTTTGTATCCAATCCATTGACATCCCTACCCTAAGGCCTTAACTTCCATTCTTCTTGGCCCCCAGATTAACTCTGTGTGTGTGCATTGTTTCTACTGTGATATATTCAGGTGGAAATGGGGCTCATTTCGTATTGAAACATTGAATTGAAGGCATGCCGACATGTTTCATGTTTGTGACATTATGTGGTTTATGTACACTTACAAGTTACAACGTTATGTGGTTTATGTGAAATAGTTGTCACTTGTCAATGGAATCGGATATATACACTTACAATGTGGTTGCTGTGATATGGGAGTAATCCTGTTATATGTGAGTAAGAGAGCTCAAATGCAATGTTGCAGAACAATGAAGCACTGTTATGTGTGCACTGTGCAGCAATCCTGTTAACAGCAGCAATCCTGTTATGTGTGTGTGCATCTTTACTTATTGTTATTCGTATGTCCTTATGCTATAGTAAAGAGTCATTCTTACTTCTTAGAGTGTTGTCCTTGTATTGTAAAAGAAATCCTGTTAACAGAACAATACACATGATGTTAACCTTTCAACATAGTGTTCAATTATCAATTTATCATAGTAAAGATACCCAATGACACCCTCATTTTGTTTATTTTCAGATGTCTAATATGTCTGCTACTGGTAGTACTTCGTCTGCTTCAATCACTAGTAAATTTGCATTTGGAAAACCAGAAAAAGGTTGCCCGCTTTGGGCATATGTGTCATTGTTACAAAACAAAAGGCAGGAGGTGGAAATGCAAGTTGGCGGTGTAACTACTGTGGTTTAACTTTTAACAATGAAGCAAGAGATCATTTGTCATGTGAAATAGCTAGACTATTTTACTATGTTGGTTTGCCATTCAATGTGGCTAGAAATCCACTATTTTGTTAGCTCGTTCACATATGTTGCAAACACTACCGTCTCGAGTTTTCTTCCCCTAGCTACAATGCTATAAGAACTACAATGTTGCAAAGAGAAAAGGCTCACATATTGAGATCACTTCAACCTATCAAAGACACTTGGCCGAGAAAAAGGTGTGAGTATAGTGACTGATGGTTGGATTGATGCGCGAGAGAAGACCATTGATTAACTTCATGGCTGCATCGGATTCGGGACCTATGTTCTTGAAGGCAATTGATGGCTCGGTGAGTTTAAGGACAAGCATTACATTGCTAATTTGATTTTGTCCACCATTGATGAGGTTGGACCACAAAATGTAGTGCAAATCATTATTGATAATGCACCTGTTTGCAAGGTTGTTGGAGCAATTGTTGAATCAATTCATCTCATATCTTTTGGTCACCATGTGTGGTGCACACCTTGAACCTTGCTTTGAAAAATATTTGTGCACCTAAAAATAAATCAAATAATGAGTGTTTATGATGAGTGTCATTGGATTACTGCGCATTTGTTGATAATGCCTTTTTCATTAAGAATTTTATCATGAATCATTCCATGAGGCTAGCCATGTATAATCAATTTGTGCATCGGAAGCTACTATTCTTTGAGACTAGATTTGCCTCCATCATTGTAATGCTTAAAAGGTTTAGAATTATTAAGCATAGTCTCCAATCTATGGTCATTAGTGAAGAATGGTTTCACTATAGAGAAGATGATGTTCAAAGGCTAATTTTGTGAAAGAAACAATTTTGAATGACCTTTGGTGGGATAAAGTTGATTATATTCTAAGCTTTACAAAGCCCATCTATGAAATGCTTCGTTCTTGTGACAACGATAAGCCAAACCTTCATTTGGTTTATGAGAAATGGGATTGTATGATTGAGCAAGTGAAACTAGCAATCTATCAACATGAGGAAAAGGAGTTGAATCAACATTCATCCTTCTATGAAGTGGTGTATAACATCTTAATTTCTAGATGGAATAAAAGTTGCACCCCACTTCATTGCTTGGCTTTATTCACTTAATCCTAGGTAAATTTAATTAACTTCCAAGTTTCAATTTCTTTTATTTTTTCTTAGATGTACTTTGGTTTTTGTATTATAGTAATCACAATTTATATTGTGTAATAGGTATTATTGTAGACAAT
Organism: Brasenia schreberi; assembly: GCA_036023115.1. Classification (NCBI taxonomy): domain Eukaryota; kingdom Viridiplantae; phylum Streptophyta; class Magnoliopsida; order Nymphaeales; family Cabombaceae; genus Brasenia; species Brasenia schreberi. The sequence goes on along the minus strand of JAYKKT010000089.1, from coordinate 38,666,814 downwards.
GGCTTGAGGAAGCTCAAAAGAGTCCCCCACATAAGGACAATGAGATTTGTATGGCGAGAAACAAATGCCTAAATGATTACTTTCTGGATCCTCAAGAAGGCGAGAGACCACTTTGGAGTTTGTTAAATTCTCAAGTGGTGAAGAAGAAACTTGCCAATTTGATTGCTTGCAAGATAGGTGGAACTTGAAATCAAAGGAATGGTGGGTCATGTATGGAGCTTCAATCCCCAAACTTCAAACCATTGCCTTGAAGCTCCTTTCACAACCTTCCTCTTCCTCTTGTTGTGAAAGGAATTGGAGCACATATTCCTTTATCCACTCCATGAAAAGGAATAGGCTAAATCCCAAGAGAGGCTGAAGATTTAGTTTTTGTCCACACAAATCTTCGTCTCCTCTCAAGGAAGAATAAAAACTATAATGAGGGTGAAACTAAAATGTGGGACATTGGTATAGATGAATGAGATTCATTTGAAGGGGCTGAAATTCTTGAAGTTATTAGTCTCTCTCTTGATGAACCAAATATGGAAGCAGTCCTTTTTACAGATGATAGTGAAGGAAATACTGAAATCGAGACTGTTGGAGTTTGAAACAAAATGTATTTAGATTCAAAATATTGTGCTTAGAATATGAATTTTGATACAAACTCGTAACTTTTTTGTGTTGATATGCTTCTTGTAATATTTTGTTCGAAATTGGAATGATATTGTTTCATAATTCATTGTATGATTGTATCCAAGTTTGTATTTGCTTGTTTGTTCATGAACTATTTAATACGAGTTTGTTGTGAGTTTATGTAATACGTAGGAAGATTGCACTACGAAGTACGAGTTTAAAACAGGTATGCCATATCATAATCACTTTCATTTTATTATACCTTTTTCATTGATTTTGAGCTAACTTCATGAAAATCATTCAGATATTAAGATGGATGTGCAAGATATGCATAGCTTTAAATCTGCTTCATTTGATGTTGACATGCTGTGATTGACAAAGGTCTATCTATCTCTTCATTAATTCTTTTTGTATATGTTGGTCTTGCTTATATGTTGTTGACTTCATTATTCTGATTTATGATATTCTTGAAATGATGCTTCTTCAGGAGGAACTCTTGATTCTCTTATGGGAAGCACTGCAACCCCAATGACGGAGATCGCCTTTTATGTTGGTTTCAGATCTTTTCTTGCAAATTCAATTGACGACTTCTGGTATGTGTTTGTTGTTTAATTGTTCTTACTTTGAAGAAGAATATAAATGTCATTCTCATAGTCATAGTTAGAATAAAATTATTCACAAAACACTAGAATGCTCTTTAAAATATAGAATGCTCTATATAATTGTGTATATATATATATATTTATTTATATTTATTTATTTATTTATTTTTTAATACTGCCGTACCCGTACCTTAGTTTTTTAAAAAATTACGTACCCCATACCGGGTACCGGTACCGTACCCGTATCCATGCAACATAGGAGTTAACTGCTAACATGGCACATGATAGGGATCTGTGGAAACAAAGAATCCATGTAGCCGACCCCGTCTAGTATGGGAAAAGGCTTAGTTGTTTGTATTACCAATATTGCAACCTGTGGATTGCCAATCATATGGGGCAACACTTTCAAAATACTGATGCATAGGTGACTATGGTTCTAACCATCATATGAAAACACAATTTTGCAACTTAGTCCTAAGAGCAGAAAGATGCTCCAACAAGGCCTATAATTGGGAAACATATACCGGTTGGACTGATTCTCCTAATCTCAAAAGTTAACACTGCTTTAGTTCCCTGTGAGGCCGCTATTCAGTCTCCAGCATTCACTCTTGCTGTTAGACACAGCAAGTAATGCGAGAAGATGCCATATGAACTAGTCCACCAAGGATCAAAATTCATGAGAAAAGCATTTCCCCAAGAAACAAACAAAACACAAACTCAAATACAGACGGTTTGACCAGCATCACAACTTGCAAGTTCTGAAATCAAACAGAAGCCTTAGAGATGACTGCTACATCATTTCCAGAGAATTAAGCAGCATATCACAAATATTGATGCAAGTTCAGAATTATTATTTGCAACCCATAGTCAAAGATGCGGTGATACTCTCAGATTATTGGCTCATAGGTGGCTATGATTCTAACCTTCAGAATGAGGTCACAATCTTACAATTGCAAGTTCATAAAGATGCTCCAGAAGCACATATTGAGAAACATAGACCAGTTGTATTGGTTCTCCTATTCTTAAAAAGATAACAAGGCCTAAGTTGACTCTTACACGCTTTTTCAGACTCCACTCTCACTCTTGCTGTTTGAAACAGCAAGTAATGCAAGAAGATGCCATACTAACCAGTCCTGCAAGGATCAAATTCATGAGAAAAGCTTTTCCCCCAAATACAAATTCAATTACAGTTGGTTTGACAAGCATCGATTCAAATCAAATAAAAGCCTAACTGATGACCATTACTAGAATTTTCCATAGTAAATGCACAAGTCATCACCGTAGTCAGAAATATCTGCGATGTTACCCTGGCCTTCAGAACGCTGTAGAACCCTAAAACACATGCCACTCGAAAATTTTCTCATCTGTTATCATGATTTTATCCCGTACCCTTGATTAAGTTCTTAAATGTTTCATTGCTTAAGGAAAAACTTCAGAGATGTTTCATTTATCTGCATATGCTTATACATGGTATTATGTTCCTTACATTTTTCGCGCACCTGCTTTTACAAGACCGCTAGTTTTTACTTCCCAGCGAAATCTTATCCCTCACGTAGAAATCGTCAACTAAGGTGTTTGGCGACGATCGCCATGCATCATAAATTTGCAATGGAGCAAGTGAGCAAAAGCAGACTTCTATAAACAGAATAAGAAATGAAACTAGGGCATAAACAACAATCAGAGACCAGCTTAACAACCAGAGAGACTTTAGAATAATCCAATTAGGCTACCACACATCAGAGGCTCATATCAGCAGAAGCAAAGAAAACTACGAAAGACGGAGTGAGACGAACAGATCGTCAATGAAGTAAAAGGCATGGGGAAAGGAGAATGACGTACCTACGTAGTCGCCCATGAAGAGGTAATTGGTGTCGGGGGACTTTCCGCCGATGCGGAAGAGCTCAATGAGATCGTAGAATTGGCCGTGGATGTCGCCACAGACGGTAACTGGACACTTGACGGGCTGTACGTTCCACTCCTCCACCAGGATCGCCCTCGCCTGCTCGCAAAGAGCCTTCACCTCCGCCTCCGGCAGATACTTACACTCCATCAGATGCTCGATCTGACGGTCCAGATCCGCATGCGAAGGCATCTTTTACCACCGATCGATCAGCAGCGCCGATCGCTCCCGTTAAACCAGGATTTTCAGGGGAAAGGCGTCCGATCTCTGTTCCCTTAACGAAATCGCATACAGAAAGAGTAAATAAAATGGGAAATTCTCCTCTTCCACTTTCTTCCCTGTGAGGGCGTTTATCTCAGAGATTAGGGCTCCGCATCATGTCCAATGGAGGCGATCGGAGAAACCGAAAAAGATACCGAAACGACGACCGCACCCAACCTGCTATTCGTATCCTCCTCCCCCACCCCCACCCCCCGCCCCCCCCCACCACTTCTCTCTCTATATATATAGAGGGAAGAAAAAGGACTCGCCCTCTTTCCTTCACATCTTTTATAATAGAATTTCCTTTTCTGTCTCTAATTGTGGCTTGGCTAGAAGCCCACAAAGTGCTAAGGACCGAGAGAGAGAGAGAGACAGAGAGAAGGAGAGGGAATGCGTGCGTGCTTATGTGAGAGTGTGTGTGCCCTTGAGAATGTGTTTGCATAGGCCTCCCAGTTCCGATCCTGAGCTGAAGAATTCGATTTCAGTTTCACCTCGAAGAATCCAACCAAAACTGAAGTCAATCGTTGAGAACCATCCGTTCTAAAACATATTGAAGATCAAATATCGTGGTGTATGTTATTTGAATGTGACGTTGTGTTAGTTGATCGGTTAAAAACATTAATAAAAAATTAAAATTATACATAAAAATATTAGAAAGCACTTTTCAACTTAAAAGAACAAAAATAAAATATATGAAATGCAAGTTTTGATTATTTTAGATAGAATTAAGATTGACACACATTGCATCTCTCGTAAGAAAAACTTTAAATACCTAGGTTTTGTTTTTTATAGTGATAAAAAAAATGAATAAAGATATTATGCATAAAATTAATATAGGTTTGTTAAAATAAAGAGATGTATTAAGTATTATATATTATAAAAAGATATTATTAATCTGAAAGATAAATATTATAAAACAACAATTAGACCTGCTATATTTTATAGTTATGAGTATTGGGTATTTAATCATCAACATTTATAAAAGATATATGTAATAGAAATGAAGATAGTGATCATACAATTAAAGATTATATATTTGATAATGATGATGTTATTAAAAATAAATTAGATGTGAGACCAATATATAATAATATGAAAAAATTATTTAAAATGGTTTGAATACATATAAAGACGAGTAAATGAAGTTACGATAAAAAGGAATCAAAAACTAGATTGTGAAAATGTCAAAAAGAAAGGGAATGACACAAAAGTGTGACACATTATTAGGTTCTATGAAAGAATCCGATCCACCTAATATGAAAAAAGACTTTGTTGTTGTTGTTGTTGTTAAAAACCTTAATTAATTTTCCAAATAAAATTAGAACCAATCTCACTTTGAGACTCCAGCAAAACCAAAACGAAGCCCAATACTTGTGTCGCTTGGTTTTTTCTTTCAAGTTTTGATAGAACCGAAATCAGCAGTAATTGGTAGTCTCTTGGAAACTGACAGGCATGTGTTTGAGAGTGTGAGAGAGAAGGGTGTATTTACACACAAAAGTGGCAACATCGACTCTATCCATGCAACCCCCAACACGACCCAAAAGGGACATGAAATACCCGACCTTGAGAGGTTTAAATTTGGGTATGGGAATAAGATGCTCCAACCCAATATCAGACTTATATATATATATATATATATATATATATATATATATATATATAAATACATATACACGTACACACTCATCAATGTGTGTTAGGCTTCGACATAACGTTGTAATAAAAGCAAAAATGCTAAATTTCTAATTAATTATTATGTTATTGTCTTCTTTTCCTTAACAATGCTTGATTTAGGAGAAGGCATTTTAAATATCTCTAGCATCAGCAAAACGATTTTCACTGGGTTTGAAGTCAACGGGTCACTGAACTACTGATATTCAAGCCAAATGATTGCTTTCTCCCTCTCCCTCTCTCTCTCCATATAGGGAGAGAGATAATGGAATATGTTCAAACTTATCTATACTCAAATATATTTAAAATCTCTACTATTTGATCAGCGTGACCAATAGAGATTTGAATTTAAAAAATGAAATATATTATTATACTTGTGCACTTCATATTTAATATACAAAGATACATTTGACCTTTTTAAATTGAAATCTCTATTGCTGGTTGTGCTGAACAAAGGATAGAGATCTTTAAGTGTGTTCAAGCTTGGATGGGTTTTAAACACAGACCTCTCTCTCTCTCTCTCTCTCTCTCTCTCTTCTCTCTCTCTCATATATATATATATATATATATATATATATAAATATGACTTCAATTCTTTGTAAATGATAGGATTAATATTTATGTGATTCAGAGTCAAAACTACATGTTCAATATAAGCTATTTAAACATATAATAAACCTTTTAAATTTATTTTGATAATCCTAAACACATCTCCAAAATTAGATTAATAAAAATAAAAATGTATAGGTATTGCAATTGGGAGAGGAAACGGATTGACACTGCTTAACCTTAACTTTCTTTGGTTGTATGTGTGCTGGCACGTGCGAGACAGAGATGTGAACTAGACCTAATTAGACTCGAGTCCCTTCTATGTCGTTCTCGAATATGATTAAATCTAAGTCAATTAGAACAATCCGCGAGCATATGGTGTTTTGAGAAGGTTTGACTAGGCTAGGGCTTGGTCAAGGATACTGGCTTTGGGTTGACGTGGTCGAACGGTTCAGGTTTTGGTTCACTGGACTTGGTTAATTGAGCCAAGGTTCAATCAACTGGTATCTGTTTAGGCAGCAACAGTCTGGCGGTTTCTAGTGGCAGTCTGGTGTCGAGATGGTGGTAAATCCGTCCGCTAAGGTGGGTGTGATTGATCTGGTAGGCTAAACGGTGGTTGGTGACTGGTGAGGAGGGAGCTCGGTTCAGGGTTGTTCATTTTCATTTTGGATTGTGGATTGAGTAGGAGAGGCAGCTTCTTCGGGAATTCGGCGGTTATGGTGGACTACGAGGTGGATTTCAGGGAGTGGTTCCAGTGATGAACGACGTGGTTCCAGTGGCACTGAAATGGATTTGGTATGGCAGATGGTGGCAGAGGTTGTGGCTGGTGGCTAATGGATGCTGGTGTACTTCATAAACAAGGGGATACAGCTGGTGCCGGTCTGCTCCAGTGAACCTCTGTGCTCAAACACTGAGGGTGTGAGCTCACCATGATGGGCTCGGGCATGGCTATGTCCATTTAATGCACATGAAATAAAATACTCTTTCCAAAGGGATAATTTAAGGCTTAGTGAGTTACTTCAAGTGAAGGGAAAGGTCCACATCTAAGGGGATACTCAAGGGAGAGGTGTTAGAGGATTTAGACCTTGAGTTTTAGTGCTTGTAATTTTAAGTTTAGTTGTGCATCATACACGGAACTTATTGTTGACATGAAAGTGTGGTTCCATAAGCTCAATTTGAGGCAAAACTTTGGCACCAAGGAAAGGTGAGCCACATGAACTCTATACCCAAGAGCTTTACATGAAAACCCAAGTGCTTTCTTTTCTCTCCTATTGATATCTTGTCTTGCATGAAGACCCAAGTGTCAATATTACTTATGAATCACAAAATTGTGATTACAAGCTCATGTGAGTTTAAGCCTATAGTTCTAGTACCAGAGACCTTGTACCACGAATCAAACACACCCTAAAGAACCTTTTTCAATTCATGGTCAGAAGTTGGACTCTAGGCCATGCATGTTTTTGCTGGGGTCTGTTAAATAAAAAAAGTGAAATTCCTTTAGCTACTGGGAGGTTAAAGCCAGATGCATAGCTGGGATATTGAACTCATGACCTTCAACTTGTGAACAAAGCCTCTTCGCCGGTGAGCTATTGCTCTTTGTGCAAAGAACACACTTTCTTAGCGAAAATAGACCCCGCTTATGATCTGAATCAAATCATGCCCCCTCAAGAAGCAATCATACATTGTTTGCTTTGCATCTTGTTGACAATGGGGATCAATCCCTTCCTCTTGAGTGATCCTAATTTACAAGCAAACAAGGCGTGCCATTTCCAATAGGCTAAAACAAACAAGAAAAATGCATAGATTCAAATTGAAAGTTTGAGAATCGCATCACAATGTAAAATGAATATTAGTTATCTTCTTAAGCAACTCAACTGGGTGCAACTAGATAACCACATATAGAGAGAAGAGCTGCCACCATAAAATAATGTATATATATATATATATATATATATATATATATATATATATATATATATATATATGTGAGCACTTAGATCTTAATAAATCCAAATAAATCTTAATAATTTATATTTGATGTTCTATTGTTGAATTTTGAATTAAAAAAGTAAAAAGTATTTATATAAATAAAGTATAACAATAAAATTATTTTTACTTTTTAAATTCAAATTTCAACTATTCATCATCAAAGATGGACAGTTGAAATTTATTTGAATTTGTTATCACCTAGGTGTGCTAGCAGTTTCTTTCTCGAGCCAAAACCACAACCATATCATATATATATATTATAATCTTTCGAGGACTGTGAACATGTCCTCACCTTTTGGGACACTCCTTGTAAAACCCTCTTTGATGGAAGAAAGCAACTCACTTTTTGATTAGCACATTTGAGTGGCACTCTTTTATTGTCAGTATAAGTTTCTTGCTTTCCTGCTTTGGATTATGTGTGCGCTTACTTTCTTTAGCATCTTTCATTTTGTGTGCCATGGACAGCTTTAGTCCTTAGTATTTGGAGAAGAAAGCAGCTCACTTTTTGATCATCTAAATAATGCACTTGAGAAATCTGCTAAATTTCGTCCAGCTTGATAGGCCGGGCTTCGATCACATTTCTGATCCCGTTCCGTCAATCAGATGTGCACTCAATGAGCAATAACTCCCTTTCTCCTGATAAAGTGAAACATTTGATTCATGCATCAGAAGAAATATTTCTTATTCCTTATTAAGTAGAACAGAATTAACCGGGTGGTAGAGTCATGGAAACACTTGTTTATTCAATATTTTGGACCTTAGCTCCATGGAACGATATGCTACTGCTGAAATATGGATCAATTGAAATCTGATATCAAAACACTATGTATGAATGGTATGAACTGCCTAAACAAGAATTCTCGAATGGCAAACAACCAAAACCTCACCTAGCTAGGGGCTCAAACCACAAGCTGAAGGTCAATTGTTCGATACTCGGGATGTGGAGCGTACCAAAAAAAGGTTGGATGTATCATTTTGAAAGTATCTTTTTAAGGGTCATCAAATAGCAATTTGATGACATACTATCAAGAGTTAGCCCATCATATGAAGGAAGAAATGGCAAACATAAAGAACAAAGAAGGAGTTTGTTCTTATTAAAAGGGTGTGGAAGTGCACCCCCAAAAGGTTCTCTTTCAAACAAGTATCTTCTTCTCCACATACTAGTGTTCTAACCATGTTTCGATTTGTGATTGATCCACAGATACCAATATAAATAAATAAATAAGCACTCGAAACAAGTACTTCCGAGCATCCATGAGCCAGCGAGCTTGATTTTAGTACAACTTGCAATTCAAACAATGGGTCTGTACTTTCAAGTTGCATCAATGAGAATGCTTATTATAACGTTCAGTTTTGCTGGCTGAAAAAGGAGCTGAGATAGAGACGATCAAGCACTTGCCTCATAAGTTGCAGAGCCGCTTTTGCCAGGTATGCGGCGGGGCCATTCAAAGATGCAAAGTGAGGTCCAGAAGTTCTTTTAGCTGAACAAGAAAAGGGTTCCTCTTTTTGACCCCTAGCAGTACAAACTTTTAGCTGCATTCCAAGCAATATGCCTTTATTTATTTAACCAATATGTAACGTATCGTTTTAACAATTACCAATATATTCTACAATTAAATCCATTTGCAAAAGATTACTTAGGGCATTATAGAATATTTGCATGAAGTCCAAAATTTAACTACCATTTAGTGATGCTGTATGGAACGGAAACATAGAAAACGGCACACTTAAAACATGTATATATATATATATATATATATATATATATAAATAAATAAATTTGATGCTACCCACTAGTGACGTTGCTCACTTATGTTTGATTATTTATTTTTGATGATAAGAATGTAATAAGGTTGTTTTTAAATACTCTTATAATTTTCAAAACTATACACATCACCAAAAAAAAAAAATAGTCAAGCCTGAGTGAGCAATGTGATCCAATTTTTATTATATATATATATATATATATATATATATATATATATATATATATATATATAAAAAAAAAAGAAAGAAAGAAATGCTCACGTTCGGAGTGATAGAATGACCCCTCTCATGAGTGCTCTGCCCACTGAAGCGTACTATACTATTTGTAATTGATGTTTCTACTAACAAAAAATGTATTTTACCTAAACAAGGACCAAACACAATAGACGTTTTTTATGCCATTTCCGTTTCTGTGTCATTTTGGAAAGGGAACTGCTGTCATTAGCCATTTGTGTGAAACCCTGAGAGGAAACCTTCACGTAAGAATTTGAAAAGCGTACTATACTATTTGTAATCACACGCGCACACACACACACACACACACACACACACACACATATATATATATATATAAGAGATAGTGGTAGATTCACAATGTTTAAGGGTATAAAACTGTTTAAATATTTTTATCATTCGAATTAAAGTACCATTTATATTTTTGTACTTTGTAGTTAATGCATCATATCTATGTATTTAAAGTAAAGTAATTAAAATCTATGTAATTGATCTCAAATATTGATGTGATCAAGCAGCTATATAAGCAATTCAAAGCGAGCATGATAGATCTTTGAAATGGTCCTACCATTACTGAGTGCCATATCTTGCTTATAAAAATGCCTGAGCTCACCTATTTTGTTCTAGATTACATCAATATGTCACTTGGGAATAAAAGTGGTGACATCATATATATACTTCACGCTTTTGAATTTAATAAGCAGAGATTTAACGAATTCTCTCCATGGGCACCTCTCCTCTCATATTCTGTCGATCATCATCACGTTATATTGTTCTCAAGAATGCCGCCGGTACTACATGGTATTAATAGTTGTGTTTTATAAGCCAAAGTATGGCTATTGTTGGTCATAGGAAAGAATAAAATATATAAATTAGTGAAGGAGGGGAAGATATGTTCAGCAAGCAGAATATCCAAACTCGAGTAGGGCTCCGCAGGCACACAACGGCTTTTTTATATCTTATAATTTTGGCAAGGAAAAGTTGGTCTTTCATAATGGCCATTCTTTTCAACATTTATGAAGATGTCAACTACCAGCCTTTCACGGGTATAAGGTGTGTGCTTGGAGCCAAAAAATGTAAAACATGGATATGGCACGCGCTCAAAATATACACTGTTCGTGGGATCACGCATACTGTAAGAGCGTTAAATGCCACACGAGATGAACAGCTTGATCACCACCGTCCCATTAATCACATGAACGGTAGTGAACGTTTAACATGTGAGGGCTTTTAGTAATTCCTACTCTCTCTCTCTATATATATATTTATATTTATATACATTCATAAAATAACGTGTATATTTATATAAAGAGAGAGAAAGAGAGTTAATGGTAAATGTATAATTTCATTAGATGCATAAAAATGCTTAAACATTTATAAAATTGACTATAACTTCATTATATATATAAAGAGAGGAGTAGTGCTAAATGCATGATGTTGTTAGGTTCATAAAATGCTTAAATATTTCTGCAGTATCAATGCGATATCGAGTTTTTGAATCGAAAATTGCTTAACTAGATTGTCGTCGGATAAGAAAAATTCAATTTGAAAAGTATTAAAAGAGGTAGAGGACGACAACAAAAGTGTTGGAAAGAAAACTGTCGCCGGATAAAGACGAGGAAGTCGCGGATTCACATCATTTGCGGCTTGCGCGATGCAACGGTGTGCTATCAGCTGGAACGTTGATTCTGGTTTGGTTTGACAGCACGCAGCAATACGGCGTGTTAGGTGACAGAAGAGAGTGAGCACACATCGCCTTTCTTGCATGGCAGGTCATGGCTGAAGCTCTGTGTGCCCACTTTCTCTCTGTCACCACCCACTACCAGAGTAAGCTTCATCATTGTCATACATATCTTCTTGTTTTGTGTTTGATAAGAACATTGATCTATACGCAGATGGCTCCGAAATGCATGCTTATAAGGCTACTGAAAATCCTCGTCTCCTTAACAACTCTGTGTGTGTGCCCGCGTCACACACACACATTCAACTTTAGGCCTTGGTTGATTTGTTCTTATTGTTCTTGAGCCTCTTGGCTCTATAACAATACATTGAAATTTGTTATACATATGTGATCTACCTAAACATGACCGGTTCCGGTTTACCCACAATAAAGAACCGGTCCTCGACAGGTTTTGGTAACATTTATGTAATTATTGGTTTCGGGTCTGATTTTAATTCGAGTCATGTTATTAATTATACAAACTTCGAGTAAAAAGTCTCGCCATCCATTAAATCATGGTCTTTTGAATTTCTCTTTATTGAGAGGATGATCAAAAGGTCATCATTGTGACCGGTTTGATAATTTTCTATTGACAGCAGGTTATTCGTTTTAAATGACAGTTATCATTTTTACTAGATTTCCAAAACATTTGTATAGTTTTAACAATAAATTGAGAAGGGGGTGACCTCACAGTTCAGCCCCTGTAACTGCCCGGGTTCAGTTCCAGTTCCCGAGTCGATGTCAATCAGTTTTCTGTCCTGTTCGGATCCAGTTCAAACCGTCAAGCGAATCGGAATGGGCCGGGCCGGGCGTAGGTCCACGGTCCACGGTCCACGCCCACCTAACCCGACTTTGGAAATAAAGGAAGAAAATGCGAGCATGGGTGGACGGAATCTGCGACTTTGGCTGTGCCGCATTTACTTGACGGCCCCAAGAAAATGTTGTCGTCAATAGCAACGAATGTTCGGCGGTTCCGCAAATTAGCGTTGAACCGAAGAGGCCGCGTGAGAACGAGGCAGAGGGGAGCAGAAGGAAGAGAGTCGAGAGTGGTCGGAGTCGGACGGGCGGAAAACGGTGCGTAGACTGAACGGATGGGGGAGTGTGCCAGTAACGTGCAGCAACAAGGAGGAGAGAAGCCGAAGAAGAAGATATGCTGCGCGTGCCCAGAGACGAAGAGGCTGAGAGACGAATGCATCGTCCTCCACGGTGAGGAAGCGTGCTTCAAATGGATCCAGGCCCACCTCCAGTGCCTCCGCTCCGAGGGCTTCAAGGTCTGTGTGTGTGTGTGTGTGTGTGTGTGTGTGTGTGTGGGGGGGGGGGGGGGGGAGACTAAATCGTGCGTAGGCGAAATCGGTCTTTTTATCTGTCGATCTGTGATTGTTTTGAAGGCTGGATTCCAAAATAGAGGAATTGTGTTTTGTTTTTAACCGTAACAAGAGGAAATTTACTCACACGACTGATGGCACTGGCCTGCAGTGTATGGTGTACTCGGTGTTTGATTCACTTTGGTGGAAACATCATATCTGAAGAGTTATTAGTGTTTTATACTGACCAAAATGATGTTATTCTGGGTGATAATTATCTTCCGTGATTGTATTGAGACCAAGTATCGTCTTTTGAATTGAAGAAATTTGGAGTTTTATGCTGTTTTAGATCTTTAAATGGAGTGGGCGGTCCAGCGGATTGGAGGTTGGTCGACAACGTTCAAGTTGTAGACCGACAGAAAGTTTAGCTGATCATGGTCGCTAATATTGCTGAGAATTCTATAATTTTTTAAATTCTTTTGTTTTTGACAAGCAGATAGGATTATGGATTGTTTTGATTTTTATTAAAGTAATTGTTGATGCAAGTTACGGAGAGGATCCCTTTTCTTAGTTTACATGCTTCAAACTTTATTATCTGATTCTGGGTTCTCCTTTAAAAAAAGGAATTTTGACAGTGGATAACTAGGGCCCATGAGAGGAAGGGTGTATCAATGACGTTCCTCGGGGAGTTGGGATAATCATGAATATCTGTGAATAGGCTAACTTGTGGCACTGCTTAGAATCCATGGGCGTTCGATTCAAGAGATGAGGATTTTGTTGAGTAAAACCACTTTTAAGAACTGCGGAGAATAACTTAGCCGAGGAAACACAAAGAACTGTATTTAGCGATTTTAGCTAAATCTTCTATGGACTATATTTTTAGCAGAACAGAAAGGCATACTTCCATCACAGACAAAATAGATTTGATGATTCAAGTGTTGGGTGGACCCTTGGGCGCTATTAGTGTTGGTGACTCTAGGTTAGGATGGAAGTTCCAGTATGGTCACTGAATTGGGTTCACCAAAGTAAGTTATATAGTTGGTATTTCATCCTGATGATGAAACAGTAGTGTTGAAGCAGAGGAACTTGCTTCACGATAACAACAAAACAACAAGTTCCTTCGATGGAGACAATGAACAATGCCATAAGACTCATGACCTCTAGTATCAGGTGAATGCCCATGCATCACTTTATAGTTCTTGATGTAGCTTGTGATCTTCATCTGAGATTCAAATACATGGTGTCTGGTTGGTAAAGACTAGAGATGGTGCTTCTTCTTCCATCCCATCTTTCTTTGTTATCTAACTAAAGGAAGAGTTCCTCTAAGCATTGATAATAATTGTGACATGTAAACATAGGAAACTTTCCAAACATGACCTCTTTCATTTATTACATAAAAGATAAAAGAATGATGCCGACTGTGCTTTACATGAACAAATTCATGAATAACAAGGCTATAGTAAAATTACTTAAATGAATAACAAGCACATTAATTAGATTGTGAAGAAAACAAACATTTCAGTATAAAACAATCCAACTAATAGCTAAACCTATCTAACAAGAGTATCAAGTAGGTTAAACAGCATAATGGACTTGAGATTACTGAATATCCTGCCGAGTTTTATTTGGGTCCAAGCATAAACCGCCACTTGTTTATGCTAGTTTAATTCCAGCACAAATCTGACTAATTTGCTTCTCTGCAAGGTGGGATTTTCAATAAGGCCATGAATAGTTGGATATACTGCATTAGCAGGGCAGTCTTTCTCGGAGTTCTTACTTGTTTAGTGTTAACATGATTGCACTGCTTTTATGACCATTTTCAGTTCGCAGTTTGCAACTGGCTTTTCCTGCATGATTATCTAAATGCATGTACATATGATCACATTCTATTTACCAATTGACTATAGATTGGGCTGCTTCTTATTGGTTTTCATACACCATGATAAAGCTTTGGCTTGCTTAGCTCTCTAATGAATTTCTCAAGCCAAGGAGTTCACTGGCTTACCCACATTTTGGTCATACATGCGACTCTTTATTTTCTAATGCAACCTAATGTTGGATTTTAAGATGTTCGCTCTTTTATGAAGCTTTCAAGATTTTGAAAAAGAATTCCTATTTCTCTGCAACCTGAATTTTGATATGCACGACTGTTTTTTCAGGTCTAGCAAAAGGCGAGTGGACAATGGCTAATGAGCTCCAGGATTTTTGTTGGGTGTTTTATTAGGAATAATGGTGTGCAAATCTCACCTGTGAATGTGGACTCCTTTTCTCTATTATAGCACCAATCTCCTGTGGGTTCACCTTTTATGTTGCTTTCTCTAAAGTATCAGCTTTTGAACTGTATGCATCAAAGGAATTGTAGATGTAAGATTTTTCGTTTGTTCACAAAGTTTACTTTTTACATAAAGATATGTTCCGAGCGACGTAAACTACATGATGTCATATAATTTGAGCTAGATGTTCATGGATTTGCTTGCCGGAATTGTCGAATTCCATTGCTCCATGCTGCGGCTATTCTATTCCAGCATTCTCAAACCTTTTGTGTTGGTACCCTTGTTTCCACAACCGATTTAGATACTTTTGATTGTTCACGATGACAACCTTCTGTTATATGGTTTCCCCATCTCATGGCGATTGGGACTACGGAACATATACTTCCTTACTACTTTTGTTGGTACAAAATATCTCCTTGGTACTTTGGTTACCCATGAACCGATCAAAATTTATTGGAGCAACTAATGCTTGGAACCATGGGGACTTTGAGAACAACAAAGAATTTCTGGAGTCAACTGGACACACATCTTAGGGTTTGAGAAAAGATTTCTTGCAGAACGCTTGCCGGAAACTTCCTGTTAAAAACTAGTGAAATACCAACGTTTTGTTCCTATGAATTTATCTATTCTTATCTTTGTTTTAGTTAGTTTCTTGAGCTAGCATTGCCTCAAATGATTATTATGGAAACACTTGGGCTGTGTTACGGAGCATGTAACTGAGAGATTTTAAATGTTACTGAAACTGCAAATTACAGGTACGGGAGGAAGTGGAATTAAAGGAATCATAGAATCCTTCTTTTGTTTGAAGAGGCATGTAATTGAAAAATGATTTAGGAGCTTGTCCCCTTGCATTGTCTGGGAACCAAGTGCAGTTGATCATGCATGATACTGATCATATTTATTAGAGCAACCAAATACATTCTGTTTGATTCACTGAACATTTTTTGTGAAGCAATTTCATTCAAAGCGGATATATATAACGAAGCAAGCTAAAAGCAAAACAAGAATGCTGCATGAATGGTCCTGCAACTGCAACGAACCGACTGCCCAATACCTGTACCATTAAAAGGCACGGGTCACCATCTTCTGGGACGAACACGAGGCCGTGCTCATTCCCACTTTAGAGCCTGTTTGTGTCATGGAACTTTGCAGAACTTTAAGTAAAACTCAGTAAAATAACACAAAATGTTGAACGGTATTACTAATTTCATGATATTACAAGTTCGTTCGGGAACCTTTTAACCAATTACTTCCTGTGAATATGGACCCGGGATCTGCTTCATTCTGTCGCCACAAATGCTAGCTCTATGTCAAGAATTCCCGATACAAAATGACCCCAAAAGGCCCGTTACTTTGTGAGCTGAAACAAGGAGTTCCATGTTGCTATGGAAGTCCTTTCTTGTCTTTTCCTTGATAGGCAAGATGGGGTTAGGCAGACCCCTTCCAGAAATTATATATGCAACGATCTTATGGAGGTTCCTAGTGACAGAAAACTTTCCTGAACTAAAAGAACATATTCCGGAAGCCTGTATAAAGTCCCAATTTTATAGAAACGTTTTTTGGATATTTAGGTTCCCCATTCACTTCAGGTTGGAACCGGCACCAAAAGTGCTGGTTCTGCACCAGAGTTTCAAGTCGGCCCGTAGGAAAATATAGGGATGCGTGTATTAACACAAGGTTCTCACATCGTCAGTTTCTCTTGAAGGCAAAATCGCTTAATCATTGAGAAGATATATAACTCCTGTACACTGTTACACATACTTTACAGACTTGTTCTCAGGCAAGATTTGCATGACCCGTATCCTGAGCACCACTAAGAGGCTCGGTGGTACTGGGTGCAACGGCAGCCACTTACTTGAGTTCAGCATTCCTAAGGACTTTCTTAAATTGTATATCGCCACCAAGTACCAAACCAACAAAATCCTCAACTTTGTCGAGACTTACATCGCCAGAATACACAGCAAACCTTTCTTTCCTAGGCTTATAAGACACCAAGATCCCATCTAAGGACTTGAAACCGGACTTGTCAAACGAGTAGAGAAAGGAGGATTGTTTGCTTGCATCCAACAAAGAATAGGAAACGATGTCATGCGTGGAGCTCTGGCGTCGCGTCATCGTCTTCTGAGAAACCTATACACAGAATGAACATGGTAAGTTCTAATTGGTTCAATCAACTGAACTGTCAAGGCATTGTTTCCGCTACAATAAGTTTAGAAGGATCCCACTTGCATAGTAGGTAGAACCAGTACTTTACGTGTTCTATGGAACCCAGATTCCACATAAACTAGGAAAAGGAGTTGCAACTTTTTTCTCTGAGAATCCATTTACCTCAAGCCAGTTCCGGAACTAAGTCGAACCATTTTCGCACTCCAGTGATCCCGTCTCGGCGAAACTTACGTTCGACGCGTAGGAAAAGATTTCACACTCCGCCCCAAGGTCACATTGTATTTTCTCATACCCTCATAACATTTCTTATATTACAAAGAAGCGCCTATCTTCTAAAACATTGGGTTGAGAGTAGGGAAATATGAGACGAGCTGCTTGTTCCGTGCCTTATCTTGGCCCTACTCTGAGCTCCTTTTGGGTAAGCCGATAGCTCGGGAAACTAACCAGATGAGTTGTGCCCGGTTCGTACGGGGTAGTGATGTGAGCTACAAACAAGTCGGGTTCCTCTTTGATGGGTTCGGGCGTACAGTCTCTTAGTTGGGTTGTTTGCCTCAACTCAGTCGTGCGAAAATCTTCACGGCTCAGCTGGGATACTCTAGACGATGATCGGGGGCTTGGCTTATACAGGATAGGAGACGACTGGGCTCATCTTGCCTTGGCTCATATGGGATTGCATACTACAGAGTTTTGTCTTGTGTCTCTCTTTCAATTCTTTACAATGTGTGCAATACGTAATATCTTATTAAAAAGGCTTTTCACCTTTTATAAATAGATAAGTCATGCTAACATCTCGGTCTACGAAAACATGCTAAGAGATGTTAGAATAATAAGTGTCATGTCAAGTACAAGTAATTGAAGTCTAATGTTTTATCGTGCATCAAAAACAAAATTATTATTTAAGTCTACGGCTTAATTGTGCTTGTAAAAGGTAAACCAAGTAGTTTTATTGCCGTCCGAAGGCTATATTTAAATCCTTTGTATTTGAAAACTTGTTCTTAGATAGGTAAATAAGCTTCAAGATTAATGACAAATACACCTTTGAACATTGGAAATCAACTTTTGTGATTTGTTTCTTTTATGCAAATTTCAGTGAGATACTATCGGTAAGATTTTCGGAGCACGCATATGACTGGTTTGGAACCGTTGTAGTGGTTTCAATCAGGATCAGACTGGACTAAGAACTAGTTGGAACTGAAACAAATGAAACCAGACAGGGAATCGGGAAACACCCGGTTCGGTTTCAATTCCACGAAGACTGGAACTAGTTGTTCCAAACTGTCAGTTACATGATTTTTTTTTTCTTCAAAATTTCAAGTTCTTTGATGCTTGTTTTTCGGTTCTGGACTGTTTACTCTGTTTGAATTTTATTTTAAGAAGGAACAAAGAATCTCGGGCTCTCCTCGCTAAAGTGTTGACGAGAAAGAACCTTCATGTCAAAAGTCAAGATCTCAATACCTGGGTGTGTGCTTATCCGATAGGGTCCTGCTTACCCTAGCTTGCCAACATAAGGAAATTATTATATGAAGGAATTTGACTTCTGAAGAGAAACTGGGTTTGATCAATTTATCAGTTTTTCAGTACCTTACAGTTCATCTCACCCTAAAACTCAGACCATTTTCTAAATGTATCAACCTTGCATCATGTGAGGTTAAACTCTCTCTCTCATATATATATATATATATATATATATATATATATAGAGAGAGAGAGAGAGAGAGAGAGAGAGATTGGATCTGCTGTTCACTTATGCCCAACATCATCTTCCCTCTTAAATCATTAAATTTTTTAAATTACACTCATTTTCTTGAAAAGCAATAGATTAGCATAAGTGAACATATCAAAAGTAGTATGAATCCAATTTTCATACACACACACACACATATATATATATATATATTGATTGGATATTGCATTCTTTGACACGTGTATGCTTGTGCCTACTTTTTACTTTTGTGACACACTAATATAACAAGAGTACATTTATATTTTTCAAACACACTTATAACTTTCTAAATGTCATTCCTACTTTCTAAAAGTAAAAAGTAGGCATAAATATCTGCATATGTATGTGTAGACGCATAGACACACACACACATATATATATAACGCCATATTGATAGAAATGTCATATTTTAAAGATAAAATCTTGAAACTAGTGGATCCTTCTAAGTTGGATAGAAGTTCTTGTCTGTCTCGAACCATTTTTCAGAACAGGTTGAGAGCTCAATTCACCCCATATCCTCTGCCTTTGCAAAATGCAAACCTTTTGTAGTATCTGCTAGTTCTTAGGTGTCAATTATTCAAGTTAAATATAAGATTAATGATCTAGGTTTCACTTGAAGACCAAAAGGGTTAACCTGAGCAGAGGTGGATGGTTTGGACCGAGCCCAGCAGTTTCAACCAGACCCGAACATTTCATAGAACCAAAACCAGGGGAACAGGAACTGGAATGCGGTACCTCTATGGTTTGGTTCCAGTTACACCTACGCCAAGTTAGAATCAGCCTAGAACTGAACCCTAAACAGGCATAACCGAAATAGGAACCAGTTCCAGGTTTTGGTGGAACTGGCAGTCCCGATTTACCCTAAACCTGACAGATCAAGTCCCGCGGTTGGATTTGGTGATCTCAGAGATCATGATATGCTCATGTCATATTATTACCCATGCATGAATTACATTTATTTTGGTGCCATACCATGATCTCCCAGATCACTTTGATCCATGACCGTTTGTCCCATCTATCTGGTGTCCTTGCTCAGAAGAACTTAAGCTTGTAAGGATCCTGTAGTAAGCATCCCTTGCCACAAGGGTGATGCAATTGGATTCTTGAGGCAAGGGATGAGTGCCCAGGCTATCTCCTACCACCCTTTCTCAAATTTATTGCAATTGAATCTGTGCAACAAAGTTCAACATGAAAAAGATGTCTGTGACAAAAATGAAGATGTTGAGTTGGATTAGTGGTTATATAAGAAAAGACCATATACGTAATGAGGTTATTAGAAACAAATTAGGAGTGGCAACAACAAAGGATAAAATGAGAGAATATCGTTTAAGATGGTTTGGATATATAGAAAGAAGATCAAAAGAAGAACCCTGTAACAAGGTATGAAAACTAGATTTTAAAAGAGGTAGAAGACGACAACAAAAGTGTTGAAAAGAAATAATAAAGAATGACCTAGCTTATTGTGAGTTAACTGCTAACATGGCACATGATAGGGCTCCGTGGAAACAAAGAATCCATGTAACTGACCCCGTCTAGTATGGGAAAAGGCTTAGTTGTTGTTATATTTTACTTGATTTAACACAACCATAAGTGAGCCTATCTCCAAGCACCCTCTATCAAATTCGTTTGAGTTGATGAAAAAGAATCCTCTTTTTTCTCCATTGTCTTATTCTTTTTATAATTAGGTCATGAGAAAAGATATGCACGTGCAAATGCAAAGGATGGAATGCAACTGCCTCCAAAAGCCATCAATTTGTAGCTCATTTACTTTTCACCTATGATGTCTTTAGATATGTAATTCATTATTAAAAAAAGTGACGCGAATAACCAACTCGAGATGACGATCCAAAATTGTTTCATGCTTCAGAAATCTCATACCTAGACAACTTTTAGATATTACAACTACAGATGAAAACGCTCATATGTGCCTAAGATCAAACACTTGGTTGTCTTCTAACAACAAAATCTAAAATATCCTCGATATCTTCCGAAAACACCAATGAGACTTGATTAATTGTGAAAGGCCTCCTTATTAATCCAGCTATAGATCGCAATAATCGTTATAGAAATTTGTCCCTCGCTAAATCCCAATGTGAATCAGGTTTCTTGCAATACTATTCATAATCTATAAGAAGTTTGACAATTCACCGTGATTTGCAGAGTGTAGAGGATGAGGACGAGATCCAAGTAGTTGAAGAAGAAGGGCACTTTGCTAGATGCCATCGCCCAATCTTTTGTTCTTGATTCCACTATCGCTTCGCTTGCCCCCCCCCTCCCCCCCTCCTCTCTGGTGGTTAAGCTTACATCGTTTCTATCACCGTTGCAGATTTACTAGCGTGACCGTTTTGGCTTGACTATTCGGTTCAACATTACGTGTCTAGCGTCTCTGTGAAATAAAGCTCTCTATGATTCTCCGTTACCGCTTGGATATTTCTTGCTTGACCATCGGCTTGATGCTTTCGTTCAAATTACGTGTCTCGTGTCGGTTCTGCGTGTCTGTGGAGAACACAATTCTGTAAGTTTAAAAAACAGCGAGGGAGTATCTCGCGCGTTCAAACGAAACGAAGAGAACTTGAAGCGTTGGTTGTGGTAGATTGGCCGATCAAGATCTCTCTGCCTCGACCGTCAATGGTGACGTCGGCTGATTGAAGGAGTGAGAGGGAGAGAGAGAAAGGAGGATTTAATGCCAGAATTGTAGCGGCATTTCGAGAGGAAGACGATCGTGAGGCTTTGAGAGAGAAACTTCGTCCTAGAGCTCGTCAGCAATCTCAAGCAACTCCGATTCAAACAATCTCTCTCTCTCTCTCTCTCTCGATTTAACACAATCAGAAGCGAGGCTATCTCCGAGCACCCTCTATCAAATTCGCTTGAGTTGAGTGTAAAGGAATCCTCTCTCATTCTTTTTATAATTAACATTTTACTCAGATTTGACACAGTCGGACGTTGAAACTACGTAAGAGATACTCTCACTTGTAAATCCAAATCGTGAACCCCACTAGGGCCACTCCACCTCGCCCAAGATTTGTATTGCCTTTGATAAAAAATATCATGAATCCACTAATGGAAATCTAAATGATGACCTGCCCCCGGTGTCAAATCAGTGGCAAACCTGATTGGATCCCAGGAAGCTCGTCCACCCCACACAAAATTCGGTTGAATGTGTAGGCTATGTTACGCAGTCGCCTTCCGTGCCACTGTGATTCAAAGGCAACGCATATGCTATCTATCATTAATATGATTTTAAAAACAATACCTGAACTTCCTTTGCAGTGACTGGCAGTAATTTATCAAAAGATTGCAAGCCTATGCTATCGTTTGGAGGGTACATCGTCGTCTCTTTCTTGGACTACGTGCAGTGTGACTTGCAATATTTCATTAACTTTTGTGATATTGTAGTTCCATTCAATCACCCTTCTATACACACGTAAGCACTACATGCACGCGAGCACACTCACACACACACACACATATATATATATATATAGAAAGAGAGGGAGAAAGAAAAGAGTCCATACTCTACTCAATCATTCGGCTTGTTTTGCATGGTTCCACAATTTTAACTCACCCGTGACCACCTTCCATTACTCTCCTATACTCTTCTACTATTTAAAACAGTTTTTTACCCGTCAAACCCACCATCATCACCATCTAAAAATTTCAGATATTTATATATAAGTGGTTTTGTGGTTTTAGTTTGATTGTAGTAACGGTGATTTTGTTTGAATAGTGGAATAGTAAAACGTGATGAAAGATGATAAGTGGTAGTTAAAACGATGAAATTATGCAAAACGAGCATTGAATATGATTGAATATGGATTACTTCTCTCTTTATATAATATATAGAGAGAGAGCAAGAAAAACAACGAGTTCTACTGGGGTTAGTGTGCACTAGCAGGTGTGCAAAGTATGTATATATTATCAACAATAAGAGATTATGTATATATGGTAGTGGTTGCATGAGGAAAGGAAGAGGCCTGAACCACTGATGAGCACACGCCCGATTGTATATACATATAGAGAGAGAGAATACCAAGCGAGAAAGTCAAAGAGATTAGTAACTTACCGTCCAAGTTTTGTTTTAAGGCCCCATTCAATTGTCTTCCGTGTTTATCTCCACTTCTATCCATGGCAAGGCTTTATATTTGGAAAAACTTTAGTGACCGATGTCATGAGTTCGATAGCTGGGGTTCTCGTCTGCTAGAGTTCTGCATGATTCCAGCTTGCCAATAGATTATAATTTAGTAAACAGGTTGGTTGCATCATCGCTGACATAATTAACCCAAGAGTATACCATAAACAAATCTCTATTGGAGTTTCTTTTCTAATTCGCAGACCCACTACATTCTTTCTTTATTAGGAGAAACATGCTCTCTCTCTCTCTCTAATATATATATATATATATATATATATAAAAGAAACATGTGCAGCATTCTCTCTCTGCCTTTATTTCATTCAAAACAAATGACAATTCATGTAACTCACAGCCGTCCAATTTAATAACAATGCCTGAAAATTTTACCTGTGACAAAAATGTTACAGCCATCCATCATTAAATTTGATGGCTGACTCACATGTTTAAAAATGTATGATGACACAAGGCCGTGCATCATAAAACGCATGCCTTTCATATCATCTTGGTGTCACCAACATGGATGACATCTAGATGACACAAGTGATGCGATTTGGCTTGAATGATGATCATCTCCTAGATCACCATGATCTCAACTGCTCCATACTGCTGCCTTGCCTTCACTAAAAAAAGAAGCTGGTTCCTTTCACTGCGAGCATATGCTAGCACTAGTTGTAGGCATTAGATATGAGAAAGAAAACAGAAAGAAGCTTCACGTCCCACGGTTGCAACTAAGGTTATCATCTAGCTCGAGCAGAATGAATTTCTTATAGAACATTACAGATATCGAAGAGTTCTCCTGCCCAGCTTCTGTACGTAACAATCAACAATGAAAGAGTCCTGTTGTCTATTAGCAATAGCCAGCCTGGCTAGCGGCTCAACTGATCCGCTGAAGGTCATGAGTTCGATACCAGGGAGTACATTTGGCTTCCCCCTCTCCATTGGAACAGGGAAAGAAAAAAGAGTGCTATCGTGTATATAAATCAAAGGGTTGTAACTAAGGTTAGCATCTGCTATCTCTAGCAGAAAACAGTTTCTCATAAAACTACAAGTAATCAGAGTTTCACTGTCAGCTGATATCTGAAACCTCCCTGCCAGAGATCATCTTATGTGTTTATGCAGGCGTGAGTTTGGTGGGTGTGAACTTCGAAATCATGGTGGCTGACACCTAACTTTCCGCAGCAAGCATGCATCTCGTGCGTGCCTTTAAGCCATTTGATTTTTTTGTGTGCAGAAAATCCTACACGTCCTTCACTATTTCCACCAGCAAAGCGAACAAAACCGAAAAGAGCCATCGAAGAAAATTCCAACTTTCGGAAACACACGGTATTCTGTTTCTGTCCTCCTCAATCACTACCTTTCTCATTGATTCCCAGTTCCGTCCTTCCTAAGTATCCACCACTCTCTCTCTCTCTCATCTTCTTCGTTTACTTGTTATATTGATAGCTTGACTTGCTATTTCCGACTGAGAAGAGAAACGCAAACAAAAAGAGACACCAACCAAACTCTAGCTTCCGGAAACACACGGTGTTCTCTCTTCTGTCCTTTTCAAATTGCTATCTTTCTCATTGATTCCCGGTTCTGTCCCTCCTACGAATCCACCGTCCTCTCTCACTCTCTCTCTAGAATCCAGTCATCTTCTTCATTTACTGTGTTTTATTGACAGCTTGGCTTGCTACATGAGAACCATCTTCATTATGATGAATTCTCCACATGCCCAACTCAATAAATCGTGCCGATGTGCATCAATATCATCCATTGGTTTCTTCTGTGGTTTTTTATGATTGTTTTGCCCGACACCAAATTAAATCCTCTTTTCTGACGGCAATGCCTGATATCGCAGAAGCTATTTAATGCAGTTATTTTGGTAGTTTGGCTGCATGTGATCTAGTTCTGGTATTGATGGAAGAGAGCTAAGATGATGGATTTGATGGTGTTAACAAGATCTCTATGGGGATTTTGAAGGGAAAAAATGAGGTAGGTCCTCTCCTGTTAAAGTTGGGAGTTGCCTTGGCTATATCTTTTGCCGGTTTTCTTTACACCCATTCCAGATTCAGAGTCCATACAAAGCATCGACCTCCATCTTCAGGTTGTTTTCTTTCCTCAACAGCTCTACTTTCAAATGGTTCTAGTGTTTCTTTCTCTTTGATTCTCTTTTACTTTCCAAAACTCTTCGTTAATCTATTGATGATTGTAATTCAGGTAAATCCCATCCTGGAAGATCCAGTGAAGAGTTTGAGGGCGAAATTCAGCCTCCCATTTCGATAGAAACGATGGTTTCTGAACAAGTAGGTTCTTTGATCACTTTTTCTTCATTCTTTGATCCACTAAAATCTTGACCTTGTTGGTTCAATCATCCATCTACTTTTTTATTATCTCGTTTAGTGCATAAGTAGTTACTGATGATCTGATCTAGTAGCCCCAACAAGGGTCTGAGTTTAGCTCATCTTGATATTTCTTAGTTGAAACAGTTGCTTCCAAGTTTTGAACCTTTTGAATTCCATGAAGTTGATCTTCAAATTTATTCATCTTGATACTTGATTTTATTTAGAAACTCCTACTAATGATTGAATCTTAGTCAATTAAATTTGTCTTGAAATTGATTCATTCTGATGCTTCTGATTAGGTTGAGAAGGGTGAGACTGTATCTGAGTTGTTTCTGAAAAGCAGCATCGGCGATGAAAACACTTCGTTGTTGCCTGAGTTTAGTGAATTAGTCTTGCAGGAGTTTAGTATTTCAGGAGATCCCCAATGGAAAGATGGGAATTTTCAAGTAGAGTCTGATGTTAAGAAATCAGGAAAAGATATGACAGAGTCAGAACTGGAGATCAAGGAACTACGAGACCAAGTTTGTGTTCTCCAAGAGAGGGAGAGGAGTTTGCAGATGCAGCTTCTCGAGTACTATGGATTGAAAGAGCAGGAAAATGCTATCAAGGAATTCAAGAGCCACCTGAAGATGAAATCCATGGAGTCCAAGATTTTCGAACTGAAAGCCCAGTCTATGCAAGCTGAAAATCAGAGGCTTCAAGACCAGCTCTCAAACTACTCAAATGTCGTGGCAGAGTTGGAATCTGCTAGAAAGACAGTGATGTTGCTTAGGAAACAGATGAAAACAGAAAATGAACTGGCCAAGACACAACTAGCTGCTCTTCAGGAACATGTTTCGACATTGCAGGTGCTTGAAAGGGAATCCCACGAAGGGGATAAAGAGATTCAGAAGAAATTGCAGAGGTTGCAGGATTTGGAGAATGAAACCACAGCGCTGAGGATGAATGAGACGCTACAACAGGAAAACATGGAGCTGGTAATGAAACTTGAGTCTGGAAAGACCACTGCTTCTGATTCAAATTCAGAAGTTCCTCAGGTCATCTTTTTTGTCAAAATTCTCCTTATATTTTGAAATTGCTTTTCTCTTCTTCCTAACAGTTCATTGTTTCTCAGATTGAGGTCATGGATAAGACTTTGGAAGAGACAAATGATTTGAGAGAATTAAACAAGAAGTTAGTGGAAGAGATAGAGAGGCTTCGGATTGACCGATGTGCCGATGCTGAGGAATTGGTTTATCTCAGATGGATAAATGCATGCCTGAGGTATGAACTAAGAAACTTTCAGGCAGAACCAGGGAGAAGCATGGCGCGTAATCTTAGCAAGAGCTTGAGCCCCAAGTCGGAGGAGAAAGCAAAGAAGCTCATAATTGAGTATGCATGTTCTGGTAGTGATTTGAAGTGTCTCCCTGACTTCGATTCCGATTATTATTCGCCGCCTTCTACCATTACAGACACAGGTGAATTTGATGATTCACCTGTTGAAGCTCGATCTGCTAAGACAAACAATTCAAGTAAAAGCAACCTTTTCCAGAAACTAAGGAGATTGGTACTGGGGAAGCACAGCCCTCCTATGGGGAGAAATTCTGGTAGTTGGAGTGATTGGGACAGGAGGTCTGTTTCAAAAGGTCTAGCTGATGAAACGCTAGGCCCATACTTGGGCGGAAGCTTCTCGTCGACTGCAACTGCTGAGTACATTTCTCCTGCTATATTATCAGATGTCCGCTCGAAATCCTTGCGAATTGACCCCGTAGAAGTAGAAAGAATCACCAAGAAGAGCAGAGATTTAGTTGACTCTCAGGCACTGTCAAGGTCTATGTCAGATGTTCCAAGAGGAAGACGTCTGAGAATAAGGCCTGTTAGGGAAGACATTTCTGCTGAGCAAATGAATTTCATCACTACAAACTCGGCAGGTGAAATCCTCGAAAATATACAAGAAAAAGACAAGATTCATGGGAGCCAAATTTCCTCTGAGAAGGTGGAATTACTGAAGTTTGCAGAGGTTCTTGGCAGTTCACGCAGGCACTCTATGGATTATAAAAAGCAGGGATTCAGCTCCTTCTAATATGTATAATCATTCGATTAGTCTATCAATAACTAAGTCGTAAATGTAGATTGCTTCTGTACAAGAAATTAGATGTGTAATGGTGTATAATATAAGATTGTGAGTTTTGAGATTTGAGTACATATTCCAATCTGCGTGGAGGAGATCCCAAACATTTGAATGTGGATAGTATGTGAACAATCAGCTGACCTTGTAGAATACTTTGTACATACGCACAAACAAGCTCATATTCATGTGCCTGGACACCAGCTGCAGTCACTAATATATATACATATATATATGCTCAAACCTTATGCTTGTCAAATCTGTATTCTTCTAATTCTTTTTGTTTTATCATTTCAATCATTCATCTTAAAGATATATATATATATATATATATATATATATATATATATATATATATATATATATATATATATACACTCAAACCCTATGTGTGTCACTCTATATTTAATGTTTTTTGCTTTATAATTTCAATCATTATCTCAAAGATCAAACCGTTGAAATGTTAAAGTAGATTTGAAGAAGTGTGAGGTTTAAGCATTTATATCTCTCTCTATATATGTATATGTGTGAGGAAAATTCAATTACACACATGATATTCAATCGCGCTCAGTGCACACCATCATCTGATGCCCCTGGCATCAACTTCTGCCCTCCGACACCAGCTTCAGCCACCACCACTACTATTGGCTACAGAGTGTGTGTGTGTTGCTCACCTGTGACACTCCATACAATTACTTGCTTGGGCCTTATGATTCTTTAACCTATCTCATGCTTGGTGCTGAACCCAAACAAGCACTCGTATCAACCCAACCACCGCCGTGAGAGTGACAGTGGAGACTTCACGGAGTGATTTGGTTTTAGCCTCATCAGAGCAGATCTGAGAGAAGCCATAGACAGAGAATCCCCGAGTCCAAGAAATTTTGCATGTTTTATTCTATTTTTCAAATTTTCGAAGCTAAGTAAATACCTAATTTTCTACCAATCTATTTAGTTAAACCAAGTTGGGAGTGAAAAAGTCATGAAAGGATCATCTCCCAACCGGTTGCCACAGTTGTATATATTACACATTGTACATGACATTTTGTCGTAACTGGTAGGTGTCTGCCTAACTGGGTACCGATGTGAACATAGTGTGACTCTAGAAACATGCTGTGCCAAACAAGGGCATAGATAGCACGAAGAGATTTCAATCATCCTTTATCCACTAGCCTGAGATGCTCTTTTAGAGTACATCTGCCAAGTATTGGCGATCATATTGACATCATGCAAACACTGAATATTAGATCCTAGTGATTGTATTCTGAAAATAGTGCAGATGAGTATTGTTTTGTAACCAATAGACAATAAAACACACACATGCATGCGCCAGCACACATGCACGTGGGTATTGCTTGTCATACGAATAAATTGTTGACAAGGTTGAAGATCTTGATTTGTTTCCATTCAAATGATCAAATCAACTAATTTAAAAAGGTCAGGAAACCAAAACTGACAAAGGGGATCGGATAAATCGTTATTCATACACTCCGTATTGCTCACAAAAGATCCAATTCTACAGAAACAATCATTCAGAAGCACAAGACATTCTGAAACAGAAACTGCCACAAGAGAAGGCTTTTCTTTCCTCCGTTTATTGTTCGTGCCTCGTGCCAACCTGGGCAGTCAGGACACATATATATACCCCAAGTCTCAGTGGTCACGACAAATCAATTGAATAATCCACAAAAGTGGTCCACAGAACGGAAAGCTTCGTGCGATGAGATGACGATGTCAAAACCGAAGATGAGCACAAGCCTGACTAAAAAGAGCAGATGCTTATGGGTAACGGTGAAAGCTTTACATTAGGGAAGGAGGAGGAGCTGTGACACTATGGAGATGTCGCCATTGCCTCCACAGAGCAGGAATGCTGTCTCTCTATTTCACAAATTACTGATCTCCTAGATTCATCCGCTGCAGAAGACCCTGTCACATTTTTCTCTCTTGATAAATATATCTTATTGATGCCAACTCACATCATGCAACGTGAATAGCGACTCAGATACTCACCAAAAAGAGGGGCACTTTATGTCCTGTTTGGAGATGTGCTCCTTTTCATATCTGGAAAATACAAAGAGACCAACAAGAGTGGAAATGGTTAGTTGACAACTACTGAAGTTTTGTCTAGGAAGAAGGAAAAACAGACTGTGAAGTAAGAACGGGAAACAACTTTTGCATTGACAACATCAAATTGAAAGAGCAAGCCAAATAACTAAACAATGTGACAAGCATAAAACAGTTCTCCCATGAACCAAGTTAAAGAACGAGATTCTCCCGAGATCTTTGTACAAAATTAGAGAAAGTACGCACAGATGAAACTCCATCAAAGAACCTTCTCATTGTGCAAAAGAGAAGGAAGTCCGAACTGGATGAAGAAGATGTCATCCACAAAGAGGTCCCTGTAAACTGTCTTGGGCAATGCAATCTGTTTTTTCAACCATCCTATTACATGATTGTTTTAGAAGGATGGTTAATTATGACAGTAGAACTGCTAGTCTTAGACTTTCGAAATTTGGCAACTGAGTAAAGTTTCTTCTTCCTTTTTATAGATTTGTATAAAGAACAATGAGTTCAACATCAGTTACTGGCGGACCGCAACCAAACGACGCGGGCACCCGCGGTCTACCAGCCATCGTTACATAACATTGAGTCATTGGTAGTGAATGTCGCTAACTTATAGGAAATGTGACAACAGAGGAAAGCTTCTTTTCCCTTATATATATATATATATATATATATATATATATATATATATATATATATATATATATAGAGAGAGAGAGAGAGAGAGAGAGAGAGAGAGAGAGATGCTTTGAAATTTCTTTACCTCCAAACGACTAAGGAGATATGTTATGGTTCTCAAGAATAACGTAATAAATCAATTAGCACTTTTGAAGCTGCCAAGCATAACTCTATCCATGCTTTTTGTTATATATGCCCTATAAGAGCAGCTTACAAGGCCCTGTTAGTAAAATACGTCTATCCAGGAAGCAAAAGGAGCGATGCCCAGTGCCTCTAGACCAATGTTGTAAAATCTGTATCTTATTATATGTTTATAATACAAGGAAACACATACATCAGTCCAAGGATGATACACTACCAATGTATAAATTGTAATACAAAAAGATTAGGCTGTACCAGCCTGTTTGTGCAATGCATGTAGACTCTATGAATGGACGTGAGGTGGTGGTGGGGTGAGGGGGGCAGGATTAACCCCCCCAAATGTCAAAGAAGACTCACGTGAGGTGGTGGTGGCGGTGGGGAGGATTAACCCCCCAAATGTGAAAGAAGACTCACTTTTTAGCCTTCTTTCTTTCCCAAACCTCTTTCACACCCCTCCTTTTCCTTTAGAGCACCAAATTCCCTCAAAACAAAACAACTAAGTCTTCTCCCATACTAGGTGGGGTCGGCATCAAATTCCTTTTAAACGCACTTTTGTAACGAAGACGATGCTTCAGTGTGGTAGTGAAAGGTGATGAATATCACCTCAAAGTATCACTCACAAAAGTCTTAGAAAAGAAGGCTATAATAAGGCGTATGCAACAAAGGCACAATATTAAAAAAGAATATTATTTAGCCATCTATATGCTTTGTTCTAGAATGCGAGATATGGGATTCTTAGAGATATTTATTGCACTAGTGTTATCACATTATCATCTTATCGGGATGTGATCAAAATTTGACCGTAGTCTAAGAGTTGTTGCTTCATCCATAGGATTTGAGCACAACAACTCCCTACTGCAACATATTCGGCCTCGGCGGTAGATAAAGCCACACTATTTTGTTTCTTGCTATGCCAAGAAACTAAAGAACTACCAAGCAAGTGGCATGTCCCACTAGTACTTTTTCTATCCAATTTGCACCAAAAAATCGTAGTCGAATAGCCTATTAGGCTACAAGAGGCACCCTTAGGGTACCACAAGCCCATTTGTGAAGTGCCTACTAGGTATTTCATTATTCGTTTAACAACACTTAAATGAGATTCCTTAGGGTTTGCACGATATCTAGCACACATGCATACACTAAACATAATATCGGCCTACTAGCGAAGATAAAGGAGAGATCCAATCATACCTCTATATTTCATTATTTCTACTGATTTACCTCCTCCTTCATCTTTGTCCAAGTAGCAAGAAGTGCCCATTGAAGTGGCCCATGTGTTTTTAGCGTTTTCCATTTCAAATCTCTTGAGCAATTCCTTGCGGTATTTGGTTTGACTTATGAAAGTCCCTTCGTTCGTTTGTTTGATTTGAAGTCCCAGGAAAGAAATTCAATTCTCCCATCATTGACATTTCAAATTCATTCTGCATTGACTTAGCAAATTCTTTGCAAAAGGATTCATTAGTAGCACCAAGATAATATCATTCCCACATATACTTGCACAAGAAGAATGTCATGCTTTTTATTTTTAATAAAAGGGTAGTATCGACTTTTCCTCTTGAAAAACCATTTTCTAAAAGGAACTTACTCAACCTTTCATACCAAGCTCTAGGAGCTTGCTTTAAAAACCATATAAAGCTTTTTTAAGTTTAAAAACATGGTTGGGTAGTTCATGATTTTCAAAACCTGGAGGTTGTTCAACGTATACCTCCTCTTGAATAAAACCATTTAGAAAAGCACTTTTGACATCCATTTGATATAATTTGAAATCCATGATGCAATGCAAGTATAAGCAAGTAACATTCTAATAGCTTCTAATCTAGCTACAGGTGCATAGGTTTCTTCATAATCTATTCCTTCTTCTTGATTATACCCTTTAACAACTAATCTAGCTAATAGGAGGAGTCATCAAGAGAACTAACATCATCCGTGCCTTTAAAAACATATTCATTTTAAAAAAACTTAACATCTCGTGATACATAAAGCTTAGCATTTTTACAATCATAACACCTATACCTCTTTTTAGTTATTCCATATCCTAAAAAAACACATTATATGGCACAAGATGATAGTTTATCATCTTTGTCGATATAAACAAAACATTTACATACAAAAATAGAAAGTCTTAATAGTTGGGAGAAACTTTAAAGAGTTTTTCTATAGGAGACAAATTTTGTAAAATCGAAGAGGGCATCCGATTAATTAAATAGATTGCAGTCATAATAGCTTCTGCCCAGAAATTCTTAGGAACACCACTTGATAAAAGCAAGGTTCTTTTAGTTTCCAAAATATGTCGATGTTTACGTTCGTAAATACCATTTTGTTGGGGAGTCTTAGAGCAAGAAGTTTGATGTATAATTCCAAACGTATTAAGATGATTTTTAAAATCCTTTGACATAAACTCTCCTCCTGAATCGGATCTAAAAATCTTGATTTCATAATCAAATTGATTTTTTACAAGATTATGAAAGATAACAAAATTTTGAAAGATATCGGATTTTTCTTTTAAAAGATATATCCATGTATACCTAGTAAAATCATTTATGTAAATGACATAGTAAGAAATACCTCCTTTAGACAAAACGGGTACCGGTCCACATACATCCGAATGAACTATTCCGAAGGGTCTTATGGTAACATGTGTTTTGTTTGGAAATGGAAGATATTGCATTTTACCAAGAACACAATATTTGGAAGAAAAATATTCCTTAGATTTTATAACAAGAGGGCATTGATACAATTTTTGAGCATTGAGATGTCCTAGTCTCTTGTACCATAAAAGAGCATCATTTGTCAAAATATTACCATATCCTACACTATGCAAATGGTTCATAATATAAAGTTTGTCCTCTCTATGGCCACGACTAATCACCTTCTTCGAGAGGCGATCTTGTACAATACATCCCGTGAATGAAAAGGTTACAACACAATTTTTATCCGAAATTTGAGATACAGAGGATAAGTTTAAATTTAGTTTTGGAACACTAATTTTGGAGATTTCAAAATTTTTATTTTGTAAATCACCAATTTTATCTACATCTAATTTTGTTCCATCCGCGGTGTAAACACACAATAAAGATTTTTTAACACATGAGTTTAAAATTCTTTCATTAGAAGTCATATGAAACGAAGCACCCGAATAAAGAATCCAAGAGGTCATACCTTGAATTTTATTTGTTTAAGAAGAGCGAACTGCACCAACTGTTACTTTCTCATTCATTTGAGTTTTAAGTTGCTTCACTTTTTTTTCAAGTGCAAGGATGAAAAATGAAGCATGTTCTTCCACTAAGGCCACCTTCTTTTTCAATTTAGGGCAGTTTGGTCTTATGTGTCTGACTTCTCTACAATGATGGCAAATGACCTCTTTTCTTACTTCGCTTGATCCTTCGTTTTTGAAATGAGGAGGACGATAAGCCTTCATATTTGCTTCGGGTTTAGATGCGGCAAGTGCGGTATCTCTTTTAAGTCTAGCTTCATTCATTCTTGTTTCCGCCATTTGAAGATCGATAAGTACCTCTTCTTTGATAGGAAACGGCTTTTAATGAATAAAAGATGACCAGACTCCTTCAAATTCTTCTCGGAGACTTCGTAGAAATTGATATACAAAATCTTCATTGTCTTCACATTGTTTCTCATTAAGACATTGTGTACATTTCTTTCTATAGACATACAATTGTTCTTGTAATGAAGACTATGCTTCAATATATTTGCGGAAGATCAATGAGTGGACAACACCACAAAATAACAATCACAAAGCCTTAGAAAAGGCAATAGCCGAGAGCAACAAGAGCATGCGAAAAGGAGAATAAACATAATACAAGCTTGAATAAATAATCTTTATTCATTAGCCATCAAAGGCTTGAATTTACAAGGGATTACAAGTGGTATTTATAGAGTAAAATAGGTTGTGTATGAGAGGGAGAGAGAAGAGATAAAAGGGGGGCCTGGCACTGATGGCCCAGTGGGCCAGGGCCGGGCCACTCTGGCCCAGTTCTTTAACAGTTCCAAATATTGGAATATTTACCAAAGAAATCGTTTACCCCTTTATCTCTTTGTCTAAGGGAGACCAATTTGTCTCTTAATGCCATTCTATGAGCAACATAACTTTGAACATGAGATTTTTTAAAATATTCTCATGCTTCTCTTGCATTAGTGAAGTCGGCCAAAGTGTCTCTAGTGTGCTCATTTACATTATTCATGAGCACCCATAGGACCGTTTGATGACCTCCTTCATATTCTTCCTTTTGCTCAAACGTAGCATTAATGGAGGGTTCTACCTTCGAACCACTTACATAGCCCCATAATTTTTTGAAATATAGATAATTTTCCATAGTTTGGGCCCATGTTTTGTAGTTTGAAGGTGTTAAATGAAAATTAAATCCTCTATTTTCGTCCATATTTCAAGAAGAAAAATAATTATAAAGAGGTAAACTTACAACAAAATAAAGAGCACTATCGGCATGCTTCCCGAGGCAACGATCGGCATTTTCACGATAAAAAATGGCTCTAATACCATGTAATGAAGACGATGCTTCAATGTGGCAGCAGAAGGTTGATGAATATCACCTCAAAGTATCACTCGCAAAAGCCTTAGAAAAGAAGACTATAATAAGGCGTATGCAACAAAGGCACAATATTAAAAAAGAATATTATTTAGCTACAAAAGGCTTTTACAAGAATACATAATGGAGAGAATGAGAGAGAAGTACATAGAGAGGTTGATTGAAAGAGAAGACTAGGATTGACGTTGTTGATATAAACTTCAATAGTAATTTTTGAGACAAGTGCTCTAGATTCTTAAAGATGACCCTGCCATTGGTGAAGGCAATCAGAGTGCTTGACAGTGAAGAGGCCAAGCATGCCCTATATATGATTCAATGGATAGAGAAAAAAAAAACATTGACAAGAAAAGAAAGTTTTAAGCCGATTTGGAAGGTGATAGACCATAGCTAGAACACACAAATGCATCATGATTTATGTGGCATATTTCTCAATCCTGCCATGAGATTATATCCAACTTATGAGGAGGATGAGGCAAACCTGTCAATGATTGCTCAACACATATTGAGTGAAATTTGTTTGTCAAGTGGATTTAAAGAAAATTGCAGCTTCTTTGATTGCATTCGCACCAAAAGAAAGGAACATATTGGAAAACTCTCAACTTTGTGATCTGGATTTTGTTGCGTATAACGTGAAGTTACAACATAGGTATACTAATTTGGTATATAATTATATAACTAACAAAAGTTTTATTAACTAGTCACGAATGCATCTATCTTATTCTTTCACTTTTTATTTCCTAAGCAAATGCAAAAAGAGACCAGAAGGGGAAACTGTGTGCAATATGACCCCATTAACTTTAAGAATGTCGATATTTTAGATGAATGGATCGACAAAGAGCCTCCCATCCTTGTAGAAGATGAGAACTAGAAGGATTTAGAAGTAGAAGTTGAACTTGGAGCTAATGACCATAGTGATGGTGACAAGGATCCTTATTACAGCCAATGTGATGCATTTGTTGATTACAATCCATAATATGTGGATTGATATCATTGATTTGTGAATATTGAATGTAATAACTTATGGGTTATAAATTCACAAACCTATGACATCACTTATGTGTTGTGAATTTATGAAATTTATGTTATGCTTTGGTTATTTATTAGTTGTTAACTTGTTTGTGCTTATAAACCATTATTTTCTTTCAAAGTTACCTTTTAGTTGTTAGGATCCAATTTGTGTATTACGAGGCTAACAATTATCATGGTTTTTATGTTAAATTTGATGTTTGAGTGTTGCTTCTAATTTTCTTGATCTTTTCTTATTTTTATGATTTTCTACTATTTATTTGATTCTTTTGTAATTCTAAATTTATTATTGTGTGATACAATTTTGGCATATCAGAATGCCTCCCCCAAACTCCACACATGTAAGGGATCACCCTTACATTCTCGATCCCAAGCCAGAATAAGGAGGTTGCATTAGGTAGTCAACAGCCACCGTAAATCTTTGTTGGGCCGGAGTGCAAGGCTTCCAGCATGAATTTACTGGATTCCATCCAACTCCAAAGTTAAGCATGCTTGGGCAAGAATAGGCCTAGGATGGGTGACCTCCTAGGAAGACAACCCCCCACCCCCTCCCCAACATCAGGGTCAGAGACAATTTTTACAACATAGCTCTCTCTCACACACACAAATTTAATAATAAGAAGGTTTATTTGTTCATTATATTTTTTTTAAGGAACTTTGCTAATCGTATAGTAAAGATAAAGAATGTGCTCTATACAAATGAAAAACCCATCTCTCGATTCATAAATGGCACTTGGGAAGGTAAATAACCTTCATTTCACCAAGAAATGAAGAAAAAAATATCTTTCAAGTAGAGAAAACCACAGTAATGGTGAACTTTAAATTATCCACATGCACGCAAACAAGTAGCAGCTTCCAAGTGTCTAACCTTTCTAAGACCTGCCATTTGAACACTTTATACCAGTGCCCAACAGAGAGTCGTATCTGTATCTAACATAGTCAACCAGTTGCCAGATTAGCTTTTCAAAGTGTACACAAAGAGGCTACTTTGTGTTTTCATGGTTCACATAGAGAGAAAATTATCATTCAAGTCTCGAACTTAAAGCTGGAGATAGAACCGGGATTATGTTCCACAAATTATCTTGCCTAGCTTTCTAAATCAGTACACATGAATTCTATAGTTGCTAATACAATTGCATTTGCAATGAGAATATAGCCCATCTCCCTCATATAAATGGGTAATGTTCTGTAAATAAGTCTCTCTAGACCTCGTGATGGAACTTAATAAAAAACTGAATCAGTAAAGATTTTGGTGCTCAATGGAGTTGACATCCAGCAGGCTTCTCAGACTTAATGTAGGAGCTACAACCATCTTGGACTGCTTTGCTTTCATAAAGTTGCTTACTCAACCTTCTCATTCAGGTCAAGGTGGTTAAGCGTAAGAGTAGGTCATTATGCATTATTGACAACATGAAGCCCTCCATGGTCACCTGGAACACAAGACATGTTGGCTTCAGCTACCTGATTAGGAAGGTTGACAAAGGCAGCGGGTGACTCCTTTGCTGTATTCATCTTTCTCCAAATTGTGAGGCAGTTAGAATTGTGCATATATTGTTGGAGATCAAGCCAATATTTATGTTTCCACATGTTTTACATTTTCTCTATTTGAATTTATGTGTGAGGATGAGTGTTGGGCAGTTAATCATCAACATGTACAAAAGATGTCTGTGACAGAAATGAAGATGTTGAGATGGATGAGTGGTCATACAAGAAAAGACCGTATACATAATGAGGTTATTAGAAACAAATTAGGAGTGGCACCAATAGAGGATAAAATGAGAGAATATCGCTTAAGATGGTTTGGACATACAGAAAGAAGATCAAAAGAAAAACCGGTAAGAAGGTATGAAAAACTAAATTTGGAAAGTATTAAAAGAGGTAGAGGACGACCACAAAAATGTTGAAAAGAAATAATAAAGAATGATCTATCTTATTGTGAGTTAACTCCTAACATGGCACACGATAGGGATCTGTGGAAACAAAGAAACCATATAGCCGACCCCGTCTAGTATGGGAAAAGGCTTAGTTGTTGTTGTTGTTGTTGTTGTTGTTGAATTTATGTGTGAGAACTCATGAAGGAATGGCGGACTTCTTTGAAGTTAGTATTGGGTTACATCAAGGATCAACTTTAAGTCCATATTTATAATGGTGATTGATGAGTTAACAAAACATATTCAAGATGAAGTACCTTGGTGTATGTTATTTGCAGATGGTATTGTGTTAGTGGAAGAGTCTAAGGAAAAAGTTAATAGAAAATTGGAACTATGGAGAGAAACATTAGAAAGCAAAGGTCTCCGACTTAGTAGAACAAAGATATAATATATGGAATGCAAGTTTGATCATTTGGTTACTTTAGAGGACATAGAAATTAAAATTGGCACACATTGCATCCCCCATAAGGAAATTTTAAATACCTAGGGTCAACTTTTCAGAGTGATGGAAGAATTGATGGAGATGTCACGCATAGAATTAATGCTGGTTGGTTAAAATGGAGAGGAGCGTCAGGTATTCTTTGTAATAAGAAGATACCATTAAAGTTAAAAGATAAATATTATAGAGCAACAATTAGACCTGCCATGTTTTATGGTTCAGAGTATTGGACAATTAACCATCAACATATACAAAAGATGTATGCGACAGAAATGAAGATGTTGAGATGGATGAGTGGTTATAAAAGAAAAGACCGTATACATAATGAGGTTATTAGAAACAAATTAGGAGTGGCACCAATAGAGGATAAATGATAGAATATCGTTTAAGATGGTTAATTGATTTTCAAGATCAGATTACACGTGAAAGCTTATGATAAATAAGAAATACAATCGATCAACACATATTGTCCATTAGCAATTTCACAATTCAAAATTTGGTTGACATTCACAGGAAACACTGATTGCAGAATCATGGGTTATTATTGTAATATTCTTTATTGAAAAGAAGAAGAAATCACTTACATAAATCGGCAGATTGGAGGCATTCCTCCAATCTGCCCCAAATAGCAACTTTGACACACCTTGTTGGTTGCTGCCCAACCTTTCATGTTAATGGACTAAACCCTAATCTAATCCTATTTATAATCCTTCTAACTTGAATTCCTAAACTGCCCCTAAACATTTCTAATAACTACTAAATAGACATGACTTACAAAAAGACCCATAACTAACTCATTACATCTAATTAACTCAAACAATCTTTAACACCAACAATGTTTAACACTCCCCCTCAAGTTGGGTGAAAAGTATTTACAACACCCAACTTGGATAAAATGTCATTCAGTTGTCTGTTGGTTGTAGCTTTAGTCAAAAAATCAGCTCTGGTTTGCTGATTGGACATACTCCAACTTGAAATCTTGATTATATATCTTTTCTCTGATGAAGTGACAGTCAATTTCTATATGTTTGGTTCTTTTATGATACAAAGGATTGGAAACCATATGAATTGTTGCACTGCTGTCACAATATAGTGGTATAGAATAAGTAGAAGTAAATCCAAGTTCACTGATTAATGAAGATACCCATTTTCCTTTATACATGGCTTGAGCTATTGCTCTGTATTCTGCTTCTGCTGTAGATCTAGCAACAACTGTTTATTTTTTACTCTTCCACGATATAATGTTTCCAGTTCCCACCAAGTAATGTAACATAACTTGTAGTTGATTTTTGGTCATCACGAGATCCGGTCCAGTCTGCATCAGAATAAAGTTCAATCTGCAAAATAGATGATTTTGAATAAAGTACACCCATGCCATATGTTGATTTGAGGTATCGAAGAATTCTATACACTGCATCCATATGATTCTTGGTAGGAGAATGAATATAACTGCTCACAATACCAACTGAATAAGTAATATTTGGACGAGTAATTGTCAAGTATATAAACTTGACAACCAAAGTCTGATATTTGTGAATGTCTCTGAACTCTTCACTATCATCGATGAACAATTTCTGATTAACTTTTATAGGAATATCACTTGGTTTACAGTCAAGCATATTTGTTTCTTGGAGGAGATCCATGATATACTTTCTCTGTGTTAAGAAGATACCCTGAGTAGAATATAACACCTCTATACCCAAGAAATAATGGAGTCGCCCCAAATCTTTGAGGTCAAATAGTCTGTGAAGATTCCTTTTTAACTTAGATATTTCTTCAAGATCATCTCTTGTAACAATGATATCATCAACATAGACAGCAAGGATAGATAATTTTGTACCACTCTTGAAGAAGATTTTATGATCATTGAGACCTCTCTGGTATCCCAGATTGCATACTGCTTTACTGAATTTCTCAAACCAAGCTCTTGGTGACTGTTTCAGTCCATAAATAGCTTTGTTTAGCTTGCACACTTTATTATTCGATGTTTTGATATTCATTCCTGGTCCCATCTTAAGTTAGTTGCCATACTGAGTAGTATTCGTATGGAAGTAAGTTTAGCCACGGGTGCAAATGTTTTAGTGTAGTCAATACCATACGACTGACTATAACCTTTAGCAACTAATTTGGCTTTATATCTTTCAATATTTCCATATGCCTTGTATTTAATAATGAATACCCACTTGCATCTTATAACATTTCTGTCAGGAGGTAATTGTGTGATGGTCCAAGTTTTGTTTTTCACAAGAGCATTCAGTTCCTCCTCTATGGCAACTTTCCATTAGGGACACTTGTTACCTTCTTCAAAATTCTTAGGAACCTTGTGTTTCTCAGCATTCATAACAAAATGTTATACTCCTTAGAAGTATTAGCATATGAGGTACAATCAGAAATAGGATATCGTGCACAAGTACGTTTACCTTTACGAACGACAATAGAAATCTCTAAGTCTTCTCCCACTTGCGATTGAGGATCTGGCTCAGGAGAAATATCTTTGGTATTTGAAGAAGGAACTAGTTCTTCTTGAGAGTAAATAATATTTCTTGATCCTCTCTTGTACGTTAACATCTCCTCTTGCTCACTGGCCTTTTCTCTATGATCATCTATAATATCCTTTGCATCACCAGGAACTAGTGGTAGGACATAAGAAAAAATCTGTTGATATGTAGGAGACTCCCCCTGAGAAATATAATAAGGAGTAGATTCTGCAAAGGTAACATCCATGGATACATATAGTTTCTTAGCAAGGGGATCGTAGCATTTATAACCCTTTTTAGAGTTTGAATATCTAAGAAAAATACACTTTACAGACTTAGGATCAAGTTTATCACGATTAGGTAGATGAACATTCACAAAACACGTACAACCAAAGATACGAGGAACTATATGAAAAAGTTTTGATTCCTTATTGAGACACTTCATAGGACTTTCACCCTTGAGAACAATACTAGGCATTCTTAGGTGTATAGCAGTAAGGACAGATTCTCCCCAATAGAATTTTGGAACATTATTTTGGAGTAACAGAGTTCTAGCTACCTCTAGAATATGGCAATTTTTCTTTTCTGTAATTCCATTTTGTTAAGGAGTATAAGAACAAGAGGTCTGGTGAACAATACCATGAGTTTGTAGATATTCTTCTAATTGCTTGCTAATGTATTCTCTCCCATTATCTGAACAAAAAATTTTCACAGAAGTATTGAATTGGGTGAGAATGAATTTATATACAACTGAAAAGATAGAAGAAACTTCAGATTTTGATTTCATTAAGTAAATAATTATAAGACGAGTACAATCATCAATAAATGAGACAAAATATCTCTGACCAAACAACGAAGTAACCGGACTAGGACCCCATATATCAGAATGAAGGAGCTCAAAAGGTTGAGATCACCTAGAGTCACTAAAGGGATAAGTGGCTCTTTGGTGTTTCCCAAGTTGACATGCTTCACATTCAAACTGAGGTTTATTGAACTCGACTCTAAGGTGAGGTAGAACATAGTGAAGTTTTGACACAAGTAAATGACCAAGACGACAATGCCAAAGACGAATTTCTGCATCCTTAACTGTTGTTACTGAAGCACTATAAGAAGTTCCATGCTGAAGATGATCTTCCAAAATGTATAATCCCTTCGGTAGTATACCGTGACCAAAGATTTTTTTCGTCTTTAGATCCTTAAACACACAACCAGTAGGAGTAAATGTTACACTGCATTATATAGTACGAGTCAAAGAACTGACTGAAAGTAGATTTATTGGAAAATTGGGAACATGATAGACTGATTTTAAGTATGAAAAACATGTGGGTACACTTCCCTGTCCAACCATTAAGAGTAGGAACCATCTCCTAACTTAATAGGCTCTTGTTTTTTAAGAAGTCTGTATTCTGAAAAATATGAT
Source organism: Brasenia schreberi (assembly GCA_036023115.1). Classification (NCBI taxonomy): domain Eukaryota; kingdom Viridiplantae; phylum Streptophyta; class Magnoliopsida; order Nymphaeales; family Cabombaceae; genus Brasenia; species Brasenia schreberi. The sequence continues at coordinate 38,624,748 of JAYKKT010000089.1, read as the reverse complement.
GATTCTCCTACCATGTGATCTGTAGCACCTGAATCAATAATCCAAGTCTTTGAATTAGAATAAGAAGAGTTACCCTTCACAGTATGAGTCGCTTGTGCTACTGTAGCCTGAGAGGAAGATGGTTGAGATTGTTCAGATAGTCTTGTTTCTAGGCCTTCTATCCTTTTAATAATCTCTTGGATTTCATCTACATGGGGAGTTGTATTCTCAGCAGCATGAGCAGAATAATTTTTGTTCCTATAATAATCAGGTTTGCCATGTAATTCCCAACAGTATTCTTTGAAATGCCGTGATTTTCCATAATGTGAACATACGAGTTTTTCCTTCTCATCATAATGAAATCTGCCACATCCTCGACCACGACCTTGATGTCCTCCTCTTCCACGATATTGTAAATTTTCTCCTCTTGTTTGGAGTACATGTTGGTCTTTAACAGTAATGTTATTCTTCTCATGATTTCTACGATCTTCTTCCCTGATTAATAAAGAATATACTGTCCCCAATGAAGGTAGTTCATCTCTTCCCAAAATATTGAGTTTTATTTACTCAAATTCTGAATTTATACCCCATAATAAGTCAAATACCTTTTTCTTCTCAATCTCAGCATTTCTTTCAATGTAACACGAAGAACACTTGATATTCGTATAATACAAAAGTTCATCCCAAAGTTTTCTAAGATCTGCATAGTATTCACGGATAGAACGCATTTCTTGTTTACAGTTTTTGATCCTTTCCAAAATCTCATACTCTTTTGTCATGTTCTTTTTTCTAGAATAAGCTTCAGAGACCGCACACCAAATTTCATGGGAAGATTCAAGAATGATGGAATCATAGACTGAAGTAGCTAAGATGAAATTAATGCATCTTCTCTTCTCCAAATAGGATATTGTGCATCATTTGTATCTGGGCTCGGTGTTTGACCTGTTAGGTGTGCCCATCTCTCCTGGCAATAATAGTCAATTCTACTTACCTGGACCATTCCAAGAAGTTTCTGCCATCCAATTTAGTTGTTGTAATCTGAAAGTTCTCTCCTTTTTCATTCATGATATGTTTACATATGACAAAAGGGTTTTCAATTCCCTTACCCTTACTTGCCATATATATGCAATTTCAAATAAAAGTACCTGTCACAATCAGTTTTACGTGACCAAATATAATCTTATGTGAATAACAATATGAAGAATCGGCCTCCTACACAAGCATAATCTGATTTGGGCTGCAGAGTGAAGAATCTGCCTATATATAGAAAGCTTTCATAGGCTGCAGTCTTCTAAGTACATTAATAGATTAGGACAGAATTCGTTTGTCTTTGTTTCTCACGTTGATGGAGAAGATGAGAGTGAATCGGCTCAAATAAACTGATGTTTACCTTGCCCGTTCATCGTCCCAATGAGAAATCGCCAAAAAAAATGAAGAAACTGTGGTGGACTGCTCCATAGTTTTTGCAGTAAACACCTTTCAAGAGACTGTTTCACTATAGTTTTCTCCCTGATCTGATAATCATTTTTTCACAAGTAAATCTGATTCTTTTAACGAAAAAATCGTAGGTTTACAGGCCTTATAGACTCTGATACCATATTGTAATATTCTTTATTGAAAAAAAGAAGAAATCACTTACAGAGATCGGCAGATTGGAGGCATTCCTCCAATCTGCCCCAAACAGCAACTTTGACACACCTTGTTGGCTGCTGCCCAGCCTTTCACGTTAATGGACTAAACCCTAATCTAATCCTATTTATAATCCTTCTAACTTGAATTCCTAAACTGCCCCTAAACATTTCTAATAACTACTAAATAGACATGACTTACAAAAAGAACCATAACTAACTCATTACGTCCAATTAACTCAAACAATCTTTAACACCAACAATGTTTAACACATATGACTGATTAAAATGTGTCGTTTTACAAAGATAATTTAACACCAAAATCAATTTTCAGCTAACATGTAAGATACACTTCCTTCAAGCCATAATAAATACTGCATCTAGCTAGGAGAAATAACTGAACCTTCTTGCAAGTTGTTGTCGGATCATCAGAAGGGTAGCCAACAAGCATCTCATACATTATTGCCCCAAGTGACCACCTAAAACCCAACATATTAGCAAACAGTGTTACCATAAATACATGCAACTCAACAACAAGAATCACTTTATATGAAACATGTACAGGAACAATTGTTTGTAACCTGCATTAGATATAGACGCCAACAGTTCAACTTCAAACTACTGATTTCATTAAGATCAAACAAGAGTGGAACTTGGTCCATTAAGGTATTATATATTATAGTCATACCAAGTTAGGCAGCATGACCGTATCTTCATCAGAACATGGCTTCCACATGTCTAGTCCAGCCGCAGATTAAACCACATTTCACAGGGTACAGAGTCATTCACGTATACAACTTTGGAAAAAATAAAAGATGATCCATCAAGTAAACTAAATTCTGTCAAACTGATTTTTTATAACATGGACCTGGTAGGGGGCCTAAAAGACCATATTCACATACAGACAGGCATGCCTCAGACTCTCAAAATATGGAGTTGGGTATCAGGCATGCACTTTGTGCACTAATAAAACTTGAGTATAATTTATATCAATAAGGGGATTATCATCATTCAGGAAGTCATCATGTTACAAATGTATATGGGGAAAATGTCATTTAGAAATGTATATGTCAATAGAAGTCGATCCCTAATTCTGTATTTTATTTGTCAGTTTCTTCAAGAGTTCTCCCTTTCCTTTCTTCCTCCACCCTTTTGCCACTGACCAACATCAGGTATGGGCTAAAGCACATATTCACATCAAAGATAAGAGTTGACTCAATGCCAGGAAGCGAAAGAAGTGATGCAGTTCCATAGCTTGTCACATATTTTCACATGCCAGAGCCATTAGGTGTAATAAGATCTTCTAGACAAATGCTCACCCAATAGAGAACTAACTAAGCAGGAGAGACCTAAGGACATAGCCAACCATCTGAAGGTCACCCTATAGTTTTCTTTGAGAAAAGCAGTTATACTATCCCATATGGAACCAAAAGAAAATGAACTTAACCAAAAGCCACACTATTCATGGTAGCTCAGGGTACAAACTACTTTGCTACAAATTTATTGACCAAGTTTATTGAAATTAGGAATGTCTTGTCTGTTGTTAAATCTTCTGAAAACAAGAAAGATCATTTTTTTCCACATACCACCTTTGATAAGTAATGTATCTCATCCAATATGCACGATCACATAGGTCTGTAATGAATTAATACTGCCGTGCATAGTTCCATATAATACGCCTGAATACTGATCCCTGGTATATGCATGTGGAAGAATGCATGCTTTAATGCAGTGATGCTTCATCAGAATGCATGACTACATATCTGACTCAAACACAACAATCATGCACAAAATTGATTAGTTAACTTGGAAAACCACTGATTGTCTATGTCATATAATACAGCTGCATACATGGAAGAGGGAAAATGTTATGAGGTCCAAAATAACCAACTGATAAGATGTCATGATATGCCCAATAAACCAAGTATGACTGTCACATAAACCGCTGTTTTAAATGGTTAATCTGCAACTGCATCGAACAGCACAACATGTTAAACAATGTGATACATCATGTCAGAAACTTTTGAGTTAATGCAAACTTCATATTTAGCTTTGCATTTCCGAGATTAAGAACCTCTGCCTGGTAATAACATCAGATTCTTTTGGAAGAGGACACATCAATGTTCATTCACCTTGGAAATAAAAGGCCTACCGAGTCACAGGCTAAGTATATTACTAAAATGATTGTCCTTTACAATAAACACACAATCACCGATGTGCAGGAAATTCAAAAAGTAGACATCGTGATCCCGAAATTTTATCAAATGATATACAAAGATGAAAATCATGTGGTTGACTAAGAGATTAAGAACAGAGGAAAAGGAAAGAAGGCATAAACTGCATGACACTAATGCAATGAAAGCATGATAAATCCATCAAGGCCCATTGGATCAGACAATACATTAACCTGATTATGCTAAATGATGTCATCAAAAGCATTGATTATGGACAAATGAGATAATGACAAAATCTAGAAATCAACAAAATATAGAAGAAAGAAACATGGAGAAAAAACAAAAGCATAGAGACAGGGAAATTAAATAGTAACACATGAAAGCGTGTGATGATAGTGATAGCTGAAACAGAAAAGAAAACAAATATCAACTTAGTAACATAGGCTGCCTACCAGTCACATTCCATGCCATAGCCCTTCTTTAGCAGCACTTCAGGTGCAATATAATCAGGTGTGCCAACGGTAGAGAATGCCTGGAATTCCATCGTCAAAATTAAAAGGGACTCTTAAGAGAGTTCATGAGGTTAGAACTGCCAAAAGAAAATCTAATATAAGCCATTTCCGTACAGCAAGAAACTGTGAAAGAAATGCATCTTTAACAAAAATATAGTAAGCATGACAAAGTGTAGTATAAAAAGATGAACAAAATCTTAACTGACAGGAAGTTTGTTTCATACCAGCTTCCTCCTATTCATCTGCCAATGTTGAAGTTGTTCACCGGAGCTTCTCCATGGACCCATATTGCTTTTGTCTCGCAGACCTCCATCGATATCCATTGACTCCCTAAGGTTTTCATCACTCATAGGCTCATTCTCATTTAGTGTAGCCAGAGTTGTACAATCTAAAGGTTTGCACAGCCCAAAGTCAGATAACTTCATATGACCATTTTTATCCAGGAGTAGATTGTCAGGTTTGATGTCCCTGAAAAACAGTTAAAGGAGAATAGAGTGTAAGTTGTAGTAAGTATCAAATAAAAGACAGGAAAAATACGTTTCTACAACAACATATTGCCGCATATAAGAGTTTCCTGATTTGCACGCAGTATGGACTTCAAACCTGTGAATGTAGTTGTGTTTGTGGACGGATTCTATGGCCAAGATACTTTCAGCAATATAGAACCTAGCTACATTCTCAGTTAGTATATCTTCTCTGATAAGAAGAGTCATCATGTCTCCACCAGGAAGATATTCCATGATCAGATACAACTAGTCAGCGTCTTGAAATGAGTAGTATAGCTTCACAATACAATGGCTGCCAACCTCAGCAAGCAAATTGTGTCGAAGAATATGAGTTTTGGAGTCAGTTTTAGTAAGGTTGATGTCTTAGGATAGTAAATTTGATGTTTTAGGTATTATTGTAATTGTCCGAAGTCGTAAGGGTATTTTGGTAATTTTCTGTATTAGGGGGTATTTTAGTCATTTTACGTTTTACAGCTCCTTATATAAGGGCTGAGAGGTTGTATTAGGTTTTAAGTTGCTGGGATTAAGAAAGAGAGAGAAAGAGGGGGGGCGGCTTCCATTGGAGGTCCGCCCCTCCTCTGATCTCCAAATTTCTTCTTCATTGTGTATGATCTTTTTCTTTTCTGCTCGTTTTCAATATGGTATCAGAGCCTCCGATCATTGGAAGAAGTGGTTGTGGATGTGCGGCAAAGAAAATATATATATACATATATTAAGGTTGAAGGAGATGTTACTGTTATAGAGCTCAATGAGATGAAGAAGAGGCAGGGAGCCAACTTCTGCAAGTGTGCATACTGTTCAGTCTACACAGCTTCTGTAAGTGTAGGGAACTGGTAGTCTGGTAGTTTGTGAGGTCTATCATATTTTGAGAGCATCCATCGATGTTGGAAAAAGGTTGAAAGATGCTATATTGAATGGTGTGCCATCATTTTTTTGGTATGGAATTGGTAGCTGGAACTGTTTGCTTCTTATTGAGAAGGGAAGAAGGCCTGGGAATGGAGCAGAAGAGGAATTAGGATTTTCTGGTTGTGGATAGGATGAAATTTCCGATTTTTATCATTGAAGGAGTGGAGTCTTCGTTCATGAATTCATGGAGAGCATGACGATTCTTCATTGTGGACTTTATAGAATTTCATTGGAATTGTATCCGGTATAGCAAGTGCAATCAACAATGGTTACGACTCTTGGGGACCCCCGTTTGGCAAGTTCTTCTTTGCCATCTGGGTCATTGTTCATCTCTATTCTATCCTGAAAGGTTTGATGGGCAAGCAAAACAGTACTCCCACCATTGTCGTGGTTTAGTCTATTCTTCTGGCTTCTATTTTCTCACTTGTGTGGGTGAGGGTCAATCAATTTGTGAGCAGATCAACAGGGCCTGTACTAGAAATATGTGGACTAGATTGTGACTACAACTAGTACAGTCTGTCATCGGCTGGGCTTTCTGTAAGTAGGGGGTCGGCCAGCTGCAAAGAGGAAGATTTGCAGCATAAACGGCACAACAGATTGAAGCTGCAGAAGCCTGTGTAGATAATCATATTGAGGCTACATCGGTAGAATGAGTGCTCTAAGACGGAACATGTACCATTAGCCTGTTACAGTATGTAGAGGGGCTCCACAATGCAGCTACGCAGTTCCAGCTTGGGTTGAAGAAGGAAGGCTATTAGTTGCCTAAAGTGAATGGGCCATCCTTTCTCAAAGTAGTTACACACTAATTTGGAAAGCAAGATTTGAATTTTTTAGAAAGGTAATTTCATTTCAATTTTTTGGATTTCAAATACTGGAAATGGAAGTTACAGATTATTTTTTCCTGATTTTGTGAAAAGTAAACCAGAAAGGTAGATATGGAAAGTACTTTTCTGATTTTATGGGAAAGCTAACCAGAAATAGTTATAGAAATTAATTTTCTGATTTGGTGGAAATGATAAGGAAAAGAAATCAAGATAAGGATGATTCTAAAAATAAGGATGAGTCCCACGTTTTTTTTAGGAAAGAAAAATGTAACTTCTACCCATCATCTGCAAAAAGAAAGTGAATGCAAGAAAAGGAATGTGGTTGATTATAGCAGGTAAATAATCACATGTATGGAAGTGGAGCAGCAATCCAAATCTAATTTATAATGTATGAATGAGCTCACTAGACAAGGCAGATTTGAGGAAGTAGACCAACTATATGATCGATTGTTGGAAGATGGTTTAGCCCCCGATCTCATAATATACAATCTAATGATTCATGCTCACTCAAAATTTGGTGATATACAAAAGGCATCCCGGTGCAGGTAGATATGATAAAGGATGGAATAGGTATCAACGAGATGACTTACTCGAGTCAGATAGTGAGATTGTGCGGGGAAGGAAAGTTGCATAAGGCAGATAAACTCTTCATGCAGTTGAAGGATAAAGGGTTGGTGAATAGCAGTGTTATGTATCTCTCATTGATTGGCACTGCAAGTCACACGACTACCATGGAGCTTACCACTTGAGCAGAGAAATGGCCAGAAAGGGGTTCTGTCTTGAGAACTCCCTATGTGATGTACTGGTTGATGGCCTCAAGAAGGAGGGCAGAGTGCATGACGCCGAGCTTCTTATTGCTGAGATGGAAAGGAGAAATAAATAGTTATTGCCTCAAGTTGAATTGAGATTACCTTGTTGACATCCATTTTTGTTTGAACTCTCAATCCTCCACCCAGACTTTTAGATTTTGAATCCCAATTTTCCCTCTCACACAACTTCGTGCTATAACTTGCAAGAGTTAGAGAAGGGCAAAAGAGAGTTCACATTCTAAGATGGGAGTAAATTCTGGAAAAACTTTTGCATCAAGAGTTCATATTCTCAAGTGAGTTCTTGAGAAATTATCCAAAGTGAAAAGTTGTGGTGATGGTTCACTGATGATTGCTTGAGTTCTCTAGAACCTGGCAGATCAGCTTTCTTTGATATTTCATAGTTGATGTAAGCTAGGAACAACGGTAAAGAAATCCTTCAGATCTCGGTGCTTGATGGATGATTGCAGAGGACGTTTTGCATGACTTTGGCTAGGTATGGACACTATATATGTATATATGAGAAGAGATGCGTCTTCCCAGTCATGTAGCGTGATGTCTGCAGCAAATCATTCCAACTATTCCCTTTATGGAAGACGATGATTACTATGTGCTACTTACCTGCAAGTATGAAGAGATGTATGTTCCTGCACCTGAAGACTTTGTCATCATTTCTGACAGAACTGGTGTATGATAATGATATATCAAAACATCATCATTGTGATGGATGCGCAATATGCAGACCTGGTGGCTGTGAGTAATTCTACTTATTATTTCAAGTTCATTTATGTTAGAACTTGAAAGACATGTTATCGTTGCTAGGGCAGAATATGAAATAAGAATGAGGTCCATGGAAGAGAAATGGCAAAAACAGATGATGTCATTGCAGATGAGTATGATTGCAGCTAAGAAGAGCTTGTTGCAGCCATGAGGGCAAGTGAAGGACCTCCTTCAGAGAATGGTGCCAATGATGTAGGTTTAGTCCTAAATGCACAAGTTGCTACAAGGAAGATAGCTGCCATATATGAATCATGTGCAGGAGAGAGTATGTTGAATTATTAGTAGAGTTACATCTTCTTTAACAAGAGATCATCATGTCAAAAGAGTGACAAAGATGTTAAGAAAACAATATTAAGAAAGCAAGAAAGAGAAGTCAGCCGTGTAGGGCGCCATCGTTCAGTTGTGGGCAGATTGGATGGAAGGTCTTCAATCTACTAATTCTTGAAAGTTTACAGAAAATTGATAAATGCTAAAGATTGCAATCATGAGGACTGCCAAAATGTGTTTTATTTGTAGTCATTGAAGTTGCAAAAATTTGCAGCTATGAAAGCTGTTAAAAAAAGACTGCCATGAAGGCCGATAAAAGTGTGTTGCATCCATGAAAGTTGATGAAAGTTAATTTGCAGCAATGAAAGATGCTGAAGATGAATAGCTAAGAAGGCTAAGTTGAAGAAGATTACAATCATGAAGGTTACTGAAAAGTGTTGCAGCAAAGAAAATTGCTTAGAAAATGGACAGCCAAGGGGCTAAAAAATTCAGAAGAATACAGAAAATAAGTCTTCTTTCACTACATATGCATGAAAAAATTAAATCATTGAAGAGACCAGAAGAATTTGTTGATATAGAATGTGGCAGTATTACCAAGAAGCATGAAAATTAAAACCTTGAGTTGCTGAAGTAAACAGGCAGGAGGGCTGAGAAAGCGACTACAGTCACTATGTGAAGAGGCGCAGACCGACTAGTATGAGCAGATATCTGTATTCTGCTATTTTAGTGGTAGAGAGAGGGTACCTAACCAACACACCGACTGCAGCCACCATGTGAAGGGGCGCAGGAAAAGCCGTGTGAAGTGTGTATGGTGGAGTAGTACCTCCTATCACAAAAGATCAGCTTTCTCAAGAGTAGAAAAACATGACTTTTGAAGTGTAGCTGCTGAATCCCTTTATGGAGAAAAAAAAAAGGAGAGAGGGAGTAACTGACACCCATAGAAGGGTCGCGTGCTACCCATGTGTTCTTCATTGTTCCAATTATTTTACAGAAGCCTCGAAGAGATCGCTCGTGCACTTTGGTGAAGAAAGAACTAGTTTTTTTTGCAAGTTTGGAGTTCGAAGTATCTCACTCCCAACTTGAGAGGGGGTGTCGAAGAATATGAGTTTTAGAGTCAGTTTTAGTAAGGTTGATGTCTTAGGATAGTAAATTTGATGTTTTAGGTATTATTGTAATTGTCCGAAGTCGTAAGGGCATTTTGGTAAATTTCTGTATTAGGAGGTATTTTAGTCATTTTACGTTTTACAGCTCCTTATATAAGGGTTGAGAGGTTGTATTAGGTTTTAAGTTGCTGGGATTAAGAAAGAGAGAGAAAGAGGGGGGGGGGGGGCCTCCATTGGAGGTCCGCCCCTCCTCTAATCTCCAAATTTCCTCTTCATTGTGTATGATCTTTTTCTTTTCCGCTGTGCAATCTCGTTTTCAACAAATTCCTCTCCGCTCTGACATGTTCAACCTACAAGAGAAAATTAGGTGTTCTTATAAACATAGGTCGAAGTTTAGGCAAAAAGAATATAAAATAGCAGAAAATGGCAAGTACCATAGCCAAAATAAAGCATGCAAGAAAATCAAAAAGTTATTAATTCAGGCATAATGCTTAATGTAAATAGAAATATATCATGGGATAAGACTAGGAGTCAATCTATTTAACAGCTTCCAGTTTTGACAGTTCTTTACACCACATGTGTCCACAGGACGTAAAGAGCAGTTCGTGAAAACATGAAGCATAATAGAAATGCTTGTTAAAAAGCATTGACTCCAATGGTCTTAGAGGTTAAGGAAATGAAATGCACATTTTGGTGTTCAGGACTGTTAGGAGGTATAACTGAAAAGCTCAAAGGCAAATGGGATGATTAATCTAAATTGGTCATAGCTGCAAGCTCAACTAGAAACCAATTCCAATTTAAGTAACAGACAGACCTACAACAGATTCAACATAAACATGGGAATACATTTCATTGGATCCTTACATCTAGGATGGGGAACTGAGAAGGAAATACTGCAAGGTATTGTTGATTCAATATTGGCCGGATGTGATGTAGAGTTCAAAATGGTTCCATCACTTTTTCAATTCTACCATTTTCTAATATTTGGATATCTAGTTCCACGTATGCTAAGAGTCATTAAGCCATTCTTTTTCAAGAAACCTTAACTTATATCTCTAAAGAGGCATGTTTTTCATATCTAATTCTGAAAATGCACAACATCTCCTTCAGCATCTTATCTAAAATGATCCGAGACCTGATATAAACCAATTTTTTGTTTTCAATAGTTGTCATCATTTTTCTAGTATATTGTTACTCTACACGAAGTGGATTAAGTTTCCCTCAGAAATGAACCAAGAAAAGGCAGGGCGAGCACTCAGAATATTTCGAGATACATATATATATATATGGCAAGGCATTTCATGTTTCCTGTGGTGGCAAGCAAAGTAAACTAAATTAAATGGACCATCTTTGTTTCTCTTAAGCATAGATGGCTTCCATTGACAAGACTAGGATAAATGAGCACATGGAAAATGCTGATAAACATTAAGCATCAGATCACCTGTCCCTTACTAAGCATCTCTGACTTCTTCAACTTTTTCATGGCATATATATTACCTGTTTTTTTCTCCCGACAAAGTCTAACCTGCAGAAAGGCACATCAATTTGAATCATTGATTTGAATGCAACAGTGCAGAAGAGGGAACTGAACATCTGGAATTGTCCAATTAAGAAAAGCAGAACTCCCATAAATTGGCCTAGTGCATTTCAAGTAAAAAGAGTAAGCACATTCTGCCATGGCACCTGTAACTTGCAAAGCCCAAAAAAAAGGTGCATGCAATCATGTCCAGTTTAATCTTTGATGTGGTACACGAGCCAATGACAGACATTTCATTAGAACATTTTTATGCAACTGACGCTCGGTACATATAATCCCCTCAAAGGGATGTATGCTTCAGTTATGTGGTATCGCCTCAAACAATTGCCTAGGGCCTACTGTGAAAACCGAACATCATTACCTCCCCTCTTCTCTGAGAATCACCATTATTTACTTTTTTAATGTGTTTTTCTGCAAGGAAACGGCACTATAATTGAGGGTGTGGTGAACTATGTTAACATATTATGCATATCATAGTGTTATGTACTGATATGAATTACATCAAACACCGTTTGCGATACAATATCAGATGGCCCCTATATATCGTACCAAAGACATAGGGGGCATTCTGTACCCTTATTTTAGCCATTCTCAAAATTTAAGGGGGTGCAGGAGAGAGAGAGAGAGAGAGAGAGAGAGAGAGAGAGAGAGAGAGAGAGAGAGAGAGAGAGAGAGAGAGAGAGAGAGAGAGAGAGAGAGAGAGAGAGAGAGAGAATATTTTATGATGCATATTGTAATATATCAGGTATTCTTTGTGACATTGTGTTAGTGGAGGAGTCTAAGGAAAAAGTTAATAGAAAATTAGAACTATGGAGAGAAACATTAAAAAGCAAAGGCCTCCGACTTAGTAGAACAAAGACAGAATATATGGAATGTAAGTTTGATCATTTGGTTACTTCAAAGGACATAGAAATTAAAATTGGCACACATTGCATCCCCCAAAAGGAAAGTTTTAAATACCTAGGGTCAATTTTTCAGAGTGATGGAAGAATTGATGGAGATGTTACGCATAGAATTAATGCTGGTTGGTTAAAATGGAGAGGAGCATCAGGTATTCTTTGTGATAAGAAGATACCATTAAAGTTAAAAGGTAAATATTATAGAGCAGAAATTAGGCCTGTCATGTTTTATGGTTATGAGTGTTGGGCAGTTAATCATCAACATGTACAAAAGATGTCTGTGATTTAAATGAAGATGTTGAGATGGATGAGTGGTCATACAAGAAAAGACCGTATACATAATAAGGTTATTAGAAACAAATTAGGAGTGGCACCAATAGAGGATAAAATGAGAGAATATCGCTTAAGATGGTTTGGACATATAGAAAGAAGATCAAAAGAAGAACCTATAAGAAGTATGAAAAACTAAATTTGAAAAGTATTAAAAGAGGTAGAGGACGACCACAAAAGTGTTGGAAAGAAACAATAAAGAATGATCTAGCTTATTGTGAGTTAACTGCTAACATGGCACACGATAGGGATCTGTGGAAACAAAGAATCCATGTAGCCGACCCCGTCTAGTATGGGAAAAGGCTTAGTTGTTGTTGTTGTATTGTAATATATCATATCATAGGGACTTCAAGCTACAGGTTGTGTATACAAATTTACAAGCACTGATTTAAAGTATAGGCATGCTTCAGCATTTCTATCATATCAAACAGGTGTATGACATGATACAGGTTACTCCAAAAAAGTTTATGCCCACTTGAGTCCTTAGCATGTGGGTTTTCACTTTAGTAATGCATGCCCATGACAGGTTATTTACATGTAAAAGTACTCACTTATACTTAATGTGGTTATCTGCTTCATTTACTTAATTATGACATGTGTGTCTTCTATTAAATACAGTTAATAATGGGTATGATACACAGAGAATGTTGAAGTAGCCCACAGATAGCAAGCCACCAGAAAAGCCAAGCATATATAGCAAACTGATCGGCACCTTGACCTATGTGACTATTTTAAACTTCATGTTGCCTTTGTGGCAATATGAGCAAGTTATGTGGGCGCCTAAATGTACATATACAAACAAAAATAAGTACACACAGATACATACTTATGTGTACATCTATATATACATATATATTATATGTGTGTGTATGATGTATATATATGTCAGTTCTTTTGTTATTTATTTGATATAGTAGAGTGGTGCCTGACTATAGGCTGCTCCCACAGGTTGGTTACTTGGTTGGTTGCGAAAACCAGAGAAAGTAGATTACGATGGAGTATCCATTACTTCTTCATGGACTACACTAGAGTTAAAATGTTTCCAAGATCTCATATAGATTCTTGCTTCATGAACCTTTATAAAATAAAAGGAAGTACAAACGCATTTCATGGAATAAAAGTTATAGAGCGTTCACTTTGAACTCTGCAATCAGAAAATAGACCTCAACAGTCAAATGTAGATCCAAATGTCGCTCCAAATCCCTCATACAACTATATCTAAGATCCAGATGCTACCATGACCTAATACTGGATCCAAATATCAATGCAACATTGGAATGTGTTTTTGCTCTGTTTCTTGTTTTGAGTGTTTAGAACATTTTTGTTACCCAGCAATTTATTTTCTCTAATCAGAGAGGAAATCAAATGAGAAACAGCAGAAAATCAACTATACGTGAACATGTACCATTCAATGCTTTAATTCTCAAGCACTTGCTTCTACAATTTTGTACCAATGCGATTATGCCTAACAATTCCACAAATATATGAAAATATTCCCCATATATACATAACTTTTTACAATTATGAATCACTCTTCTTGCAAAATAATAGAAAGATGCTGAATTGCTATAAAATTTAAAAGTGGTGACCAATTGTATCCAATATCAGGTCGTATCTTTAACCAGATGTGAGATTCATGACTCATACAGAAATTCTGTCAACAGTCAATGGATACTGCTGACCTTATTTAGCAAAATTTTGGATTGTAAAAATAGCATCAAAAGGTTAAAGGGTATAAAGATACTTTAACGTAATATGCCAGATGGAAACGGCCAAACCATCAATCAGAATTCTATTCTACCAATATGAAGCTTCAGATATACTGCTTAAGATCATCAAAATTCAGTAACAAAATCAGTCATTCTGAACCTCTCCAAATGCACCTCTCCCAATAATGGTTAAAAGCTCAAAATCATCAACACATATTTTATGTCTCTTGAGTCGCATATACTCTGTTTCCTTCCACTCTAAATCCTTGAGGAGATTGATTTGCTCTTCTTCTGGTACATCTGAAGAGGCCAATTTCTTCTCCAATATCCATCTTCTGCAAAAAACAATAATTGAAGGTTGCTTTATTCGCTGCAGCCAACAAATAATACTGGTGAGAGAGAATGGAATGTCATTTTGAATATATCTCATAACATATAATAGTATATCAAGGAGATACTATACTCATATACTCAAGGTGCACCATTCACATGATAAATGATTTCCAACATATGGTTGCAATAATAGAAGTTATTCAAAAATTGATGAAAATCAAATGTAAATTGAATACCGTTTGATTGATTATCCTAATTGAGAATTGGAATAGTTAATCTATTAGGAGATCAGCAGTGACAACCTTTGAAGTTTCAGTCAGTCTGTTGGAGCTGTATATTGGGTAATTGGTTGGCAGAAACATGCATATTAGTTGATTGAAGGCCTAAGTAAATGACCTTCACATGTTTGATGATCTAATTGAGCACCAAAGGGACAATTTTAGTCACATGTTTGGGGCAACTAAGATTGACTCATTCATCATGATTAGCACCTTAAGAGAGTCTAAAGTAGCAACATGAAGGTTTACAGTTACCAATATGGTAAGGGGTAACAGAGGAGGAGGATCTCAAGAATATCTGTCAAGATGGACATCTCCCGATCCATTATATTAGTCACATCAAGTTCTCTGTCAATGAATGGACTGTGAACAGCAATGGATAGAGGCTACCAAACAGAATGCACGCATAAATCATGACACTTAGTATATTTTCAAAAGTTACAAGGTACATTAATGAACTTGAAGTACCAGACATGAATTAACCCTAACCCCCTTCAAAGACCATTTGTCTGCCTAATATAAGTGTATATCCATCTATCTTCAAGACTAAGGCACATCACCAACCTCATGATGGTAAATCAAATAAGTATATCACGTAAGAATCAAGCTGATAACCTCAGAGTGAGTAAAACAGGTAATGATAAACAACATTGTACGCATCATTTTGAGCGCATCAAGAATGATTTTTCAAGTCGGTTTCTCAATCAACGTAAGAGCCTTTTAAAGACAATTGTGGGTGCAATAAATGCTTCCAAAAAGGTGGTGATCATTAGCACTTGTTGCCTGCATTTAAGATTCAGGAAATACCCTTTTCTGCATTTAAGATTCAGGAAATACCCTTTTCTGATCACTAAAAGGGCATGCTCTAAATGACTTGTCTGTCAACTTCTGTTGGACAGGATGCATGTCATATTTTCACTTTTGAGCATGTCATCTAACTTAAGATGATTTATGCTAGCGGACTCTCAAAATCTATACTTGTCCTTATTCCTTTTCCCCATGCAGTGCTTCCTTCCTGACTTGGGAGAGAAGGACACGTGATAACACTCAGCCATCTGCTTTATTTGGATGATTCTGATGATCCACAGAATCCGATCTAGAAACCTTTTCAGGGTGGGGCCAATAGCATGCAACTGTTTAGAGAGGGGCAACTATGTATCATAGCCCACAAACTTCATCCCAGGCTATAGATTCTTTTTTATGATTTTTGAGTTTCAGGTGTGGCAGATGCCCTACCTTGGCTCAGTGTAAATCCATCGCTGCCAACAAACAAAGAAATGGCTCAGTCCACCTTGTGAGAAACATTTTGCTTGGGCCACAGCGTTGCCTCTTCTGAAACATCCATATTCAAGTTGACTACACAATACTTAGTTGCAGGTCACATATATGTGCAAGGAGTTTGGCGGGGGTCCACACCCATGGCCAAATAGATCAGACAAATGTAGCACGAGTATAGTTGTAGAAAAGAACATGCAAGGAACCAGAATGGGTTGGCGCATCAAATTTGAGCTGCAGACTTACATCTTCTATCCGATACCAGTTCAGTTATTACGACCAACAAAGAGTCTAAGACTCTCTAAATGGAAGAGCTCTCTAGAGATAGATTCAGATCAATCATCGGTTAAAGCGTAAGAAATGCAAGTGTAGGTCCCCAACTGGTGTTTACGAAATCATTATAACGGAGTCGTATGCAATATCTCAAATATTATGCCGTTGCATAGATAGATAATACTGTTATCTCAATAAGATAGGCCGCGTCAAAGCTCCACCATCCCACAAGATAAAGAGACCGATCAGCTAAGTGCAGCTCTTGTTCAAACTCAGATTAGCTGAAATGCCGCAAGATCAGAGACACGAAAGCCAATTCAGACCGAACCATGCAGTAACAAGATCAATGCAAACATGCGAACTCGGATTTCCAATATTGTTAAGCATAAAAATCCACAATTTCAAACCAAAACCTACGCTAAACGGTCTAAACTTCTATAAGCTCAAAACAATGCGACCACAGATAACAACACAATACGCCAACAAGCACTCGATCACCAGGTTAGATCTCCCATTCCCACGCACATAACACAAACAGACACGAACCAGAAGTAGCATTTTTAGGCAGATTGTTATGTTGGAGTGAAGATTGGCATCAATCAAATAATGGACACGAATCAAAAATAGGACTTTACAGATTGCTGGCATTCTAAAAGATTGACATCAATCAAAAAATGGGTCTGCAACAGATTGTTGGTGCTCTACGGAAGATTGATTGGTGGTTGATGTTGCATAGAATCATACACACCTCGCCTTTCGCTCCTGGATGTTCTTCATTTGCGCTTTGTAGTGACTTTCAATGAACTGCTTCGCCGCGGCCACCTTCTCCATGGTAAGGCTGGACCCCAACGCCTCTTCCTCTTCACCATTCTCACATCCATTTTCTGCTTCTAATCGATCCCCCATCAACCCCCTGCTCTGTCTCTCTCTCAAAACCGGATTCAACGTTCCCCTTCTCCCCCTCTCTCTTATTGTTCACTTGTGTTTTCGTTTTACCTGCGAAATGATTCTTGATTTGATTATTCTTGTGAGGCGATGACAACCCCAAAGAATACACACGGAGGGAGAGAGAGAGCAGACGCTCCCCACAAACATCTAGAGAGAGAAGGAGAGAGGCCCCCCTCACAAACGCGTCTAAATGAGATGTCTTTTGCTTGCATTTACTTGTTGTGGTGCGGGTGTATGTGTTGTGTTTGTATTTTGGTGCGAAATTGGCTGTTAGTATCCGTTTAAAATAACTAATATGATGTGGGCTTCGGTCGTTTGCGTTGGCGATTGACTCGGTTTTCTCCAGGGATGACGGGTATGCTTTTCCTTCTTCTCTTCATACCGGCCTCAAATCTATGCTCCATACCCATCGCATTACCTGATGGGCCAGCCTGCCAGATATGGGTTCAGCTCCTTTCTTCCATCGGGAAATGGTGCGGGTTATAGCGCCCCTAGTTCAGCTTTGTTATTAATTTGTTATTTTTATATCCTTTTTATTAAATATAATTTTTTATTACAAAAATCGAAAATACTCTTATTACAGATTCTCTTTCCTTTTTCCCTTTTTATCGGTTTCTATCCAGAATGAATCCATAAACTTGAGTAAATTTCAATGATTCACATAATAAATGTGTTTGAGAAATTTGGAGTTTCTCTTAGCATGTGGAAAATAGGAATCATTCTCTAGCATGAAATCCTTTTATGGTCGAATTAAACACGCCGAAATTACAACGTATCTCTTATAGAGTGCAGTAAAATGGTGTAGGTATGTGCGCATTTGGAGTGGTCTCAAAAGGTTTCGTGCACTTATAGGAATTTCGACAGGATCCGGATATCAGACATCCAGACAATTCATTTTCAGTCAGTTGGACTTAGTAAGCAAACCCAAATTCTAACATATGATATGGGATCAAATCAAGATATTCTTTTTTTAAATATATTTTGAGATCATGGGTTTCTTTTTTCTCAACAACTTTTTCGGTCTTTCTTTCTCAAGCAATCTGTTTTAATGTTTTTGTCCCTCTCAATCATTTATTTTCTAAATCTTATCCTCTTCAATTTTTTTACTTTTATGAATAGTACTTTTGATCTTTTTATCAATCTTTTTCTGACTTTTTTCTTCATTCTTAATTTTTCTCTTGATCCAAACATAAATCTTATGAAAAAAATAAAATAAAGTCCTAATCTTGGTCACGATGAATGATTTCGGCAAAACAAGAAACCAGCAACGAGATACGCTTAGACATATTTTACTTACATATCCAATATGCTCACAAAGCATAACTGTTTGAAGAGCAACATGTTATAAGTGTGTCTTTATCATAAAGATGAACTGACTGAACTGCATCCCCTTTATAATTAATAATGAAACATGGCTGCTCAAAGGTTGACGTGCCTTGGGTGGGTCACTGCTTGAAGGTTGACGCACTGTGAACAAGTTTTTTCTTGAGAAAATGATATCCTTAACAATGGAATGAAAAAGATAAAAAAAAGTGTATGCTTCATAAAAAAGAGTGTATGAACAATAACACCCATCAATTAACTTCTTAAGTTTTGAAGTACTTTGTATTAAAATCAGAAATGTAACCCAAATAATTAAAAAATAAGATTGAACCTTTTTAAATAGAAATTGCAATGGGACGGTTTGGGAACACATACACCTATATTCATCCTGGTTCCAATTTTCTTTTTCTAGGCAAGTGTCGGGCAAAAATGTACTCTTCTCTCTTTATATATATATATTTGGAAAACTAAATTTAGAAAGTATTAAAAGAGAAAGTGTTGGAATGAAACAATAAAGAATGATCTAGCTTATTGTCGTCTAGTATGGAAAAAGGCTTAGTTGTTGTTTTGTTTATATATATACATATATAATTTCTATGCATTTATATATTCCAGGTCAAGTGCACACAGATGCCTACACTGTACCTGCCCCATGCCTGGTTACATATGTTTGGGTATTCTCTGTACCCAAACGCGAGCCTGTTAAATCGGGTAGTCCCAACCCCATTCCAGTCAGGTCTCACGGGTAGGGCCAATATTGCCATCTCTAGTTTTTTTCTTTTAACTTTTGATTCATTTCGACTCCCCCACAAACGCACTTGCATGAGGAAAACCTTTCTTCCCATAAACAAAGAGGCCCCATTGACCAACTCAATCTAGCTGGAAGCCAGAGTTTGGCTCCCTTTCCGGTGAGATCAAGTCTTCCAACTCTTTCAATTGCAATAGTCACGTTGGGATCGTCCAGCATGTCCACAGATGGGAAGCTTTGTGCTTCTTCCTTTCTGTTTTGAGCTGTAGATTCTTGTGTTTTTGTAAGTTCTTTGCTGCTCCAGTTTTCTTCTTCTCTTTCAGACTGCCCACTTAGTATGCCACAAAGATAAAGCGCATGCTAGTGCGCGGATTAAATACTTACTGTCTTTGCAAATTAAATGAATTAATTACTTAAATTTAAGATGGTGTGCCTTTGTTAAAAACAAATTTAATTATTTAGAAAATCTTCTTTGTTTGCTACAATGAGGAGGCCGAAGCCAGACTTACCCCCGAATGTCAAACTCATGACTTTCCACCTTTGAACCGACCCTCTAGCCAGTTGAGCTACTGTTTTTTGTTCAAATTGTTGGAAGATTATTAATTGTTGTTTAATAAAATAAAATTGCTTTTAGAAATCATTCTATAAAGGTTAGATAATTCGGCATCATGGGTAGGTTTGGTTCATTTTTTAAATCTTATTTGCATTATCAACATTTGAAGATCCAGAATGAATCCATAAAATTGAGTAAATTTCAATAGTTCACATAATAAATGTGTTTGAGAAAATTAGAGTTTCTCTTAGCATGTGGAAAATAGGAATCATTCTCTAGCATGAAATCCTTTTATGGTCGAATTGAACACGCCGAAATTACAACGTATCTCTTATAGAGTGCAGTAAACTGGTGTAGGTATGTGTGCATTTGAAGTGGTCTCAAATGGTTTCGTGCACTTATATGGATTTCGACAGGATCCGAATATCAGACATCCAGACAATCCATTCTCAGTCGGTTGGACTTAGTAAGTGAACCCAAATTCTAACATATGATATGGATCAAATCAATATTTTTTTTAAACATATTTTGAGATCATGGTGTATATTTTGCCGGCCTGTCTGCATTTAATCCAATCATCTAACATGATTATCCTAACATTAGATTGTATGTAATGCCTAAATTGAATTTAGTGAGTTCACATCCATGTATTTGTGTGTCAGTTTTTCCTTAGATATGACTTTGTTTGGTTGGTTGGCCATGAGGAGTTTCAAAGCCTACCTTTCAAATAATTGGACCTAAAACCTCTATCATGTATAAGGTTGCAAACAGAATAGGTCGGGTATGAACCAGGGCATCTTATCCCCATACCTGAGCTTGATCTGGTCAGGTATTACCCTCACATCCAGGTCGGGGTTGCTCGGTCGAGTTAATATTACCATCTCTAGTTTCAACATCCTAATATATATACACACACACATAGAAATTCAATCTGTGAGGAATGAGTAAAATGCAGCCCAGATCCATAAACAATAAGCTGGATTGCATTTGATTAAATGTACTCTGAACAACTGGAAATTCAATGCATTCGTCACAGATAGATTCGTCGAACAAAAAATCTAGACTCGAATGACCCAAATCGAGGAGTGCCAATCAAAGAAAGTGACATTTTCCCTCTCCCATGCAGTGCCGAAGGCCCGAAACAGCTGATGTACCAATGGTTTTTCTAATTATTAATTCATGCATAACATATTACCATTTCATGCAATTCAACTATGTAATGTGTTTGTATTGCATTTAATTTCCTTAAACATATGATGTAATAGCTAGGGAACAAGATTTATATTGCATTACAAGTCTTTCTATGAGGTTATTTTGCTCAAGCTTTAGGAACTTTGTCTATAAGGTTCACTGTCTTGAGTCAACACACCCTATTATATGACAGGGTTTCCATATTAATGAAGTACTATTAATTTGTTCTCCTGTCTATTTAAGTATCAACGTTTCTCTTCCTTTTGTTTCTCGTGCAAATTATCTTATTGTTTCTCATATGTTTGTTTTCTTCAATGCAGTTGTTTTTCCGTTGGATCCATATTAGTCATTATCAAGTCCATACTCAAATCGATCAGCTTATTGATCATGGTTAGAGAAACAAGTTTACCGAGTACTTTGAAAACGATTGAGAAGGGAATAAGGTTTTGACAAATCTATCTTACAGCACAGTGATTTTTTTGATGGATGTGCACTTAGTATGATCTTAAGCAAGACAGAACATTTTTATGTGGTGCTAACAATTTAATAACTATCTTTGTAGCTCCCGAATGTTTATGTTGCTTCCGTTATGGCTGCTGTGTGGACCACTTGCTTCTATTCGACCTGGTCGAGGTATTTCTGCTGGAATCAAAGAACTTGAGCGATTGATCCGATAAAACAATTAAATAGATAAAAATATACTGTTAACACTGCAACCACAAATTAAGAACTCAATAGAATATAAAATAAAGATATACAAACAAGCCATGGCAATTCTAGAAACTATTTTGGGATGGGCGAATAGCCCCTTGAATGGGATAAAACAATTCAAGAAAGAGCCTGTGATCATATTGTAAAGCCGAGAGATTAGTCATTCTCCACATACTCATCCACGAAAAACGGCTAGACCGACAATCTAACCGAATTTTGTGGAGTGGTTACAGAAATTGATAGAAAAGGGTATCATAAAGGAAAGCCCAGTTAAGAAATCCATAGAGGATGGAGTTAGGCGTTACCCTATAAATTTAGAGTAACGCACTCAACTCGACATAAAAAAACGAAGACAAGAAATTTTGAAAGGAAACCTCTTTGTGAAATCCGGTTGTGGGAAACCGGAAAGATACCTCCTCTATCTCGTTAATACATTCATATCCTAAACGGTTCACTTCCTCAACTAATTCTCTTCGTTGTGTGAAGAAAAGCTTGCGAACGTCCACAATTCTTCAAGAGGTCATCCGTTGCGTGAACAAGGAATTAGGTGATGTATGTTGTATGGTTGCCATCATTGTTATCAGGACCTATTCATCTGCAAAAGAGAGGTATGCCTGTTAGTTTTCTTTGAAACAAGAAAAACAAAAAAAAAGGAGGAAAGAGAGAGAACTCCTTGTGTTTGCCGAAAAAATCAAGTCAAACAGTTTATCAAAAACTATCAATGGTGGTCTGAGATAGGCGACAGAAAATAAGAGTCGAACAGAAGGTCGTCGGCCAAAGGGAAGCTCTTCAAAGCTTGAAGGCCAACAACCGAAGACCGTCGGAAAGAAATAAAGAATCGGCAAGAAGGTCATCAGCCAAAGGGAGCTATATAGTGGCCAGAAGGCCAACGATGGTTGGTTGAAGGGAGGCATTGAGAAGCCAAAGTCCTTTAGAGGCTAGAAGGCCAACGGCCATAGGCCATCGGTTAGAGGGCCACCGACCGGATGACATCGACTAGAGGGAGGCCTCTGCCTTCCCCTCTCCTTCTCTCTCTCTCTCTCTCGTTTTTATTCTCTCCCAAATATTTGAAAATCACGGCAATTTTAGAAAAACCATTGGCGAAAATTGCGGTTTCCAGAAATCTACTTTGGACAACGCACTTAAAAAGTTCATTCTGCCTTTGGTCAATTTTAAAAATAATAGTCTGTCATGAGATAAAATTACCAAAAAAGTCCAAATAATTTTTAGTAAAAAGATAGTTTTACCCCCATACAAGCGAAAGGATAACTTTACCCTATGATTATTATAAAAATTACAAAATACTAACTTGTTGAATTACATTCCTGCCTCGATTAGTCACGAGTTTTACTGAAAAAACTAGGTGTCATTTTACTGTTCTGCTCGAATATTTTTTAAAAATTACAAAACCAGACAAAAGGGTAAAATTCTCAATTTGCCCTTGAAATTTTGGGAAATTATCCCTAGTCTGGTTCTAAAAATAATAGAATCAAGTTATGAAAAACTCAAAGATGGTACTTAAAAAATGTTTTGGTTAAGAAATATTTTGAAGTAAAATTTATTCTTGACAAGATGATAGAACATGACTTATTCAAACTAAACATTAATGAAAGTGAAGATTCTTATGTTTATATTGATTGTGTCTTTAAGATTGATGTGAATGTGTCGCATAAACGCGTAGGGCATATAAGTTTGAAAAAGTTGAGAAAATTATTCGACTTTGACTTATTGTTAGGATTTAGGGAAAACACTTTTAGTAAGTGTGAAACCTTTATTACAATCAAAATGTCAAGCAAAATATTTTCCAAAGAAACAACAAGGGCAACAACCTTGTTGAAAATCATTCACATTGATTTATGTGGATTTTTTAGAGTAAGATCACACCGAGTAAATATCTATTTAATAACAATTATCGATAATTACTTGAGACATACATATACATATATATATATATACATACATATATATATACATATATATATATATATTAGTACATAAATTTGAGGCACTTGAAACATTTAAAGAATATAAGCATGAAGTTAAAAACCAACTAGGGCATATAATCAAAGTCCTGAGATCAAATAGAGGTAGTGAGTACACATTTGTAAAATTTTTAGAATTTTGTAAAGACTTTGGTATTTTAAAGCAAAACACAATGCCCATAACACCTAAATAGAATGATATAGAAAAAAGATATAACAGGACCTTATTGAATATGATAAGGTCCATGTTAATATATGCCTCTCTACTAAGGCTATTTTTGGGAGAAGTGGTAAGTACAACTGTCTATATACTCAATAGAATATTGTGTAAAGTTGTATTCTCTACACCATATGATATGTGGTTTAGAAGAAAACCCAACATAAGTCATTTCAAGAGGTGTGAATCTATCGCACATAAAGATACTTAATCAGTTTAGAGATAAGCTAGACAACAAATCCTTAAGATGTGTATTAATCAAATATCCTAAAGGCTATAAAGAATATCAGTTTGATCATAAGAACCATTACTCATATAGAGTAGGGATATTGAATTTCTACAGGTTACTAAGAATGACATCCTTGAAAATGATGATAAGTATATTAACGATCTAGTAGATCTATATCAATCATCATTTGAACTCATATATGATATTCTTTATTAAACTGAAACTTTAAGTAGACATAAAAGACCTGGGGACACAGTGTTCAACTTAAAAGATTACCATACTTACCTTCTAGAGGAAGTGTTCAATTCAGTTGATTTAGATGAGTTGGCCGATAACTTAACGTATCAAAAGACTATTCACTCGTCTGAATAAGTAGACTGAGAAAAAGTTATGGATGAAAAAATTGAATCCATTGTGAAAAACTAAGTATGAGAATTGACTGATTTGCCGAAATGAAGAAAGTTATAAGCTATAAATGAGTTTTGAAAAAAAAATCTAAAGTTGATGGATCAAACGACAAGTTTAAGGCGAGGTTGGTTGGAAAATGATTTTCACAAAAAGAGGAGATAAATTATGTTGAAACATATTTTCTTGTTGCAATATTTGCATCCATAAGGATAATCTTGGTAATATCAACATATTATGATTTAGATTTTCAACAATTATATGTAAAAACTACTTTTTTAAATAGAGATTTAGATGAAATAATATATATGCAAAACCCTAAAAGATATAGAGTTAAAGGCCACAAAGATAAAATATATAGGTTCAAAAAATCTCTATATAGCCTTAAACAGTTATCTCGTGAATGATATTTAACTTTTCAAAATGTCATTATATAACTTAGATTTATGGCTAATGAATTTGATCACTTTGTATATGTTTGGAACAGTTGAAGCTATTTTGTCATCTTATCATTATACGTAGATGACATATTATTGACTCGGAATGACGATGAGATGATTGTCAAAACTAAGTCATGGTTAAACTCGAAATAAAAGGATATGTGGAAACATCCTATATCCTGGGTACAAATATTTCTTCAGACAAATAATATAAACTCCTATGCCTAAGTCAGGAGAGATATTCACTATATTCTTAAAAAGTTTAAAATAGGTGAATGTAAGTCTGCATCTACACCCATTGCAAAAGGGGTCAAATTGAGTAAGGTTGATTTTTCTAGTGAAAGAGATGACAAGCCTAATGTTTCTTATGCATAAGTTGTGTGAAGCTTGATATATGTTATGTTATTTACAATACCTGATATTAGCTTCGTTGTTGGTCTTATAAGTAGATATCAAAGTAATCATATATGACAACATTGGATAACTGTGAAAGGGATCCTAAGATAACTTAAAGGAATAAAGGATTTGAAATTATGTTTTTAAACATATTAACTAAAAGTGGTAGGATACTTAGATGTTGTCTTTGCTGGAAATAAAGATGAAAGCAAATCAACATCAGGACAAATAATTCTCTAAACCACATGGGTAAATTAGTAATTTTATATGTATGTTTGGTTTTGTATTTTTTAAAAAAGATCAGGGGCAAAACAATAAACTTGGTATGTGATTTTTGTATAAAATTCATTACTGATTAAGGGTAAACCCATAATTTTGCCCCTTAGTTCAAATTTATAAATTTTTAAAGAGATAGGAGCAACCTTTTCTTTTAATATGATGACAAAACTATGAACCTTTTATCGATTAAGGGTAGGAAGGTAATTCAACCTTTAGGTATTTCAAACTTTTTATAAACAACCAGAGGGCAAGACCATTTTTTCGCCCGTTTGAGAAAAGAACTATATTTTTGCTCAAAAAGTAGCTTGATATTTTCATAATTTTACCTTGTAGCACTTTGTAATTTTCAAAAATGGTAAGGGGTAGAACTGACTTTTCCGTCCATTTGACGATTTTTCAAAACCGGGTGCGATTTTAGAAAACCATTAGTTTTCGCTCACAGTTTTTTGAAACCGTTGGGCGATTTTTTGAAAGTGTAAAAGGGAAGAGAGAGAGTGGGAGAGATCGTAGAGTGAGAGAGAGGGGAAGGCTCCTGTCTCCCTTCGTCTTGTGCGTCCTACCGACAACCACCGGCCGATGGCTTGAGTTCTCTTGGGCTCTTGTTTTCAACCGATGGCAGCCTGACGTTGGCTTTCTTCTTCCTTTCTTTTCTAGCCTTTTGACAAAACTTGATCGATCTCTTGTCGCGATTGTTTGGCCTTTGGCATATCCTAGCCGATTTATCTCTTTTGTTGATTTGGACCGATCTTTTTGCTTCAACTATTTGGCCTCTTTTCTTGAACTTTATCTCCCTGGATGCTTTGGAGTTTCCGTTTTTTTGAGTTGTTTCTTATTTTTTTGTTTCTAGTGTGTAGGAGATTTTTGGCTCTTACCTTTCTGTCTTCTGGGTCGCTGAAGTTTCAGTGAGTGCAGCGGATGTTGATGTCGCGAGGTTTCCACACGAGGGTTTTCTTAGACGATTGTGAATCAGTGAATCTGTGTATCTCTTAATCTGTTAAAAACTGTGTTTTACCTTGTAAGTGGCTGCCTTTTTATAGGCACCCGCTCCCCCGTCGTCTGACTTTCTCCTCTCATAGCTTCCCTCATCTGGGAGTGGTAACGGATGGCCGTTACTAGATTTTCCAGTAACGGCTGTCTGTTACATATCCGACCTCTCCTCAGGTCCAGCCGTTACCCGAGCCGAGAATGGCCATTTCATTGTAACATCTCCCACTTGGCTATTCGAGCAAGTGTATCGACATATTGGTTTTCCTCCCACTTTCCCAGGGTTTTTCCTAGTTATGTAGATCCCTGATTACTATTGCAATCAGAACGGTACAGTAGGTAAAAGATTTTAGAAGGAAGCACAATAATATTATCATCATTCTTCGATTGAAAAGCAAATATATGAGAAGCAAAGTATGACTTGGGTGTGAAAGAATCAACAAATAGAAGAAAAAAAAAAGGTTGATGTTAAAAGTTGTCATTCGATCGGTACAAAGAAAGTGAAATTTCATTATTGCTTACAAAGTAGAGTGAAATTGATAGTTTGAGAGGATTGAATGTATTTAATAGTAAGCATAATCATCCTCTAGTCTTATATTTAGAAGAACATACATTTGCAAGTAGATTGAATAATGATGAGTATAATATGACAAAAGAAGTGAGCAAAAGTCATTGTAAGCCAAGTTATTTTGTCGATTCTAGCCAATCATTATCCTTCGGTTGTATGGCTTTTGGCAGAACTTTGTCGATCATGTCTCTTTTATTGATTCTAGCTAATCTTTCTACTTCAACCTTCTGGCCTTTAGGAGAACTTGGTCAATCTTGTCTTGTTGGCTGTCTCAAGCCAAAGATTGAGGTTTCCAACAATCAACCATCTTTTTTGGCAAAAAATGGGGTGATCCCCTTCTCGTCTTCTTATCTCTTTATTTATTTATTTATCCCTTTACAAAAACGTAAATGCATACATTTTTTACAAAAATGATGAGGCACTGATATCAGTAATGAAATTTGATAACAGCTTCACCGGAGGTTTTCCATACAGCGGAGGACTTCTTTGTGTTGCTATGATACTAATCATGGAATCATGTATGTGTTTTTCCCGTTTACCGCTTTTTTCAAGAAAGATTCTCACTGTTTTTCTTGTTATTCTATGTTTTGTTTTTGTGCACTACTCTATATTTATAGAGCAATGTAAAATTCTTCCTCCTGGATATAGAGGTTATGCTTTCGGTTCTGGAGCCCTTATTTGGCCGTTAGAACATATTAATAATAGTTTTGATGTTGTGGATTTGTCCGGTAGGAGCTTCTACGGGAAACGACTATATAATCGATGTCGATGTCGAGTTTCTTCGCTTAACACAACCAACCGTATCGTTTGATGACGAAAGGGAACGAGCCAAGATACGTGTGGCTCACCTCATTCACAAGCTCAACGGCTCCTTGTCAAGGACGAGACCCTAGGGCCACTTTGTCATTTACTGTGGAATGACGGCCCTCCCTTCTCCCTCTCTCTCTCTCTCTCTCTCTCTACTTCGGGAAGATTTCGTCTGCGGGCTTGGACAGACCCTTTACTTTATCACCATCACCATCACCTTCTCTCTCTCTCTCTCTCTCTCTCTCTCTCTCTCTCTCTCTCTCTCTTCGGTGGCTCAGTCTGTGTTATGGGTTCCCACCATCGGGAGAACGACCGGTAAGTTAAAATAGCGTGAAGATTGTGCTTGGAGTTCTGTTACCGCTTTGTGTTTTCTCTTGTACTGTTTTGCTTCTAGCTAGTGGTCTCGCATTCACCGGGTGGTGCGCCTTGGTGTTGTTTTGCTTCTGACTTTGTTTTTCTCGCTGTAAAAATGTCCGCTATCTCTACTCTCTGTTGCATGCATTCCATTTCCACGCTCATGGGATGCGTTTCTCTGTGTACGTCGTTTTCTTTATCCTTCTCATGTTAAACCTGTTGGCAACTGAATGCCGAAGAAGGCCGAGCAGCGGTAAACGGTTCCCGGTTTTAGCAGAGGGGATTTTTTTTTCCGACTTTCTCTCTCTGTCTTTGATATGCCCATGTTCGTTTACATATTCGAGCGATCCTTTTTCTTCCCTTACGATTAACGTTATGGGTTTTTCGTTTACTTTTTGTGAGAGACTATGTTAAACCTGTTGTTTATAAAAATAAAACGCTATCCGCATTTAAGATTTAACATGTTTTAAATTCACAAAATCGGCAGGGAGGACCCTTTCTTTTCCAATTTCATGAGAGCATTAACATGCCTTCTATGGCCACCAAGTTACCCAATGCATGAGTAACTTACATCTCTCACTTAGCCATAACGGCCGAATAATGATACCCCCACTATTTAGCGGATTTCCAGGTAGTATTATTTTTCAGTTGCAAAGAATAGCAACTTACCAAACCTATTATATATTTTTTATAATAAATATGTTTTTTTGCATAACAACCACTATGTGTGTTTCCATACTAACACTTTAGATATATAACCCATGCATGTAACATGCTTTGTAAAGAGATATTATGAAATACCTTTAGTCTAGGAGTCAACCAATATATCACTAGTTAGCATATAAGATATGGATAGTTCATTTCATATCATGAACATAATGGTACTTAACTATTATATGTTTGTTTCTAGAGCTATCTACTCTACTTTTAATTAAAGAGATTGTTGCACTATTGTCATAATAAATGTCAATCGGTTTGTTGGTTATATCCGGTTTCAAATCACGGATGAAGTGGTTTATCCCAAAACACTTGTTATAGTCATATTTCAAGCAAAATACTATCTTCTTATGTATGCAATACTATACAACCATATTTTTTCGAAGCCTAAGAAACAATACCTCTTCCAAATAAGAATATTTGATCGAAGGTTGACTTGTTGTCTTCTTCACTCTCAACAAAGTCAACATCTAAGTATTCTACTACTTTTAGTTCACAAAAATATAACTTTAAATCTTTTATTCATTTTAGATATCTTAAAATACTTTTTGCCACAACCCGATATTGCCAATCAAAATTACTTTGATATCTATTGGTAAGACTAAGACTAACAAAAAAAATGGTATAAGGTCTTGTACACAATATAGTATACATTAAACTGTCGACAACTTGTACATAAAAAAGATCAAGCTTGTTTTCTCTCTCACCGAAACAATCAACCTTACTCAATTTGACTCTTTTGACAACCGGTATGTTTGCAATCGCCTATTCTAAACTTCTTGAAAATATAATAAATATCTCTCTCCAAACTTAAACACAAAAGTTAAGATTCTCCGAGCTGATTGTTTAAGGTCATATATACTTTATCTTCCTGGCCTCTAGCCATATATCCTTTTGGTTGTTGTATATAAATGATTGCATCTAAATCACCGATCAAAAACCAGTGTTTATATCTAGCTCATGTAAATCCAAATCATAACATGTAGAAATAGCTAGGAGAATATGTTTCTATGTAATTTATTCTCTCTTTTTATGTAAAACCCTTTCGCAACCAACCTCGCCTCATACTTAGTGATTCCATCAACCTTATACTTCTTTTTAAGAACCCATTTACAGTCTATAAATTTCCTTTCTTTAAGCAAATCTATCAACTCTCAGACTTAGTTTTTTTTTAATAGATTAAATTTTCTCATTCATTGCTTTTTCCTAGTATGATGATTCAGGTGGGCTAATAGCTTGCTGATTAGTTAAGTTATCAATTAACTCATCTAAATCCAAAATCCACTCCATTATACACTTCTTCTACAAGATAAGTGTCATAATCCTTTAAGTAGGACAACATAAATCTAGGTTTTTTATGTCCACTTAAAGTTTCATTATGTATAAAAAGGTTATTTAAATTAGTGGGTTCAAATGAGGATAGATCCAAATATACTAGATCATCATTGCTCTCATCATCATATTCAAGGATGTCATTCTTAGTATCTTCTAAGAATTCAACATCTCTACTTTCTATTAGACCATGATCCTTTTAATAAAATTCATATTCTTTAAAACTTTTAGAGTATCCAATGAAAATACATCTTAAGGACTTATTATCTAGTTTATCTTTAGATTGATCAAGGATCTTTACTTGAGCTATAGATTCCTACCTCCTGAAATAATTTAGGTATGGTTTTCTAAAAAATCACATTTCATATAGTGGAGAAAATACAACCTTATATGTTACTTTATTTAATATTACTCCTTAAAATAAGAAGTATTTATTAACATGAACCTAATTATATTCATTAGAGTTGTGTTATATCTTTAAGCTACATTTTCTTGAGTTGTTCTGATGTAGAGGTGTATTTACCACCTCAATCATCTCTTTAAACTTTGGTTAACTGCTCCAATTGATTTTACTTCTTATTTATATTATTTAAATATTTTTAAGTGCCTTAGATTTATGTGATAAGAGATATCAATATCCATATCTCGAATAATCATCAATAAAGGTTATAATTTTTTTTTTTCACGAGGAGACCTTACCCTAAAAGGTCCACACACACACACACACACACACACACACATATATATATATATATATATATATATATATATATATATATATATATATATATATATATATATGAATGATTTCGAATAGGGTTTTGTCTTAATTATTTCTTTATAGAATGTTTTTCCAGTGATTTTTCTTGTACACACACTTCATACTTATCAAAAGTATAAAGTGTTTTCCTGAAACCTAGACAATAAGTCAAAGTTCACTAATTTCCTTAACTTATTCAAACTTATATGTCCTAGCCTTTTATGTGATAAATTGTCAGTAAAGACACAATTAAGCAAAAGAAGAATGTTTGTTTTCATTAATATTCAATTTGACGTTCAAAATCAAATAAATCAGAAACGAAAATGTGCTCATGTTTTTCCACAATAACCTTGGATGGAATAAACCTAGTCTCAAACGCTTTCTTACAAGCATATGGATAAATACCAGATTATGCTTAACAACTGACACAATTAGTACATCTAAAAAACCAACTAGGATGCCTCCTATATCAATTGTGAAGGGCCCAACACCTAGGACATCAACAAAAGAGTTGATGCCCATATATACACACACGGTGCTCCCAGGCTTGTATTCCTTTAGGTTGAAATCTCCTTCCTTACTCTTTGAGATTTGATGAGTTGTTCCATAATCCATCGACTAACCACAAATAGGACGGTCCATATACATGTATTCGATGAATCACCTCTTGCTTCTCCTTCTACACGTCTTGTTAAGTGTTGCACTCATTTTTCTTTTGGTTATGGTAGTCTCTCTTAAAGTGTTTCTTCTTTTCACAGTAGAAGCACTTGATCCGAGAAACATGTTCATGCGATTTCTTGAATTTTTGACTGCCCTTATTTTTATATTTGCCAAACTTTTTATTTGGCTTCCTTTTGTTTTGGTTGATCTTAGAGTTCGACCCTAAGTAATCTTGAACTATGAGCATTTTATCTTTCTTGTTTTGTTCATATGCTCTTGTTAAATATCAGGTTTGAGGGGAAGTTTAGAAAGAGTGAAGTCCAATCCCAATTTAAGTGTCATGGTTACCATATTCTAGGATGAAAGTAGAATATTTAAAATAATTGATATCTACATAGGGTCTGAGATTACTGATTTCGTTACAATTAAGTCCGTGACTATAACCAACATTTGATTTACATTTTCAACTATATTATCTTGTTTTATTTTATCATAATTGTATTTCTGAAGGTGTAGTTGAACATGTAATTTGATTGTAGTATCATATTTTGCAGTTACAAAATCAAAAAGTTCTTTCGCGATTTCATATTTCTCAAAAATCCTAATTAAGTCATCCTCTATATATGTGAGCATAATGACCCTGCCTTTTTAAGGGTTTTGTAAACTATGCATTCCTCGTCCTGTTGCTTCAGATTCAAGTGGGATTTTAATTTCCCTTAAAACATAATCAGCACCTTCTAGTGTCAAGTTCAATAGAATTCTCATTGTTCAATTTTTAAGTCTTTGTTAATTCATAAATACAGATTCTAGTGGTCATTTTGAGGTATTTGGCAGAAATAACAATTCTGTTTTCAAGTAAAAAACGTTAAACAAGCAACAAATAAATTAGATTTGAATCTAATTCTAGAAACCATCTAAAATTAACTAACTAAGCACTGAACAGAAATAGCAAAAAACATAATATACTGTTTTGTAAATAATTCTGGGCACCTGTCTGTAATTTTATAAATGTTACAAGTAATAACTTAGAGTGGCAAAGAACTGTTAATAATTTTTGAAGAAAAAGGGCTGTTCCTCTCACTGTGACAAGCTTCATGAGACTAAAAATGATGTTCCAATTGAATGATGTAAAAGAAACGTTTCCATCCTTGTTTACCTGGCTCATGTTGCGCTTCTCTTTAAGTGGACAAGTTGAACTATATACCAGATTGTTCTGGTTCGGTTCTGTGTATTATCCTTCATCCTGATTGTACTCTTTCTCAATGCATCATCAACTGTTTTTTATTGGAATTTCTTGATTAAATACCTACTGCTGATTTATGTTTTAATTGCAGAAATGGGGCAGCGATCACCTCACTATAGCTTGTCAATTGGTTTTTGTGGATGATCTCTGAATCGCTGAACAGTACATTTTGGTGTCTCACATTTAATGTATATATGTTTATTATGTTGGTTTTTAACTTTAACTGGGAGGAGGCAAATTTCCTGTCGTATCGTTTAAATATTCATGTGCCTACAAAAGCAGCTTCTAGATAAATCAGTTAGTAGTTGATTGTAGCAGACATTTACATGGTTTATCAAAGTAAATGACCATTTGTTGAACCAGTGTTCCTCCTGAAGGTTGGACAAAACCCGTAGCGTGAGAACAACGTGTGATGCTACTAATCACATTTACAGAAAACTACGCTAATGAGTTGTTGGCCTGGGGTAATATCATTCTGGAATTAGCATGTCGAGTAGAGGTATCAACAAGATCGACCTGCCTTGAATCATTCAGACACAGCAATTTTGCGTTCAAAGTGTTCAAGCACCAGATGAAGATCGAACTCTTACTGGGTCTACTATGAAAGAGTCCCAATCAGGCATTAGGCAGCAGGTGTTGGTCAACCTAGCCGGGTCTGTGCAAATGATGTATATTTGGTGTTTTCACACCTGAGAGCTTTTGGGTTTTAATCTTCAGCCGCTCTGCCCTTTGGTGAGGTGTGTGGATTTGCTTCCTATAACCGGTCCCAATCCCAGATAAATGATGCGCTTCAATACTGAGTCATGGCAATTGTAAGCATGATGCAAGGATCTTTTTTGTTACGATGAGGCCCAAGCGAAGCCTGACATACACGTCCATGCATGCACACCTTAGGCATCGAACTCACCACCTGCAATGTGGAAGGAAGAGAGCGCTGCCAGATTGAGCTAACTCTCAGGCAACGAGGACTTCAGGTACTATGAAAGTTTCTTTTAACTAAAAGTTCGCACAGGTCCTAGAGGTAGTCTTGATTGCATCTAAACATGACTGCTATTCCATGTTGGCTGTCTCGACTGAAGGGCCAACTTGATCCTCTTCCTCATGATTCCTGCTAAATGCAAAAACATGTAATGGCTTCAGTGGAGGGATCTCCTGAATATTGGGTATCCACCGGAAAACTGGATCATATATTTCTGAAATGGGCAGCGTATCAGAAACCGTAGTGAATAGCTCCATATTTTTCCATATTTTGAAGGAGGGAAGTTGCAAAAAGACGGAAATTAAAACACACACATTCACCAACCAAATAATCGAACTGAACTGAACCAAAATTTCCATTTTGGTGTAAATCGGGTGGACATCAGAGAGCCCTACCGGTGAGCTAAAGCTTTGGGTGTGGCATTTATGGGTTCTCTGTCTCCTGCTATTACACATAGTTCTGGGGTCCGTACATGGTGCATTTTGAAGCACAATCTCTGCATCATTCATCTCCGTAGCTCATGCTAGCATGAGTTATATGATTCAGATAATGGGTATTTGTGGTTAGCTTCGTACTTTCTTTAGGCTGAACTTCCAACAATACAATCAATTCTCTATCTTATGGGATCGAATCGAATCAACATCTTTGTTCTGTGATGAAGGCCAATACAGGAGGCACCAGAATCAACCGATTCGGGGCCGAATCCGCCTTATTCAAGTGAGAATTTTATTTTCTAATGTTTTGAGACTGCTTTTGAACATAGAACCGCCGACTCGGGCGGATAAGACTAAGATTCAGCCAGTTATCTAATTAAGGGATCCATTTTAGCAACGGGCCATTTTTTTTTTGGCTAAATGGAGAGGCCGAAGGCAGATGTGCACTACCCTAAGCATTGAACTCACAACTCTAGCCAGGTGACCTACTGCTCTCAGGTGCCCGATTCGGTGAATGCTAGTCTAGGCACCTTCCTTGCATTGAAAAGAATAAAAGATGGTTCAAACTTCAACTGCGCGGTGGGTAAGTGGGTCCGGTCGGAATCAGTCACCAACTCACATCCCACTCTCTCTCACGTCATATCATCACCTTCTACTATCTGCCACTCTCACCAACACAAACACTACGAATACGAAGAAGATTGGTGGGATGAGAGAGAAAGTAAGATTGACAATATAGACAAAGAGGAGACACTTAAAAAACTCCCTCTTTTCCTCTCTCTCGCTCTCTATTATATATATATATATATAAGAGAGAGAGAGCTTCGTCCACCGTCGGCTCATACCTCACGTACCTTCTACTGCGCGGTGGGTAAGTGGGTCCGGTCGGAGTCAGTCACCAACTTACATCCACTCTCTCTCACGTACCTTCTACTATCTGCCACTCTCACCAACACAAACACTACGAATACGAAGAAGATTGGTGGGATGAGAGAGAAAGTAAGATTGACAATATAGACAAAGAGGAGAGACTTAAAAAACTCCCTCTTTTCCTCTCTCTCTCTCTCTTATATATATATATATATATATATATATATATATATATATATATATATATATATATATATAAAAGAGAGAGAGCTTCATCCACCGTCGGCTCATACTTGATTTTGGGCATTATTGTGGTCAACAGACCCAACACTGTCCTTATCCTTGTATAGTTTGGTAGAGAGAGAGAATAAAACTCCTTTCTCCCCCAACCTCCGCCTCTAAATCAAGCCTCCTCCACACACACATACACACAGAACTTCCTCTCAACAATCTCCATCCATCCGTTTTGTTCGTACCTACCGCAGTTCCCAACCTTACCATGGCTTCTGTGGCCGAGGAACCGAAGCCGACGGCGGCCAATTTCTGGGGCGACATGCCGGAGGACGAGTATTACGCTTCACAGGGCGTGAAGAACACCCAATCCTACTTCAACACCCCCAACGGCACCATCTTCACTCAGTCATGGCTCCCCGCTGGCGATGGCGTCCCCCTCCGCGGCATCGTCTGCATGACCCACGGCTATGGCAGCGACACCGGCTGGATGTTCCAGAAGATCGCCATCTCCTACGCCCGATGGGGCTACGCCGTCTTCGGCGCCGACCTCCTCGGCCATGGCCGCTCCGACGGCCTCCGCGGCTACCTTGGCGACCTCCCGAAAGTCGCCGCCACCTCCCTCCTCTTCTTCCAATCCGTCCGAGACTCTCCGGCCTACATCGGCCTCCCCCACTTCCTCTTCGGCGAGTCGATGGGCGGCGCCGCCACCATGCTCATGTACCTCCAAGACCCCGACGGGTGGTCCGGCCTCATCTTCTCCGCTCCACTCTTCGTCATGCCGGAAGACATGAAGCCGTCCCGCCTCCGGCTTTTCCTCTTCGGCCTTCTTCTCGGCTTCGCCGACACTTGGGCCGCAATGCCGGACAAGAAGATGGTGGGGAAAGCCATCAAGGACCCGGAAAAACTCAAGATCATCGCAGCCAATCCCCGGCGCTACACCGGCACCCCCCGCGTCGGCACCATGAGGGAGCTGGCCCGCATCTGCGAGTACATCCAGGCGAACTTCCACCAGGTGCGCGCGCCGTTCCTGACCGTCCACGGCACCTCCGACGGCGTCACGGCGCCGGAGTCCAGCAAGCTACTCTACGAGAAGGCTAGCAGCGAGGACAAGACGCTCAAGCTGTACGAGGGGATGTACCACTCGCTGATTCAGGGCGAGCCCGACGAGAACAGCGAGAGGGTCCTCGCCGACATGCGGGAGTGGCTCGACGCCCGCACCCACCAGCCCGCCCAGTAACCTACTGAAGCGGGGTTTTCCACTTCTATATTTCTTTCTTTTCTGCTCTCTCTTGAATCTAGCTGTTGTCTGTACCTGTTTTCACAAGATTCAGCTGCTCACATATTGAAACATCTCAATACAAGAATTAATATAATTGATTCCTATGGTTGCCATCACCACCACGATCATCTTTGTAGTATTTTTTTCTGTTCCAACTCACGGGTATTCTGTTCTAACCCATTTTGAGCTGAGGTCTGCCGACTACGAGGGTAAAGCTCCTCCAGCACTGGTTTTCTCCATTCACAAGGCTCGCAATCGAGACCTTGCTTGTGGAGAGCGAGTACCGACCACTTGAACCAATGAACCGTTGGTTTTGCTGAATACAATTTTAGGATAGCAAGATGGTGATCTTCTTTCTTTTCTCCTGCAATCCACTCTTCAAAGTTCTAGCTGGTCGGTTGATTCTTCTTCCTTCTGCGGTTTCACTTTGAAAAGCTTGAAGAGCTTAGACTATCTATGGAGGTTGGATACGGTTTCCCGACTATGGATCACATTAGGTGTCTCCCCATGGCCTCATTTCACGTTAGAAAGCATCTTTCTTTTTGTGTATCGTTATAATTTCCTCGTTTTTTGGGGGATGCCATAGATAAATAAGGTGGCTTCCATCTTTCTAATGGGTGATTGCTTATACTAGAATATTTTCTCGGTGGCGGTCATAGGGTAGAAATCCCTTTCTCCGAGCCGTATAAATCTTGTGTCTTGTGTTTGCGTGAGTTTTTGCTTTTGAACTCTGTTTTACACGTTTCCTTGGGAAGTGTTACTGCTTTAAGTGAACCTCATCTTCTCTCTGATCTTTCTGTTTTGTGTCTGATCTTTCGTTATTGTTTCATTGGTGGATAATGACGATAGATCGACGGAAGTTGGTGGTTAATGGACGCGGATGGTGAAATCGGAGTCAATGGACTTGGGACAAGATTCCCCAATGAAACGCCAATGTGTTTGCATTAAAAGAGAGATTCATGAGTGATCCTAACGGGATGCCTCCTAGTGAAGGATCATCTGAACTGAATGCTGGAGTCCCCAGTTTGGAAACCTCACAGAAAAATGCTGACAGGGTTCTCAGCAGCCAGCTGCTCAGACATTCTTAAGTTATGATTTCTTTTCATTACTCCTAGTACACGATAGGTTACTTCTTCAGAGTCGAGGCCATATTTCATTCTTTGGTTTTGCAATCCTCCATTAGATCGTAATTCTGATCTTAAGGATGCAATTTGGTTTTAATTGTAATAAAATTTGGTAGGATTTGGCTGCAAGAAAAATATTAATTTGGTTTAGAGGGTCCTTAGTAAAGGAGGAGTGTTGCGTTAGGCTTTCGACAACGAACGTAAAACTTTGTCGAACTTATCTACCTGGATTCTACAAATTATGAGCATTGGGCAATGTGGAAACAAAGAATCCATATAGTGGACTTCATCTAGTATGAGAAAAGGCTCAGTTGTTGTTTTATTGTTGTATTTGGGAAACAAGGGACAACTTATAACATTCAGAATTAGTGTTACCTGTACAATACAATATTGTGGATACAAAATGTATTATACGAGGCCACGGCAATTTCGAGGATTTTTAGTTTTCGTTTGTCTTTCGATTGCTCCAAGGCAATTTTGTTCGAGGGTGAGGTATCTTAACAGTTTTCAACGATGTGCAACATCACGATCACTCCAACAATGACAACACTAACAATGTGGTGGTTGTGGTGTAACATTTCATTTATTTATTTATTATACGTATATTTAATATTTTCTTGTGTTATTTTTTTTATAAATAACAATATATGAAGTGAGTTGATATCTTTTCATTATATTTGTAAAGTGAGACACTATATTATAGTTGAGAGAAACAGATTGAAAATAAAATATGTTTTTTGTGAGAAGTGATTAATGGTGGAATATCTCGTTTGAAACATCACCTAGCAAAGATTAGGAAAGAGGTTTCTTTTTGCACGAGCAAAGTTAGAAGAGTGTCAAAAGCTATTAAATGACAATGTTAATATATGATTGAAAGTATAATTAAGAAGATGTAAGGGAAAAAGATGCAATGATGTTTGATGAAGAGGATGTTAGACTTAGTGGTGGTGGTGATGATAACATCGCTTTTGATGCTAGGATAAAGATTGATGGTAGTAGTTCTCAGCTACCAATCAAGAGAAAAAGGGTTGTTGAAGAGGTTGTTATTGGTAGAAGAGATTAATGGCATATAGTTATTTTTTCCTCCTAATATTATACATGATGTTTAACTTAGAATTCGTGTTGTTATGACTTTAGAGCAATTCCATGAACAAACAGACCTTATAGTGGAGAGATAACTTTATGATGCATGTATTCCATTTAATACAATATATTCTTTTCATTTTCAAGCGACGATTGATGCTATTGGTAACCTTGGTCTAGCGTATAAGATGTCATCTTACCAAAAGTTGAAAGAAAAACTATTAGATAACACTGTCCATAAAGTTAAAGAATATTGTTCAATTATGAGAGAGTTATAGAAGGAGACTAGATGCACTATCATGACAGATGAACTAATAAATAGGCGAGTAAAAACTTTGTTAAAAATGACTTATGTTTTTGAGATCCCTATACATGTTAGAAGAACGACATACTCTAGAGGTTCTAAGATAAGAATTTGATAAGGTGAGATTGAAAGTTGGGTTTGAGAATGTAATCCAATTAATTACAGATAATGCAGCTAAGTATACCCATTATCTATATCTCATCCTGAAAGATATTGAAGAGATGGATGAGGTGAAGGCAACAACTGAGTATTGTTAAGATATCACAAAATTTATCTATAATCATGCTTTTATATTATGTATGATGATGAGATATACAGATGGTGCAGGGCTCTTTCGTATGATCGTTACTTGGTTTGTAACAATACAAAATATTGTTTCTTATCAATACAAAATATTGTTAAACAAAAACAAGTTTTGAAAAAAATGTTTTTCTTAGATGAATAACAACAGTTTGCAGAGTTGCCTCAAAATAGAAAGAATAAAAAACTGAATGAGATTTAAGATACAGTTTTTAGGAGTACATTTTGGAACTCGTGTGTTAGACTATAAAGGATCACATGTACTTTAGTCAAAGTTTTGAGATTGTCTAATAGTGAGGTATGAGCTATCTTTATGAAGTCATGGATAGGGATAAATAAGTTATTAGAAACAATTTTAATGAATGAAAGAGAGATTACGTGCTCGTGTGAAATATTATCGATAATAGATGGAATAAACAATTACATCAACCTATTCATGTTGCAACTTACTACATAAATCCAACATTTAAGTATTTTATGAGCTTTAAAAAGGACAATGAGGTTAATCAATGTATCATTGATTTCATAATAAGATTGGTTCTTGATGAGAGTAAAGCATATGCTATATATCAAGAGATGATCTATGATAATGATATTCACTTGATAGGCTTGACTATAGCTATTTTCAACTTTAATAATATGTGTCTAGGTAAATTGTTTATGTTACTATTTAAGTTTCTTAAATTTTATATTTATTGTGGAATAACTCTTTATATTTGTCTTTTTCTATTAGATTTTTGGTGAAATAGGCTTGAAAATAATTGCTCAAACATGAAAGATTTTGCAATAAGATTTTTGAGTCAAACCACTAGTGCAAATGGCTATGAAAGAAATTAGAGTATTTTTGAATATATCCACACAAAAAAAATCCAACTAAAATATAAGCGCCTTAATGACATGGTTTTCATTCGTTACAATGCACGATTCCAAAAAAGGTAATAAAGGATTAATTACTAATTAAATATTTTATTTTATTTAATTATTAATGTTATTTATTTATTTATCTTTCTTGGCGGCAATTAATAAAGTTAAATAGGGAGGAGAACAAATTTGATCAAATAAGTATGAACAATTTTAATATCTTAGAGGAGTGGATTACGAAAAATAATGAAACAAATACACTACTAAGAAGAAGACATTTAATGGATTAATTTGGAAAGAGTGCAACAACATAAAGGAGATGATGATTTTGATTTTGAAGGTGAAAGTGATGATGATTTTGAATAAGGAAGAGAAGATGAAGATTATTTAGTTCATCCTGATTACAATAATTATTTTTTAATTATGAAAGTTATAATTTTTCTAAAGTTGTTCAGCTAAAATACTTTATATGGTGATTGATGAATATATACTCAACTTATGGATTGTATGATTTGTTTTCAAGTGATTTTTATAGATTTTTGTGTTTTTAAATTTTTTTCTAACTTTTTAGTATTAAAAAAATGATACGGAGTGATAAATACGATACGCATCGAACAACTTGAAACTCTTACCCGTTCTAAGACTCAAACACATGCTATGAGGAACTTGATTGCCCCCACCCATGATGTCCGGAACATTTAGTCGTGGAATTCAACGTCTTCGTTTTTCTTACATTTTTCTTTGAAAATCAAGGATGGAGTCTTGCAGGTGTTGAAGAACATGGTTTACCCGCATGAAAAAATGAAGCATGGGCAGGGTGTTCTATTTGTCCATCCTATGCCACATGAGTATGAATTGCAATCCCTTCAACATAAATGTGAAGAATTCAAGGGCACCCTAAACCCAATAAAGTGGCTTCCCAAATAGTTGCTAATTTCCTCATCTCGTACATCTGTTCATATAGATCCAAAGGCTCT
The DNA here is from genome assembly GCA_036023115.1 of Brasenia schreberi. Lineage (NCBI taxonomy): Eukaryota > Viridiplantae > Streptophyta > Magnoliopsida > Nymphaeales > Cabombaceae > Brasenia > Brasenia schreberi. The sequence continues at coordinate 38,583,337 of JAYKKT010000089.1, read as the reverse complement.
TTGGGTATTTTTTATTTAAGTTTCCATATAGGAGAGAGAAAACTATTGCTTTAAGAAGATGAATGAAGTACCACATTTCACTTAAAAAGAATCTAGCTAAGTTTGAAACCATCTATTGCTACGTAGATCACCAGTCGAGGGTTTGGCTATGAAGGTCATGAGTTCCATACATGGGGTGTGCATCTGGCTTTGTCCTCCCTGTTGCACAAAAGAAGAAAAAAGAAAACTTCACTCAATTTGCATATTCTGATCCTCGCCATTGCATCAAAATGAGGCGACCTTCAGCTTGGCATGCATGAATTCACAGTCGGCCGTGTCTTCGATAGGTTGATCTTGCTCTAACTCTTACCAGTTTCTTGGACCCTCTTCTTCTGCTCCTTGCTTTGTATGGTGTGAATTTTGATTTGAATTGTCCAATTCAGAAATTGGGCAACTGAAGAGAATATTAGAAGAGGATTCAAGTTTGTAAACTTCTGCTTTGATAGCTTTTAAGATTAAATTATGTTTCTCTTTCTAAGTTTCTCTCTCTCTCTCTCTCTCTCAGGGGTGTGGAAAAGATCTGCACGAGAGTCAGAATCCCTCTTGTGAATTCCCTCCATGGAGCAGACCAACCGTGTCCTAATCGGGTGTAGCGGCAATATAGTGTAGACTCAAGCATCTCAATGGAAGGTGTTAGGTGAGGAGGTGTGAAAATATATTTGATCAAGTATTCCAACTCCCTCTCTCTCTCTCTCACACACACACACAACCCCCTCTCTCTGTGTGTGTGCGTGTGTGAGAGAGAGAGAGAGAGATGCAGGGCTGGGACTCTATCAAGGGTGTGTTTGATTATGAGGCTGGGTCTAACGAACCCCCTCTTTCCTTTTCTTTTCATCATTGTTACAAAGACGGTATGAAGAATGTTGGTAGTCGAAGTCTGTGCATCAGCCAGTGAATCGCATTATTTGAAGTTCCTATGGAGTATTATTTCCGTGGAGAGAGCTATGTAGCTCATGGGATTGGCGGTTTACACAAGTTGGCTTGAGCATTTTAGAGGATGATGCACACTGGTATGTTCTTTGGAAGCCGGTTGGAAAAGATTTCCCATTCAAGGAAGGGCGAGTGGGCGATGGTGGGCTGTCATTCTAGACAATATATGCCTCCCGAAGGTTATCGTTGGGTCTTCGAGGAAGGATATTGTTGAGCAAATAGTTAGAACGTTGAAAGGGAAGAGATGCAAAGTCGAAGTTGAGGAGAAATACAGAAACATCTTCTGCACGTTCGGAATCTTAGAGTACCAGTGAGTTCCTACAGAATTCAATCAGCTCCCAAGATTATTATCTAACATGGGAACCTTAAGAAGCCAATTATGCTGCAAGGACAAGCCTCCTGAATGTCTGCCTTAATGTAAATTCTGTCTTGTGCATATAGCTTCTTATTTTTTATAACTGGTTATGGGGTCTGCCCACCTTGAATATCAATAAAGAAAGGAAAAAAAGAGTGGCTCAATACAATTTGAGTCTGAGTGAAAAATTGGATACTATATGTAACTTAAAAGTTTGGGGGACTAAGTTAAAAAAGTTTTGAGGCCTCAAGGTCCTACAAAATTGATACTATAAGGTGGTTGTTATCTTGGTCGCCTTACCCATGATCCAACTGTTGCAATGGTAGCCTGAAAAATCCATGAAAATGTGAGTTTCATTCTCAGATCAGGAAGAGACTCACCTTCACATATTACAGATAAATCTCTTGTAGACATGTTATTTCTTCAGTGAAAGAAAGCCGGTACATTCTGTACCAAATAAAATAAGCAGTAAATTCTTACAAAATGAAACACACACAGACACGCACACACCCCAAAAAACTGATCAAAACCAACACTGCAGGAGGCACACACACTTCACTTTTAGGGGAGACTTTCAATTTCTGCATTGCAAAAAGTAATACACAACAAGTAAGCCTTTTCCCATACTACATGGGGTCGGCTAGATTCTTTGTTTTCACACAATTTTATCATGTGTCATACTAGGAGTTAACTCAATATAAACTAGATCATTCTTTATTGTTTCTTTCTAATACATTTATGGTCGTCCTCTTTCTCTTTTAACATTTTCACAATCTAGTTTTTTATATCTTCTTACGGGAGCATCCTTGGATCGTCTTTGTACACGTCCAAACCATCTTAAACAAATTTTCTCATTTTATCCTCTATGGCTTTTATTCCCAATTTGTTTCTAATAGCCTCACTATGTATATGGTCTTTCCTTGTGTGACCGCTCATCCATTTCAACATCTTCATTTCTGCTACATACATTTTTGCACATGTTGATAATTAAATGCCCAACACTCATAACCATAAAACATAGCCAGTTGAACTATTGTTTTATAATATTTACCTTTCAACTTTAGTTGTATCTTCTTATTGCATAGAATACCTGATACCCCTCTCTATTTTAACCAACTTACATTAATTTTATGTGTAATATATCCATCAATTTTTCCATCACTTTGAAAAATTGACTCTAGGTATTTAAAACTTTTCTTGTGAGGGATACAATGTGTGATAATCTTAATTTCTATATCCTCTGAAATACCCAAATAACCAAACTTATATTCCATATATTTTGTCTTTGTTCTATTAAATCAAAAATCTTTACTTCCTAACGTTTCTCTCCATAGTTCCAATTTCCTATTAACTTTTTACTTAGACTTATCCACTAACACAATGTCATCTATAAATAACATACACCAAGGTACTTCATCTTGAATATGTTTTGTTAACTCATTAATGACTAATATAAATAAATATAGGCTTAAAGTTGATCCCTCATGTAACCCAATTTTAACTTCAAAGAAGTGTGTCATTCTTTCATGAGTCCTCATGCAAAATTTTTTTTGAATGGTCTAGGTCAGTGGAATTGGCTATCATAGCAAGGGAGAGATGGACTCATCTTATGGGTCAAACACTGATTCCAGATATAAGTCATGCACATTATTCTATTTGGAGAAGAGAAGATCACTAATTTCATCTTAGTTACTATAGTCCATGATCTCATCAATAGCAAAAACATTGATGTTTCTTGAATCAACATATGAAATTTGGTGTGCAGTCTCTGAAACCTATTCAAGAAAGAAGAATGTAGCAAAAGAGTATGAAATTTTAGAAAAGATCAAAAGCTGTAAACAGGGTTCACATTCTATATTATACTAATATCAAGTATTCTTCATGCCAAACTGAAAGAAGTGCAGAGATGGAAAAGAAAAAGGGTGTAAACTCTGAATTTGAATCAATAAAAATCAACATTTTAGGAAGAGATAAACTACCCTCACTTGGGACAATGTACTCCTTACTCATCAGGAAAGAAGATCGAAAGAATCTTGAGAAGAACAATATTACAGTTACAGACCAACATACACTCCAAACAAGAGGTGATTCATCACACTATCGTAGAAGAGGAGGACATTATGGATGTGGTCGAGGATGTGGAAGAATTAATTCTGATGAGAAGGAAAAACTCATATGTTCACATTGTGGAAAATCAAGACACTCTAAAGAATATTGTTGGGAATTACATGGTACACAGGATAATTACAGAAATAAAAACTATTATGCTCATGCTGCTGAGAACTCAACATCCAATACAAATGGAATACAAGAAATTATCAAAAGAATAGAGGGTCTCGATACAAGACTATCTGACCAATCTCAACCAACTTCCTCTCAGGCTACAGTAGCACAGGCGACTCATTCTACAAAGGGTAATTTCTCTTATTCTAGTTCAAAAATTTGGATTATTTATTTAGGTGCTACAGATCACATGGTAGAAAAATCATCATACTTTTCAGAATACAGACTTCTTCAAAAAAGGGAGCCTATTAAGTTGGCAGATGGCTCCTACTCTTATATGGTTAGACAGGGAAGTGTACCTACATATTTTTCATATTTAAAGTCAGTCTATCATGTTCCTAGTTTTTCAATAAATCTTATTTCAGTCAGTTCCTTGACTCGTATTATGTAATACAGTGTAACATTTACACCTACTGGTTGTGTATTTTAGGATCTGAAGTCGGAGAAAATCTTTGGTCATGGTAGACTTCAGAAAGGATTATACATTCTGGAAGATCATCTTCAACATGGAACCTCGTACAATGTTTCAACAACTACAGTTTAGGAGGAATAAATTCGTCTTTGGCATTGTTGTCTTGGTCATTTACCTGTATCGAAATTACACTATATTTTACCCCATCTTAGAGTCAACCTCAATAAACCTCAATTTGAATGTGAAGTATGTCAACTTGGGAAACACCAAAGAACTACTTATCCATTAAGTGACTCTAGGCAATCTCAACCTTTTGAGCTTCTTCATTCTGATACGTGGGGTCCTAGTCCAATTACGCCACTGTTTGGTTAGAGATATTTTATCTCTTTTATCGATAACTATACTCGTCTCACAATTATTTACTTAATGAAATCAAAGTCTGAAGTTTCGTCTATCTTTCCAGTTTTACATAAATTCATTCTTACCCAATTCAATGCTTCTGTGAAAGTTCTTCATTCAGACAATGGGGGAGAGTACATTGGTAAACACTTAGAAGAGTATTTAAAAACTCATGGTATTATCCACCAGACTTCATGCCCGTATACTCCTCAACAAAATGGAATTGTAGAAAGAAAAAATCGTCATATTTTGGAGGTAGCCAGAACTTTATTACTTCAAAATAATGTTCCAAAATTCTATTGGGGAAAAGTTATTCTTATTGTTGTTCACCTAATCAATAGAATGCCTAGTATTGTTCTTACTATCGTATATCTCTCTTATAAGATTTATGTATGTCAATGTGATACATCTCTTTTCCAAGGTTCTCCAAAGAACATTTTTTACCACCCTATCATAAGCTTTTTGTAAATCAATAAATATAATGTGAAGGTTCTTTTTTACTCTAAAATGTTTTATAAGATCTCTCAATAGGTGAATCGCTTCAATAGTAGATCTACGGGACATGAATCTAAATTAGTTTTGTATTGTACTCGACTCTTGTTTAACCTACGTTTGATAATTCTTTTCCATAATTTTATAGTATGACTCATTAACTTGATACCTCGATAATTCGCACAATTGTTAATGTCTCTCTTATTTTTATATATGTGTATAAGTGTACTCACTCTCTATTCCTCGTGTATCTTATGGGTTCTCCATATTTTATTAAATAGTCTTGTGAGCCAAGTAAGCCCCATCTCTCGTAGAATTTTTATACTTATATAAGAATATTGTTTGGTCATACAAATTTACCAACCTTTATATATTTAAGAGCTTCTTTGACTTTGTTCTTTTGAATACATAGATAGAAATTGTGGTTTATATACATTTCCGATTTGACTAACTCTCCTAAGCTAATACTATCATATGTATTTTTATTAAAAAATTTATAAAAATAAAATTTTCATCTATTTTTGATATCATCATTTGCCACTAGAATCTTCTCATCATCATCTTTGATCCATCTAACAAAAGTAAGATCTTTAGTTTTCTTATCTCTAATGTTAGCTATCATAAAAATATCTTTTTACTTTATTTTATGTTAAGTTTTTATATAAATCCTCTCAAATTTTGATTTTTGCTTTACTAACGGCCTTTTTTCGCTTTTTTTTGCTTTCTTATAACCATCTCAAATTTCACTAGTTTTATTAACATAAGTAATTTGTAACATGCCTTCTTTGCCTTGATTTTATCTTTGCTAAACTTCACTCCACTATTCAAATGTCTAACACTTGACCAAGTTCAATTTCAACACTTAATGAAGTAAATGTTACTTCAGACATTTTACGGAGCAATTTGACTTTTAGTATTTTGTAGTACCATCATCTTTCATTTCAATAACTCAAACATACATGAGGTTTTTAAGCGTCAACCGCTACGTTGGCTAAAATATAAGTATTTGTTTATAATTGGCTTGAGTTAAGCAATTCAAAAGAGTATATAAACTATAATTTTTATCATAGAATTCAAATGGATCAAGTCAATGAAAACCTTGAAAAATACAAGTTGATAAATATGTAAGGTCAGACAATATTCGTATAAAGCATAAGAAATATTATGAAAGACATGTATTACTTGGCCTACAAGATTATTTAATAAAATAGAGAAAGAATGAAGAGTAGAGTTATACCATATATAAATTATCAAGGCATCAATTTAATGAGTCATACAATGAAATTATAAGAAATAATTATTAAATATAGGTTGAAACAAATATCAAGTATCATAAAAAAACCAATTTGGTTCATATAAGGAAGATCTACTATTGAGGATACACATTTATTTACGCATCTTATGAAATATTTTAGAATAAAAAAGAAAGGCATTCATATTATATTTATTGATTTAGAAAAAATTTATAATAAGGTGTAAAAAAATATTCTTTATAAAACCTTGAAAAAGAGAGATATCTCATTAACATATATCAATCTTACAAAAGACATGTATGATGATGTACACAAACATGTGTAAGGGCTGATGAAGGAACAACATTTTTCTTTGAAGCCAATACTTGATTATATGAAAGATCAACTTTATATATATTTATTTATATTGGTTCTAAGTGTTGGGTGGTTAATCATCCAATGTATACAATATGTTTGTGACATAAATAAAGATATTGAGATAAATGTGTGGTCATATAAGGAAAGACCATATATACATAATGAGGTTACTATGAACAAACCGAGAGTGGCCCAAATAGATGACAAAATAAGATAAAATCACTTAAAATAATTTTAACACATGAAAATATGATCAAATAAAGCTTATGAGAAGATAAATAGTGAAAATGTTAAAAAAGAATAATACAAAAGTGTTGAAAGGAAATAATAAAGAATTATTTAGCTTACATTGAGTTAGCTATTAGCATGACATGTGATCGAGCTTTATGGAAACAAAAAATCCATATAACGGATCCCATCTAATATAAGAAAAAGACTTTGTTGTTATTATTATTATTATATAATATACACACGCATTTAGTGATGACATGTAACCCACCACGAAGTGACTCAATGCGCCTTCAAAGAAACTTTCAAAGTATTTTCCTATTTAATGATCCACTACCATTTCATCCAAGAGAGCAAAATACTCACTGCGAAGCAGGTGCTCTAAGAAAGGAGGGATCAGCATATTCAGCGACGGATCCACATAGTGGTGGGGTGGGGCGGGGCGACTGTGGTGCAATGGTGCTGGCATATGCCCAATTAGTTTCCTTTGTTTGTTGAAAGTTACAATAACTTTTTCTTAAACTTTTCTTTTATTTATATACATATATTCAAATGTCAACCATTTATCTTGATGGACAATTGAAATTTATTTGGATTTATTAAGAATTAAGTGTGCTAACATATATTGGTTTATATATATAGAGAAAAATCGCTAACACACTTAGGTGTTAACAAATTCAAATAAATCTTAACCAAAATCAACATTTTAATTTAAAAGCAAAAAATACTCATGTGAATAAAATATACTTACAAAAAGTACACTAGTATCTTTTACTTTTTAAATCAAATTTCAATCATCTATCATAAAAATGAACTATGAAGATTTGTTTGGATTTGCTAGCACCTAGGTGTGTTAGCGTATACCCGTTTCTCTCTCTCTCTCTCTATATATATATATATATATACAACAACAACAACAACTAAGCCTTTTCCCATACTAGACGGGGTCGGCTATTCCACAGATCTCTATCGTGTGCCATGTTAGCAGTTAACTCCCAATAAGCTAGATCATTCTTTATTGTTTCTTTCCAACACTTTTGTGGTCGTCCTCTACCTCTTTTAATACTTTCCAAATTTAGGTTTTCTAACCTTCTTACAGGTTCTTCTTTTGATCTTCTTTCTATATGTCCAAACCATCTTAAACGATGTTCTCTCATTTTATCCTCTATTGGTGCCACTCCTAATTTGTTTCTAATAACCTCATTATGTATACGGTCTTTTCTTGTATAACCACTCATCCATCTCAACATCTTCATTTCTGTCACAGACATCTTTTGTACATGTTGATGATTAACTGCCCAACACTCAGAACCATAAAACATGGCAGGCCTAACTGCTGCTCTATAATATTTACCTTTTAATTTTAATGGTATCTTCTTATCACAAAGAATACCTGATGCTCCTCTCAATTTTAACCAACCAACATTAATTCTATGTGTAACATCTCCATCAATTCTTCCATCACTTTGAAAAATTGACCCTAGGTATTTAAAACTTTCCTTTTGGGGAATGCAATGTGTGCCAATTTTAATTTCTATGTCCTCTGAAGTAGCCAAATGATCAAACTTACATTCCATATATTCTGTCTTTGTTCTACTAAGTCGGAGGCCTTTGTTTTCTAATGTTTCTCTCCATAGTTCCAATTTTCTATTAACTTTTTCCTTAGACTCCTCCACTAATACAATGTCATCTGCAAATAACATACATCAAGGTACTTCATCTTGAATATATTTTGTTAACTCATCCATCACCATTATAAATAAGTATGGACTTAAAGTTGATCCTTGATGTAACCCAATATTAACTTCAAAGAAGTCTGTCGCTCCTTCATGAGTCCTCACACATGTTTTTGCACCATCATACATGTCTCTTAGAAGGTTAATATATGTCAATGGGATACCTCTTTTTTCCAAAGTTCTCCAAAGAACCTCCCTCGGTACCCTATCATAAGCTTTTTCTAGATCAATAAATATCATGTGAAGGTCTTTCTTTTTTGCTCTAAAATGTTCCATAAGACGTCTCAAAAGGTGAATCGCTTCAATAGTAGATCTACCTGGCATAAATCCAAATTGGTTCTCTGTTGTACTTGATACTTGTCTTAACCTACGTTCGATAATTCTTTCCCATAATTTCATAGTATGACTCATTAACTTGATACCTCGATAATTCGCACAATTTTGAATGTCTCCCTTGTTCTTATATACGGGTATAAGTGTACTTGCTCTCCATTCCTCGGGCATCTTTTGGTTTTTCCATATTTCATTAAATAGTCTTGTGAGCCAAGTGATTCCTATTTCTCCTAGTATTTTCCAAACTTCTATAGGAATATTATCTGGTCCTACCGATTTACCACTCTTCATATGTTTAAGAGCTTCTTTGACTTCATTCTTTTGAATACGTCGGTAGAAATTGTGGTTTATATACTTTTATGACTTAGCTAAATCTCCTAAACTAATACTAACATCTTTGTTTTCATTAAAAAGATTATAAAAATAGTTTTTCCATCAATTTCTTATATCATCATTTGCCACTAGAATTTTTTCATCCTCGTCTTTTATGCATCTAACATAATTAAGATCTTTAGTTTTCTTATCTCTAGCCCTAGCTATCCTAAAAATGTCTCTTTTACCCTCTTTTGAGTTGAGTTTTTTATATAAGTCCTCCCAAATCTTAGCTTTTGCTTCACTAACGGCCTTTTTTGCTTCCTTCTTTGCTTTCTTATAAGCTTCTAAAGTTTCACTAGTTTTCTTAGCATAATGTAATTTGTAACATGCCCTCTTTGCCTTGATTTTGTTTTGTACTACTTCACTCCACCACCAAGCTTCTTTTTGTGCCGGTACACCTCCCTTAGATACCCCTAACACATCTTTCGCCACTTTCCGAATATGTATAGCCATATTGTTCCACATATTAGAGGGTGCGCCAACATAATTCCAAACATCTCCTTGAAGGACTTTTTGTTTAAATATATATTCTTTCTCACTTTTGAGGTTCCACCATTTAGTCCGAATAGCTCGATGCACTCTTTTCTTCTTTGCCCATTTTTTTATTTGTAAATCCATAACTAAAAGTCGATGTTGGGTGGTTAAGCTTTCTCCTGGAATTACCTTACAATCTTTACAACACGCTCTATCTTTTTTTCTACAAATAAAGTAATCAATTTGTGTTTGTGATAAGCCACTCTTATAAGTAATTAAATGTTCATCTCGTTTTTTGAAGATTGTATTGACTATAAAGAGATCAAATGACATAGCAAAATTTAAAATCTCCCTACCTTCCTCGTTTATATCCCCATAACCAAAGTTTCCATGAGTCCCTTGATATCCTAATGCCTCTTTACCGACATGTCCATTTAAATCTCCTCCTAAACAAATCATCTCCCTTTGTGGAATCTTTTGAAACACCTTATCTAACTCTTCCCAAAAAACTGTCTTTATACTATCTTCTAGTCCTACTTGGGGTGCGTAAGCACAAACTATATTCAAAACCTCTACTCCTAACACTAATTTCAATGTCATGATTCGGTCACCATATCGTTGTATGTCTACTACACTCTCCTTTAAATCTTTATTTATGATAATACCAACTCCGTTTCGGGCCTTTTCTTTACCTGAGTACCATAATTTAAAACCTGCATCCTCTATCTCCTTTGCTTTTTCTCCAACCCATTTTGTCTCTTGTAAACATAGAATATAAATCTTTCTCCGAATCATAGTATCTACCACCTCCATTAGCTTACCCGATAATGTTCCGATATTCCAAGAACCAATACGAATCTTATTATCTAGGACTAGCTTCCTTACCCCCCGCATCCGTCCATAATCAAAATGCGGAGACCCTCTCTGAAAATTTTTCACTACATTCGGGCGGCAATGTAGCGGGTAATTTTTGTAATCCATGTTGTAGAAATCCAACGAAGTTTTACGCTGGCTGTCGGAAGCCTAACACAACCCTCCTCCTTTATCCGGGCTTGGGACCGGCAATACAAGGGTGATCCCTTACATGGGCGGAGTTTCTCTCTCTCTCTCTCTCTCTCTCTCTCTATATATATATATATATATATATATATACCATATATATATTTATTTATTTCATAAAAGCACAATATATGGTAGCACCATTACGTGCTAGTTCATCTAAACAATCTCAAACATTCCTATTTAATAAGCTACGCATTACATAATTTATTTGGTTGTTTATTCGTCTTTGAAATAAAGACTCCAAAGCAGACTGAGATTTGAACCCCGCACTTTGTAGTGGCCAGGACGGTGTGTGTGGCTCAAGTGTTTGTGTATAAAATAAGCCTCTTGATCGTTGGAGTGATGATCTTACGAACTTGAAGACTAGTTTATACTCACCAACAGCCAACTGCTTCATGTGTTGACGAAGCCCTCTGCGTTTTACTCAAGGTACCAATTAAACGTCCTGGAAATTCAAAAGGAGAACACATAAAAAGCTTATCGTGTTATAATGAGGGGAGATGACTTCTTAGACAGCAAACTGTGGGTTCTATAGAATTCAACCCAATTATGTATTCAGTAGTGAGTAGGATCTACTTTTCATATATACACATATATGTATATATATAAATCAGAATGTTGCTCCTATTAAATTTCGAAAATGATCATGATATCTCTAATATTTGAAAATCTCTCTCTTCCTACGTGGGTTCTCTCCTTACCATCGACCATCCCAAAGAAGAAAGAAAAAAGAAGAGAAAAAGGGAGATAGGATCCTATTCAAACATAATTTCTGTGATTTGGTGGAGATTTCGTTGATTTGATATATTTTTTATCATTTATTTGATATATTGATTTCATTTTTAATAAAAATAAAAATGAAAAAAAGGTCAAGTTTTTAACGAGAGAAACGTGCTCCAACCATGTCTCTCTCGTTAGGGAGACACTCTTAAGGCACATCTCTCTTGTTAGGGAGATGTACATGTATCGCTTTTTGAATTGGAAACTTGACATTATTTTTTATTTTCTTATTTTTTCGTATGTTTCTTGATTTTTTTCTTTTTCTTGATTCTTCTTTCTTTCCTTTTTCTTTTTTTCAATGAGATTGATAAGAATATACTTTGTTCAACTACAAAGAATATAACAATACTAAATGAAACATTCATCACTTGAGCAAAGAGATAGTGTGAAGTAGACCCTTGAAATGGTGTGGAAGAGGAGAGAGAAATGCTAGAATTGGGTGTAAGAGGAGAGAGAAAGTGATAGATGGCAATTTTAGTATTTTTTGAAAAAGAAGGTGAATGGACAGTAAAAAGGGTGTGCATATACTAGTCTCCAAGTAATAACACATGTATACTTTTGTTTAGTTTGGTCTGGGTATGGGTTGGGTACGTGTTACCATACACAGTCCATGCCCCATTACAGATGTTTGGGTTCTCCACAAACCTGAAACCACAATTGGGTGCTTGTTGAAGGTTGTGGTTGTTGTCATGTTGTAGTATTAAAAACCATTTACTTGAGTATAAATTATACTTATTAATAACACTTGATAGTTGTCGTAATTCATGAATATTTAACACCTATGTTGTGACATTAAAAGTCACTTATTTGAGTGATAATTATACTCATTAGTAACCCTTGATAGTGATTATAACTTATATGCATTTAACAATTTTGTGACTTTAACATTCACTTTCTTTTGTGGTAGTTATGCTTATTAATAATATATCATGAATTATATAAATCTAAAATAGTATTGTAAAAAAGATTTATACAACTTTTCTATTTTGGTGTGAGTTCTTTCTTATTTAAGTTTTTAAAATAATTTTATTATAATGTTAATTAGATTTGTAACATCATTATCTTCGTTTAGCTTATTAACTTAAGATTTGATTCTATTCATCAATACGTAAAGGTTTTTTTTGTTGTATTCTGAAAGTGTCCATCCAAATTGAGTAACAATGATTATCCTAACTTTGTTTTTGTCGAGTGTCAACACTGGAGAACCGTTTCATTGAAAAGACCTCAACAGTAACATCATTAAAAAGGGTCATTTGGGAGCAGGATGATTAAAGATGTTAACGAAAGCTTGTTAGCCCAAAACGGGTACAGATTGGTTTCCAACAACCGGGATTCATGGAGTAAATTAATGCAAGAAAAATAGCATTATTTGAACTCACCATTATTTCCGTGAAGAGAGTTGGCTAGCTCATGCGGACGGCGGTCCACACAGGTGGGCTTGAGCTAGAGGATGGTGCACAATGGGATGTTGATCGTAACCGGTTGGAAAAATTTCCCCGTTCAAGGAAAGGGTTACGAGTGGGGCGACGGTGGGCAGTTATTACAGACAAGGTATGTCACCCCAACGAGGAAGGATGTTGTCGATCAAGTGGTTAGAACATTGAAAGGGAAGACATGCCAAGTGGAAGTTGAGGGAAAACGTAAAAACATCTTCTGCATTTTCTGAATTTTAGAATAACAGCGGGTTCCTAAAGTATTCTATAAGTTCCAAGATTACTGGTTAAATCAATACGTTCTAAGAGAGAAAAGGAAAGATTTGAATATCAATTTCAACAATATCGTCTATTTCGATCCCAATAAGCTAAGATCCCAGAAGATTTCTGAACTCATAGGCCTCACTATTTTCTGTTATGTGAGTTGAGCTGGCTTAGTTCAGAGGTTAGAGCATCTCATAATCAGTTCGACTCCGGCAGCCGGCTCTGTTCACTCCGATAGCCGGCTTTTTTTTCTATCGATTTTTTATCCATGATTGATAATGTCTCCAGTTGGTCAAGGAATAGTTAGAATACTCTTCCCTTTTTTATTCCAAATCTTGGGTTCTCAATCTTTTCTGTATATCTATGTCGTGAGAACTTAATTCCAATTTTATTATGAGCAAAAAGCTTAGTGCAGCAGTTGTAAATTGGGTACTGAAAATTTTGAGGCCTAAGTGTAACAGTTTCGAGGCCTTCCGAAAGGGTTCTACAAATATCATAACAAGTTCAACATTTGAGGGCCTACGGTGGTTGCCTTACCCACGAGCCACCATTCTACTGTTGTAATGGTAGCCCAAGAAATCAATGGAAACTGTTGGTCGCATTCTCAGAGGAGGAAAAGACTCAACTTCACATGTTACAGATAAATCTCTTGAAGACGTTTTTTCATCAGTGAAACAAAGCAAGTACATTCTGTATCAAACAAAGAAGTTAATTCTTACAAAACAAACATTATATACACACACATACAAACACACGTTCTATTTCTTTTTAAATTCTTTGCAGTATCAAACCCAAAAGACCAATCAACACCAACATTGCAGGAGCCACAGACAGTTCATTTATGGGGTAGACTTGCAACTCAAAAACTAATCGTGAATCAAAACCACAGCCTATGTCATCTTCTTTCAAAGTTGATCTTCGTAATGGCAAATGTGAATGTCAATGCGAAAAGAACAGCAAACCCGGAAACAGCAACCGAAACCACATTCAAGAAGTCGTATCTAAATCCGAAGTAGTTCTTTAAGAAATCTGCCACAGTAACAGGAGTTGGCATGGTGTCCTCAAGGAAAGAGTCCACGTCTCCAAACTGTGAAGCAAGCAGGCCATACAAAGACCAAGAAACAGGGCATGCCCAATAGTACCACCTCCACCATATCGGCATTCGCTGTAAAAACATAAATACAATGAGAGAAGCTCGAAAACCTCAGGATCTTTATGCTTTTGATGATAGAGAACTTGCATCCTCAGCAATTTCGTCATGTTATAAAAGGGAAAGAAAAAAAAGACTTGGAAGATCATTGAAGCTTAGATTACATACTGGTTGAGGAAAAATGAAGCCTGAGAAGATATTCCAAATTGCATAAAATGCGGTCGAGATTATGTACGCAACATGATAATTTGGTGTCAATGCAACTGTCATCATCCCATAGTAGGTGAAGTACAGAAAGGCCATGTACATGAAGAACAAAAACCAAAAGAATTTGACAGCAGTCCACTCATAACCTATCATAGGATAAACAATGACAGTGTAGAGTATAGCCTGAATCAAAACGTATGGCACCTCAATCAGGACCTGCAAACAAAAGCAAACCAGTCAGAAAGAAATAAGAAATAAAGCATGAATTTTAGTTTCAACTCCAAACTTCGAATTTATTTTCACTAAATTTTTGCTGTTCTTCATTTGAGCCTCAAGTTATTCTAGCTTCAGCAGAGATAGTCTCCCTCGGGTTCCATTTCTATTAAAGTTGCATGCTTGAAGGGCCAAGGTAAGGTTTGCCACCCAACTCCCCATCCCCCTCAAAATGCACTGCAATTTTTGGCATGGAGAACGTGTCACCTCGAAGCCGGTACCTCACCATACAATGAAAAGGCCAATGAAACTTTACAGGAGAGACCTAGCTAATTTCTACAACCGATTCCCAAGGTCTTACTGTCTTGGGTAATAAAAACCCTCAACAAACAAGAACGGCCTTTTCATTTGTCCTTTTTGACACATATGGTCCGACATATTTTAGAGATAGACAGACTAATTCATAACAAGAAAACAAAAAATTATAATAAGCTTGAATATGGAAATTTGTAATTTAACCACGAGCATTAGTTCATCACTAAATCAGGGCCATGCGGACGACTCTTTACGTGCTTAAAGCTGGTAAACTTTGGGCAATAGGGAAATTATATACCAAGGACCAAGAGTTTTATGGACAGTGAAAATTCCTGAAGCATTTAAAATTGTAATAAACAATTAGCAGCTTTTTCTTATGAGAAATTATCAGCATTTAGCAACTTAGCAGTAAACATCACTCAGGAAATAGTTTTGTTTGGCTTGATGAATAACAATTCTAGAGGATTAGATAGATCTAACAACAAGAGTATTCTATGATCTTTTTGTTTCTATGTGATCAGGTTCTGGCTTTGTACAACTTTTTATCCAGTATTGTTTGTACCGTATCATATCATATATCGTTCTTTTTCGTGAGAAAAGTGTATTGTATTGTAACATAATTTTTTAATTAAAAATAGTTTAAAAAATAAAAAACGAGAAAAATGTTAAATGAATATTATGAATTAAAATAAGTAAAGATAAGTTTGAAAATTATATAAAATACTTATTTAAATTATTTAATAAGGTATAAGGTTGCTGACTCAGTCTGTAAATCACTTGCCATTTTTGTGAGCTATAGGTGGAGGGTTAGATCGGGAGGTAGAAAGTAGCTGCATTTTTCGTCCGAGAATCCCAGTTAGGCTAGTTTCCTAATTTGTGGGTTGGTGGAGTTTGGTTGGAAAAGTATTGAGCTGCTCTTGGAATTGTCAAACTTGGGCAAACATAGTTGAGCAACCTACCACACAGCTGGACATGATCATAACGAGTAAGTTGGTGAAGCAAATTATCTCTCGTTGGTGATAACTTTGAAAAATACTTATTCTCGTGGGGTCTTGATTGCAGTTCTTGGGAGGTCGCCTTTAAAGGTAAAGAGTCCCCCTTGTTAAAGGAGATGTGATCAAAAAGCAAAAAGCACGAAACAAATAAAAACTTAAAAATTTTACAAGTCAGGAGTGTATCGCCTCTTATCGTACTATATGAGTGATACTTACCTATATTGTGCGATACAACCTGTATCACATGGTACGAGTCAATACATAGGCGGTATGCGATACACCCTTTTCCACATGATACAATACGGGGATCACGATATGATATGCCCCATATCGTACGATATGGAGCGACATGCATAACATTGTTTTCATCAGTTTAGGGCAGTGAAACGAAAATGAGACATACATAGAGAAAGATTTGATTCTTCATGGAATTGTCCAACATAGGCACAGTTAGCAAATATAAACATTACCTGCGCTAAAGCATATGGCAGTGCTGAGTACATTCCAGCAGCTCTCTCTCTGTAGAAGACAGTTCGTTCGACAGATATCACCGGAAGAACAGCTGTTCCGTTATTAATACCAATGAATAAGATGGCAGCATAAACTGAACCCATAGCATTGAACAAATCCTGCTGCTTTGATCTGAAAAGAGGACAACTGATTGACCATTATGCTCATAATCTTATTTTTACAAACATGTAAGACATACTAATCTTACAAAAAGTACCTCTTTGATCCAAGCTGCCAAAATATTGCACCAAACACCAATCCTGACAATATTGTAAAGAAGAACCTAACAGCAGTATATGAAGGATTACGCCAGTAAGATCGATGCTGCTTCCACAGGCATGCAAACATCTGAGAATGGAATGCCTGCGAGTATTTATTGCGGAAATGAAGATCTTTTCTTCCAGGAGGTGGTGAATTCAATTCCCTTATTAGTGCTTTGTTTCTCCTGCAAAAGAGTTCCCGTGCACACAGATCGCATTTAGATACCTGGTAAAGATGAAATTCGCTACATACCAAGCAATGAAATCTTATCTAGGTACTTTAGTTTGTCCATGATCAGCAACCCCAAGGATCAATAAATAGTTGCTACAGAACAACACTTCAGTATGATTGGTGGATGCTCATGGCTTTCTGCTATGATTGGAATAACTGCATCATATTTGAAGCTTAGCTCGGCAAATATAGATGCTACTAACCATAGGTATATGGGATTGTGGTAATGATAAAGAAACTCCCTCTCAATTGGAATTGGTTGAAAGTATGCTTTAAGGGGCACAGATTGGGGGTGGGCACAATAAGGACCAGGACTAGCTGTGAGCCCTGACAGACCCAAGATTAAGACCAAGCTAGCTCAATATGGTTCATCATCTTCACCATATACTGCATTTGTAAGACAGACCTGGGAAAGAGTCTCACTCACTTGAACAAATCGGATTCTTTGTATATCTTGGCAAAGTCAACATCCAGGATCTGTTCTTGTGCATGAGAAGTAACTTCTAGCATCCAAGCAGCTGGATTATACCTTTCTTTGATTTTCTTTACTCCCTCAACTGCCTGAACAAACACAGAGAAGAAACGTCTTTGTAGTTTGTATACCTCAAAATTTATAGCTACTTTATTACAGAAGGTGTATACGAACTCTACACGTTTACCTCGAAGTATTTGATTAGTTCGCAACAATGCTCACCTAAAGGACCAACATAAATTTCCTCTCCACCTTGTTTCAATAGAAAAAGCTAAAGAACCAAAATAAAAAGAAAACAGCTGTAAAAAGCAAAACGTGAGGCACCTTTCATAGTTCAGATATTTTCAAATATGAAACAAATTTAATGGGCGAAAAGTTTTGAAATTAAAACTACATACCTCAGTGAATGATTCAAATATGTCGAGGCTGGGTTGATGAATAGTACACACTACAGTTCTTCCAGTATCAACTGTATTTCGTACCGTTCTCATTACAATGGCAGCTGACCTTGCATCAAGTCCTGATGTTGGTTCATCCATGAAAATTATGGAGGGGTTGGCAACAAGCTCTACAGCAATTGTCAACCTCTTCCGTTGCTCTAGTGAAAGTCCACTGACTCCAGGTAAGCCAACCAGAGCTTCCGTTATTGATGTGAGTTCTACGAGCTCCATTATTTCCGCAACAAACAACTGAAGTTTTAGGTTTCTCATCAATATCAACGTAAAAGAGCTTGAAAAAAACGATATAGTAATCTGCTGTCACGAGTCAAAGCATAACCTGTCTAGTAGATGAATCAACTTCGGGTGGTAACCGAAGCCATGCCGAGTAAAGGAGTGATTCCCGTACAGTCAAATGTGGAGAATGTATGTCATTCTGTTCACAGTAACCAGCAATACGAGCAAAAGTCTCCTGTCTCTTTGGGTAGCCTGATATTTTAATGGAACCAGTAATATAGCCACCGGTTTTCCTCCCAGCCAACACATCCATCAAAGTCGTTTTGCCAGCACCAGTAACACCCATCAAAGCTGTGAGAACTCCTGGTCTAAAAGCTCCACTTACACCCTTTAGAAGCTCAAGTTTATCCAGGGTAAATCCATGAGCTTTCATTTCCTACAGATTTGAAATTCATTAGACGTTTATCTCCTTGTTAGAACCTATGGACAGAACAAAAGAACTGCATTACCGGCGGCATGTCAACTGAATATCTGATGTCACCAAATGTGATGGATAACGGTGTGAAGGGTAAGACCATTCCTTTTTTCCTGCTTTCTTCGAGCGCAGCATCTGAATGGTCAAGCCTAGAATACCTTGAAGCACTTGCAACCGCGCCTCTATTGACAACTGTGTCAGTTAAATACAACATGGTCAAATGAAAAAGAAAAATGAAAATGCTTAAGATAAATGGTTGATTATCTTTCAAATTACTTCTATCAGAGTTTATTTCTGTAGATGGTCCTTGCACTGTGACGTTTTCTCCATTAACTTCGGAGTTCTTCTCACTTAATGCCTCCTTAGATATGATTGTTTGTGATTTTCCAAAAGCTGCACCATTCACATGAGTATTGCCAAGTGTACTGAATAAGAGCTTGGAAGATTAATATATGAAAATCTGATGACGAGCAAGATACTCACGTTTGAGATAAGCAAGAGAGACAGTCAAAAGGCCATTAAACAGTAAAGTGTAACCCAATAAAGCGCCAAATCCAATCCAGTACCAGTAGGCATGAGGAAAAATTCCACGAGCCTTCATGACTGTCACACCAAGTGGAATATTTGACTTTGGCAGAACCTGAAAGGAGTTCCTACGTTCGATTCATCCACCATTCAGTGAAAGGTTCTTCAATAGTCAAAAACATCAAGTGTTACCTTTTGCCAACTCTTCCCAAGGAACTCATTTACTGCAATCGCGTTCTGTCCATACATAAGGGGTGAAGACCAGTACCCCCAGATCCACCATTTCCTCACATCATCTAATCAAAACAAGAATTAGGGAGAAAACATTAACTATATAAATTCACTCAGAAAGCATCACTATGTGTAAGAAGCAGCACTTTGTTTTAAAACCTACCACGCGACATGATAAAACCACCAAGAACCATAATGATCAGTAATGCAAATGATCCAAATGTATTTGCAACAATCAGGTCACGACCTACTGAAGCGATCAAACGGAAAAGGCCAGAAGCCATTTGGTTAACTGCAATCAGTAGCAGTATCTGCCTAAACATTCTGAAATGGGGAAAGAATATGTCAATTTTGTGTAACATCACTAGTGAAAACAAATCAAAGATATAACGCAGTCAAATTCTTACCTTTCAGGAGATGAATCATACCCCACAACATAGTAAGTTGTAAGCACCCAAACAGTAGCCTCAATAAACGACACGGGGATCTTGGTGATCCAAGTAGGAAGTGAATAAGCCCATGCTGGAAAGAAGAGCAAATCTCTTTGTTTATAGAACACGGGCAATTTTGCAATTGTCATGGAAAGCTCAGAAAACCCATTAAACATGATTGTAGTAAGGCCAAAATACAAAGCACCAAGATAAACTCCTCCATCATAAATTGTATCCTTGTGCATGTCCGTGCGCAGGAAGAGTGTCATGGCAATGATACCAAGGGTTATGAGTTGAACAGTTTTGAAAATATATACAAATGAATTCCTCTTCATCAACAAGATTTCTCTGTCGAAACAAGCCTTGAGCAGCTCCTTCTTCCCAGTGCCATACCTTGAAGTGGTTAATGCAGCAGGGTGGCTCTTATCCTTGTCAAAGGGGGTTTTCAGTTCATCTTCCAATCTCTGACCAATATGAAATGATTTAAATGCCTCGGCAAATTCCTTAGCAGTGATGAATCTATTGTATCTTTCATCTTTGCTTGCCCAGTACTGTGCTTGATCTTTTCTCGATGTAACCTAGGAAATGAGCAGAAGTACTTCTCATACAAATTCACAGAAGACTACTTACAATAGGCACAAGACATAATTAACTTAGTAATTGAGAGAGACAAGTGGATTTCATCCCAAAGAATTTACAAAATTGCACAATCAGCAATGAAACAATCCGGCACAGTTTCATACAAATTTTCTCCCTAAAGAAATCCAGGCATGCAAAATATAGCTGTATATCATGAAAACAACTACCAAAGGAAGGCCTTTCCCACACTAGGTTTGGTTGGTTACATGGATTTTTGACCACCATTTGGATCTATCCTGGTTCATGTCCGAAAGACAAAGTTCTACTTCAAAGGAACAAAATTTCTGTTTGAAAAATACACAAATGCTTATGGCAAGTGAAAATACACTTAAAGGAAACAAATAGTGTCGTCCTTGTGGATTACCTCTTGCAAAAAGTCCGCAACACCTTTTCTCTCCGGACATCTGAAGCCCATATGCTCAAAAAAATCTAACACCGATTCACGAGGACCTTGATAGACAATCCACCCATCTGAGAGAAGAATTATATCATCGAACAGGTCGTAGGTCTCTGGTGGTGGCTGTAACAAGGAGACAACCACTGT
Source organism: Brasenia schreberi (assembly GCA_036023115.1). Taxonomy (NCBI): domain Eukaryota; kingdom Viridiplantae; phylum Streptophyta; class Magnoliopsida; order Nymphaeales; family Cabombaceae; genus Brasenia; species Brasenia schreberi. The sequence goes on along the minus strand of JAYKKT010000089.1, from coordinate 38,562,259 downwards.
CTCTGAAAGTGCATGAACAGCTTGCCTAAGGCAATTCACTATCCGGTAAGTAGTGGAGCTATCCAGACCATTTGAAATCTCATCCATGAAGAGTGCCCTGGCTGGTCCAACCAACATCTCCCCTGCAAGAATTTGTAATAAGATCAAAATCCCGAAGAAGTCTTTAGAGAGAACAACGAAAAGCTATATTTAGCAACTATTTTGCACTTCCTACCTGTAGTTACTCGCTTTTTCTGCCCTCCTGAAATACCTCGAAATATTTCATTCCCTACCAAAGTGTCAGCACAAATATCCAGACCTAAAATCTGAAAATGACCCCAACATAGTTACTATGTACCAATACAAATATCAGTGACAGAAAGACTACCGTTTGAAAACGTACACGAAGCATGTATTCCACAGCCACATTTTCAGACTGTCCTTGTATTGATGTAGCCTGATTATCAAACCCAGATTAAAGATCAACACCAACAACATACCATCTCATAGTTCGAAGACATGAGTAAAAGTTGGAGCATGAGACATGGAAAACCGTTCCAAACTTCTGTTAGAACATATAAACAGAACATAATTCCAAATATCATTCATTACATATATCGGACCTCATAAAACTGGATTTTGCAGAAAATGCAAAGATTGTCACTAACCTTCAGCTGAGGATGATGCGAAATATCAAAAATGTATTCCAAATTATGGCATAAAGAATGGGGTATAGAGAAGAACGGTTAGATTCACAAAAATAAAACAGGGCCATGGCTAAGAACTGACAAAAGGTTTGTTACCTTCATGAATATATCAATATCAGGATCAGGCTTAATATTGGCTTCCTTCTCCCTTCTTGACAATTCTTTCAACATGTCTGCATCCGAATACAGGAGCCGTTTACATGTGACGTTGTGCCTAAAGATCAAATTCGAACTTTGCTTTTCTTACCATAGCGTGTTCCCACCCCTTGGCACCGTGCTGAGAAATACAAAGTTTCCCTTACAGTCATTTCTGGAATATGTAGATCATATTGGCTGATATAAGCAGAGGACCTCTGGGGGACAAACTCTTTCATTCCTTGGCCATTGTAAGTGACTCTGCCAGAAACCTAATTAGATCAAAAGAGTCATCAGACTCGGACAAATTGGAGGCAAAACAAGACTCCATTTAGTTTAACCTTTTATTATATTTCAGGGGCTCAAATTGTTTAACAATTACAACTGTAAGGAGAAATAATGAATAAGCAATACCTTCAAATCAGAGTCGAGCTTTCCGGCCAATGCTAACAATAATGTGGTCTTACCGGAGCTCGGTGGGCCTAAAAGTAATGTCATCCTACAAAAATTACTGTGGATTGAGTGAAAGTTCTCAGAAAAGCAAACCCAGAAGAAAAAAGAAAGGCAGATAGATATATGGTTCAAATCTGCAAGGACCTCTACCTTCTAGGCTTGATGATTCCACAGGCATTATGAAGGATCGGCAAATTCTTTTTTCGTTTCGGAAGAACATGGAGGGCACCCAAGAACTCCTAATCAAACACAATATTCAAGATTACCACACAAGACTCTTCAATGCAATTCATCAAACAGAGAGTGAAACCATGATAGCAGTCTTACCTGAATCATATTGATGGAGAAATTCACCAAATTGGGTATTGCCCTGCTCCCGACATAGATTTCGGCGGACACACACAAATTTTGGAACCGAACTTCGATGGTGGGAATATCTAGCCCAACTCTGATGGTAAAATCCCAAAACCAATGATCAAAACACGCATAAACAAGCAATGACTCATCAAATCAGATCCATATTGAGGAATTATACGTATTCTACCTGTCCATGCGGCCTCTGAGTTTGAGAAGGAACCTCTCATTGTCTTCCTCAGCGACTCTGACGAGCCTCTCCAGCAATCCCTTCCTCTCTTCCAATCCCAACTTAGAGATATCTACTTCTTCTCTCTCATGACCACTGGCGCCTCCGGCTACTATGAGGCCTTTCCGGAGCCTGTCAAACGTCGGAAGCCTCTCGATTGCAGCCCATTTCAAGGCTTCCTCATCGTCCTCACGCATGGAAGTGCACCTGCTGAACACATCCTGACCGTCGTTTCTCCAGATGGACGACGACCCACTTGCTCTAAAACTCCCAACGTTGAAGATAGAGCTACCACCCTCCATTAGAGTAAGATTCTAAGCAACACCAACCTTATCAAAGGATCCAGAGAGTTAAACAACGAACTTCCCAATACTAAAGAATGAGAGAGTATGTCACTGTGCGAGGAAGAAACACTCGCCAATGAAGAATGAAGCAGGAACCATCGGTTGAGAGAGAGAGATAGAAGAGAGAGAAAGGGAATTACATCACTGCACGAGGACGACAAGCTCGATAATGGTGAATGAAGCAGTGAACCAGAGAGAGAATTATATTAGTGTACGAGGAAGAAAACTCGACAGTGGTGAATGAAAGAGGAAACCATCGCTTGAGAGAGAGAGAGAGAGAGAGAGAGAGAGAGAGAGAGATTTAAAGCACGGTTACGTGCGGCAAGATTTAAAGCACGGTTACGTGCGGCAGAAACGATGCATCTCAGGCTTTTCAGCCATGGTGGAAGTTGAGTGGCGGTGAATTCGTTTTGTGGAAAAAAAAATAGACCCGTCACATGCACGTCGATCGGAGGGTACGTTAGGCAAAGTACAAATGGTCATCTCAGATGGAAGAAGGCGGGGTTTGACTTATCTCTCGAAAAATCAACCTCGAACTTTTCCAGTGCCCGTTTGAAACGTTAGGATCTTGGTTTCTCAAAGATCATGAACTCAGTTCTCTCTCTCTCTTTTCTAAAGTTTGTTTTCCTTAGATTTTTCCAGAACTCGATTCCTTTTCTTTAATAGCGTGATGCTACATTTCTTAGGAAATGATAAATCTCCATCATAACATTTAAATGCATTTCTACACTTTTTTTTTATCATAGAAAGGCTCGAGAGTGACACCTAGAATATGAACCCATGACTTTCAACTTATGAGTCGACTCTCTAAGTAGTAGGTCGGTTGGCTGCTTATAAAGCCAAATAGTTAACTCAATAAAAGTTATTGTTTTTTATCAAATGCTCTAAACCTATTGGAGGCGTGAATAATACATTTCATGCACATTTTACATTTTGGTTTTGTTTTGTTTTGGAAAGCAAAATAGATAAGCACATCAGGCTTCTCAATATAGTTTTAAGTTGTCTCAAAATGTATTAAGTGAATAATACATTTCATCCTTTTGTGAGTCAAGCTGAACTAAGGACAGTCAAATAGAGAGATTTCTTCAAGCAACTCAAATAATTTCCTTATATATATATATATATATATATATATATATATAAATATGTAAAGTTGCAGTTTGTAAAATTAAAAGAAAAGTGGCCTTATTGATTACCTTAAATACTCTAATACAATTACCTAATATGGTTACATATATATATATATATATATTAGCAAACTGATCAACATGCACAAGATAAAGACGATCCAATCCGACCCGATCTACCAGTTAAATTCAGGTTCGTTCAGCAGCTCCAATGAAGAGGCTTAATTTCTATTTTGGGTTAACAGTTTATTGCTTTTCACTTTAACATTTTACTCGCAGATTTACACACTTAAAAAGACTGTCGATGGATAACCTCACTTTGAATTTTAAAAGGAATTTGACTATCAAAATAATCTTTTTCTTAATTGAAAGATAATATTGACATGTAAACAATAAAAAAATAAACTGACTTGATTTCATACTTTTCTTACTCGAAAGCTTACGCTAATCGAGAAGTAAAATTAAAAAAAAGCGGAGACTTACAACCAATTCAGATTGTCATGTGGTTAATCTTTCCAAATTTATTTATTTTACTACTGATGGAGGCAGAACCCCAAATTGAATTTTAAAAGATATTTGACTTTCAATTGTTTTCTTTAATTTTACCTGATAGATAATCTTGATAAATAAATATAAAAATTAAATCCACTTAATTTCCTACCTTTTTTACAAGAAAGCTTGAGCTAGGTGAGCCGGGACAAGTACAACAACAATGACAACTAAGCCTTTTTCGATACTTATATGGGGTCAGCTTCATCAATCCTTTATATCGAGTTCGATCATACGTCATGCTAACAGTTAACTCAACATAAGCTAGATCGTTCTTTATTGTTTTCTTTCAATAATTTTGTAGTCTTTTTTTAATATTTTCACAACTTCGACAAGTAAAACCAAGAAAATAAAGGAAAAACTATGACCAGTCCAGAATCCAATTGCAAACCAGATGGTTTATCTTCCCGTGTCGTGTCTTCTGAGGGTCGAGTTATCAAGTCAATTTTGAGAAAATATAATGTAATATGGTTTATATAGCAACTTGATTTCGGACTTGGTAGAGCCATGGGCCATCCATTTGCTTTGCACCAAAAAAAAAAGAAGGTATGGAGATAAAAAGAATCTTCTCAACAGTAAGGATTAAGATTAAAAAATATGAGGAAACTTAAATAATTATGTCTACGGCATATGACCTACCTTAAAGGAAGTCCAGTTTTGAATATTTAAGTGAGACCCCAATTTGATCCAAGTCTTAATTTACTTTGGATTCGACAGACTCAGGTTTAATATAATAATCTCTTTTTTCCTGTCTGCTGCTTTCCTCTCTCATGCATGCACACATACACACACTCTCTTTGATAGAAGGAAAACAAACAGCATGTTCATTCATCTAAAACTCTCTCTCTCTCTCAACCAGTTCAAAGCCAAATATGGCAGCTAGCTCTCGAGCATAGCTATGGCTTCTGAAATACCACAGCTAGCGTTCAACTAGCTGCACGATATCATCACTTGGTAAATTCCTTCATGGTTTCGGTTTAAAATGCTCCGATATTTGACGATGAATATGAAATCCCAGCATTCGGCCATGCGAGCTTATCTCCACCGAATGCTGGCATTCGGCGGCATTCTTTCTTACAATAGTGGCAATTTTTTTGGCTTCAGCAAACAGTCGCGGGGCATGGTTTCTAATAATACGAGTTTCACAAATTTTGAACGTTATTATGAGAGTGACAAGGAAATGTCTTGATGTGAAGGTTCTCTTTCTATTCCTTTTTCTTTGTTTTTGTTTATATATAGTGGCAGATCTAAAAAATAGTATTAGGGAGGGCGAGGTATGTATCTCAATCTTGTATTCAATTGTAAATATCTTTTTTCCATTGAAATCACAAGATTTTGGAGGGAGGGGAGGGGAGGGGAGGGAGGTGACCATCCTCCAGTCTTGTACATAGATCGGCCTTTCATCGATGACACTTTCTCACTCATGTTATTCATTTTTTTTTAGTGGGATGAGTGCAATAAAAATATCTTCCATGCCTTTTAAATATTCTTAAAAAATTTAAAATTATACTCATATTATCTAAAAGCAATTGATAAGTATGAGTGAGCACATTAAAAGTAAACATGATCTAGTTTTCACACACACAGATATATATATATATATATATATATATATATATATATATATATATATATATATGAAATTGGTATTGAATGTCTCATGTTGTATGGTTCATGTACTAGTGCAACAAATCTAGACCGCCCCATCAAATAGATCACAAGTTCAAAATGACCAAAGCACAAACGTACTTCAAAAGTACTTTTTCAAGTTCAAAATACTATCTTTGACGTGCTTCCTAAAAATACTAGCCATACAGTGTGCACTACATGCCCAAACCATGTTGGCACACTTTTTCATGTATAGATCCTATTTTATATAAACTATGCATTACCATAAATTTCTTTAGTTGTTTATTCTTCTACCAAATTAAAGTTCCACAGCTGACAGTGGGATTTGAACCCCGGACTTCGTGGTGATCACGACGGCGTGAGTGTGGCTTAACCGTCTGGATGTATAAAATAAGCCTCTTGATAGTTGGAGTTATTCTCTTTACGAATTTCAACACTAGTTTATGCTCCATGTGTTGAAGAAGCCCTCTGCGTTCACTAACTAAACGTCCTGGAAATTCAAAAAGCTCTCCGTTAATGGTGGATCTAGAAGTTGTTTTAGGGTGGCAGGCGGGGGAATAACCCCTCGAATGATTTAGGGTGGGGGTGAATATCCTATCGATCCAACTCTAAGCTATAGGTTTTAAGTTGATTTTTGAAATTTTTGGTCCGGTGAATGCCCACCTCGGCTCAACGTAGATCCGCCACTGCTGACCTTTTCATAGTAGAGGAGATGACATCTTAGATCACATGACTTTTGGTTTGAATATGGGGCATCAAAATGGGCACCTGCCTTGTTCTCGACTCCATTATAATAACATTATGATGTTTATATTGTACTCTTCTTTGTGTGGTTATCTTGTCAAAACCTTATTCTCAATGACATAAAACACACTTATATTTTAGGTGAGGTGCACTCTCTCTTTATATATAATGATGAACATCAGAATTTTTCATATTTTTGAAAAAGTGCATGTCTCACCTCGCCCTAAAGTGGATCCGACATTGCTGTTTGTATCAATTTCTGTTTCCGCTTTCAATTGGCTTTTGTAATTTATGCAAGTTAATGTAGTTAGTTGTGTAATCGAGTCAAGATGAGATCAAGTACAAGCAAGATCGACTTAACTCGCAAAGGGAAAGCCTGGCTCAAGCTAGAACGAGCCTCGGTTTTCACTGTCAAGATCGAGCACAAGTTATTTTCAAAGAAATCGACTCGAGCTATTCAGACTGTGCTTGATTGAGCTTGTGAATTAGCTCGAACAAATGTGGGTCAACCAAAATACATGAAGTCGAAGAGTGTAACGCCCTAGGCAGTGAGCTTCACCCCCTTTGGGTTTAGAAAAAAAGGATTGGTTTTGGTTTCTTTTATTTTGAAACCCTAAAAAGAGTCTAAGCCTCTCAAATACCGAACTCATGACCTTTAACTTGTGAGTGAACTCTTTACCCTGATGTGAGCTCTTGCTTGGCCTGGTTTTGGTTTTAGCAAAGAGTTTTTTTTTGAATTTTTTCCCGGCATACACTTGCCAATCTTCTCTTGGTTCCTACATGAGAAAGGGTTTCTCAGCCATCTTTTCGGTCAAGTCAATCATGAGAAACAGACTCCCAATAAATATTACCAGGTTTTCCAAACGGATCTGAATCAGTCAAATCAAATCATACTAAATTGCTTTAAATTTTAAAACTGATAAATAATTTTTAAAATATTGAAAAAAACAGAAAAAAGACTGTAGAGACCATGCCAGGAAGAATAGAGCTTGTCAAACATGCTTTTGGT